>JAHLSL010000022.1:16300126-16475231 GCA_025920805.1 Petroica traversi
GACGGCCCCTGGCCGCCCCTAGCCGGCCCGCCGTGCGAAAGGCAACATTGCAAACGCGATTACAGGCCTGAGCCTCCGCTGGAATCCGAGCCCGCAGCCTTTTAAATCTCTGTCATGGGACAAAAGCCTTTCCACACGGTATTTTTTTTTTTTTTTTAAAGCTCGTAACCACCAAGCCCACAAACATTCCTGATAAATGCTCCTCTGTCTTTTTTAGCGTCTAGTTTAAAAGTAGTTCATTATGTAAACTCTTTGAGGTTTTGTTTTTCAGTTGGATTCTTTCAAGCAGCTCGGAGAATGAATTGGGGAAAAATCAAGATACAGGAATTCAACTTTAGCGAAGCCAATAAAAATGAATGGTAGCAATATGTAAGCAGGGACTTGGGTTAAGAGGGATTTTGAAGCCTCAGTAGCAAAACATATAGAAACCTATAACTAATTCTCTTTTGGCAGATCAGAGTCCAGCAGCCTGCATGAAAATCGATAGATCTACCAGGCTTCAAGGCAAAAAATAGTGTGGCTGAGAAGGATGATACCAAATCCCACAGATTCCAGCAGATGCCACATATGTTGATTTAGTAGAGAATATCAGACTGATTTAGACTATCCAAATCATAACACTGAGTCAGAGATGGTGGAACAAACTTAGTGTTGAGTTACAGCATCAAGACCAGAAAGTTTATCCACAGACAACTTCTGAATTAGGTTAAGAACCAAGCATAACTGAGATATTAATAAAAATAGGAAATTTCTCACTTAAATTCATTCTCCAACACCAGATAACAGTATCTTGGACGTCTTTTTAAACAGTCTTAGCATAATATGGTCTTCCAAGTTTTCTTTAACTATGACTTCAATATAACATCAGCCAAATTGTTTGCAATGACCTCTCAACCACCCAGTCCAGACAGGCTAGGAAAATTCCCCTACGTTTCCTTCTAAATCTCTATATGGCAGAAATGTCATCCTGTCTACTTAGATTATTGAACACAGAAATGTTTTGTGTATATATTAATTCAGTACAGAAGCTCAAGGAGGATCACTCTCCTCATGCTCCTATCCTCCCCCTTCCAGATTAAAAAAAAAAAAAAAGCAGCATCTGAGTAAATTACAATGAACAATTGATAAATGAACAAAACTATTGTTCATTAGATCAGACATACATATTCTCCAGCACTTCAGAAATATTTATTTTCCTTTTTAACAATTAATTCTATATGATCTTGGAACCTGGCAAAAGTCCCAGAAATCTGGCATGGAAAACACAGAAAAGATGAAAATATAATTTAAACATTAGCACTGCTATTTAAGGTCTGCAGTACAGTGCTCCCAGCAGAATACTCCTATAGTTGCCCTGCAATTATAAAGAAAACAGTGTGATTTTATTTAGAATACTGTTTTTATTGGCCCTGGGTTCCTCCTGCTCATTCTGATTAGGGACTATTTTAGGAGAAGTGATGGCCAGCCATCCCATTTATCTGATATTTATTTTGTGATATGAAGGAATGTACCTTTAACACCAATATTTTCCAGAGTCTGGACAATTCTGATGAGCCTCTTGCAATTTGCATTCACAGCCAGCTGGAAGGATAAGAGGGTTCGTGCAGGAACAGTGAACACCACTGAACTTCAAGAAATGTAAAGTAACTCAGAAACCTCTGATGGAAAAAGAAAGCCAGCACAGTTGCCTGGAGCAGCACCATGAAAGCCGTACCAAGACGTTACCTGTACACAGGGACCAGAAACTGAGAGCTCAGAAACTAAGGGCATTTCGAAAGCCTTTATCCTAAAATAACACAAAAGAAAGCACAAAATATACTTGCATTAAATGCTTGAAAGGAAGGAACTTTTTCAGCCTTGTACAAAACCAGGGTTAGCTGTGGAGGTCAGTAGTGTTTGTACCAAGAACATTAATAAGAACAGAATCAGCTCTCTCAAGCTCCTTAAAGACTTTCCCTCCATCCTTGGTGGGGAAAATACCTAGAAAATTAGTCCAAGACTAAAATAATGATAGCAACAACAACAATAATAATTAAAATTAAACTATCTACTTTTAGCCAGCACCTTTAGTTTCCATAGCCAATAGCACAAGACAGAGTTGATCCTCTTGACTTTCCCAATCACAGTGAGCAGCCAGGTACCCCTCGGGACAGTGCCAAACTGGTCTGGAACTGCTGCTTTCATGGCCACAGCAAGATGCTCCCACTGTTAAGACTGACAGTAAATGGTATTGATAGTGCTTCTTAAGGGCCTGAGCAAACTGGACACCCAAAATTTAGAGATGGTCTAAGAAAGATTGGTTTTCTGGTTGTGGACCTGTGACTTGAACACTGGGTGTCACCTTATGAGAACTTCTGCAGCTGCAGGAATAGTTTTTTTAACAGGATTAAAGAGAAATGGCAAAAGAAGAGACTAAATATGGCACACTTAGATATCATCAAAATCAAACCATATCAAACAGCCTGCCCATAAAATATAATCACCACTCAGGAAACCTCTGCTGCTGCTCAGGACAGGGAGCAGTTGGGACAGCAAGGTCTCAAAACATGTGTCATTTTAAGGGAAAACTCCTTGGTCTCAAGCTGGATTTAATTTGTGTATCTAATAATACCATTCCTTAAGATGTTACTGGAGTCTATTTAGAAGAATTAGTGAAACTCCTTTAGCATCTGGAGACAACCAGAACCATTATATTATTAGGCTCAAATAAAGAACACCCCAGTACAGTCAGTGGGATGAATCACTAACGACAAGTTAAATAAACTTGATTAACCAGTTCACAGCATGCAATCAGCATTTGTTTATCTGTGGGATCAACAATAACAGTGGTTCCTTTTAATTACTGTACTCAGATCTGGATCCTTCAATATCAAAACAATGCACAGAGAATAATTGCCAACAGGTTATGATGTTTTAATTGTGTTTAAAATTAATGTCCCAGAGCGACTTCAACACTTCTGGATTTAGCATGTGCGTAAGAGGAACAATTAACAAATACTGGCTGCACTCAATTAGTTAAACTTATACAACAATGACTCCATGGCTCTAGCAATTACTCAGAGCTAAAAATCTGGGAAGGTAATTATTAATAGTTAAGTCATAAGAAGTGTCCCATAATTAAAGACATATCTCAATGTCCAAGTGAAATCCTGTAGCCACTGTGAAAAACATAATGAATGCTCTTTGACAAAACCACTGTTTAATCTATTGCAGTCAAGAAAAAAATATTAGTCCTGGAGTGGTGAGGCAGAAGCATGAGAGGAGTTCTGAACACTCAAGTGGGTCACACTACAGCACATTTCCAAGCCTTCATACAGCCAGAGATGGCTTGGGACTGCACTGGGACTGCCCTGCAGGAGGGGAGCATCATGAGGGTGGCCCCAGTGTGTCAGGAAAGCTCCCCTCTGTACTCTGGGAAATCATGGGTGGCCTTTCTCTTCCAACCACTCAGATTTGAAGTAGAGAAAGTAACTAACTCTAGAGAAAGAGCACTGAGTGTGATGAAGCTCTGATTTCCCCCTTGGTCAGCAGAGAGCAGTTCAGGGCAGCAGCTCATTTGAGCACATCTCCATTCTCCTTCATCCTCACAGTCTTCACTGCCAGGCTGGGTGGTCTCTCAATGCTTAAAATAGACTCACTTTTAAAAGAAGAGGACTATGTTCAGATTATTATCGAAGAAGATACAGTAGCAACCAGTATCTTATACAAGCAAAATGAAAAATTATTCTGAGGTCTATCAATTTGAATCCATGTAAATATATCAGGGGGCAAAGAGGCTTAGTTTTTAAATTAATTGTCTATTGATTTGGTCTTGTACAAAGAATTCTAGATTTTTAAGATGTGAAGGGGACTCTATGATCATTTGGTCTCATCTGCTTAGTAAGAGATCTCAGTGAAGTAGGTCCTGTTTTTAATGCAAGAATAGTGGGTAAAATATTCAGGGCTTAAATTAAAGGAAAGTACCTGAACTTGATTTTAAAATTTACAATGACAATCGAAAACAACTTCTGGGATTATTTATCATGAAATTACTTTCCCTGTTAAAAATCTGTGGAGAGCGTCAAGATTTCTACTCTGTACATTCCAGTTCAGTTAAGAAGTCTCATACTTGGGAGGAAAAATTAGCCCAAGGAATGAAAAGGTAACACTCAGCTGAAGCAAAAAAAAAAATACGTTGAGCATGAGTTTTTCTGCACATTGCAACAGAATTTCATTGTGTCTTGTCAGACTTACAGTTTTCAGCTCTTCAGAAAAGTTCGGAGACCAACAGTGGTGCCAAGAGCCAGACTTAATCACTAAAACAACTACACAAAAGGTGACTAAGAAGTTGAACATGAAACATTCAGGCAGAAGATATATTCATCCTTCCAATTCCATTTCAGATATAGCTCTGGGAAGTGTCTATCATCACCAGTCACTTGGCATAGCCAAGCTCTCAGATGCTCATCTCCAAGGAGCAGAGCAACCTTCTTGCACTCCAAAAGGCATTTTGTTCAAGTTCACAGCTCTCATGCCTGGACTTGGATCATGTTAAATGGGTTAGATTTTCTGTTTTCCAAGTTTTATTTTTTTTCCCTTCCTCTCCCTCCAATTTTTAAAATAAATTAAAAGGTAGGAAAGCAGTAAACACTTTTGCATGCCCTAAATTAAACTGAGAAAAAGAACAGTGGTCATCACAAAGAAGCACCAACATTCAAGTGAGGAGAAAAACAAAAAAAGAGGTGATTCTTTTCTTTCATCAGTAACTTTGCCTCCCTCTCTAATTTGGGATAATTTCAAAAAAGCCAACAGTAGATACACTTTAACATGACTTCTCTTTCCGTTGCCTAAGGGAAGATGGAACTGAGCTAAATGAGCATAATTACAGGATCCATGTTTCTGACTCGTGCAACGCAACACTTTATTTCAGCCTTTGTACCCACTTGCTGTCATCCCACCACACCAAACTAACATTAATATGCTTACACTGCCACCAGCACAGCCAGCTTCAGCTGGAGACCCTGACATGCTCCTCCTCACACCCACCAGCCTGGGCTGCCCTTCCTTCACACACCACATTTTCATACAGGAAAGTAAGGAAAGAGGTCAGCCTGCAAACTCCAAATCAGAAAATATGATCATGTTTTTGTAAGGTACTAAACAAATTACTCTGTGAAAGCAAAATATGCCTTACACTGCAGAAATTTTAATCACTACGGTTTAACGGAATAAAAAGCAATGTGTGGGTGGGAAAGAACAGTGTAGGGGATTGTTTCTGAAGGAGGTGGATGAAAGGGAGGGGGGAAGGTCACTTTAAAGTCCATCTGCTCTACATTCAAATTCTATTTCTCCCCAGTGTAAAGCATTTTGGTTTTGATAAGTTCACTTTGGATGAATTGACTCAAAGTGAGCTCTGGTTGAGTTTGGATTCAAATCGATCCAACTTTTTAGCAGTGCCAGAAGAGCAGACTTACTGCCTGAAACACTGACTGTTGCTGGTTTCATGGATGTCTGCAGGATCTGGTTGTAAATTTATGAGGTGACGTGCTTTAGTGACCAAAAGTACCAAGACCTGCTCTACACAAAGGATAATTATACTTGGAAATAATATGAGAGATCCTTTATGTCAGCTTTTACCAAGTACACATCAAGTTTATAAAATTGTCAGGTGCCTGCTCGAATTAACAGGAAATACAAAGTGTACATCAATGGAGACTGGGTTCAGAAATAAAGTAATAGTTCAAGTTGTGCTGTGATTACCATAACCACCTACCTATCCACCAGCATTTCTGATAAATGTTCTACCGCAAAAAAAAAAAAAAAAATCTATACAAAATTGGTAAATAATGATTAGAAATATAACAGAATGTCACCACTGTTGCCAACCTACAGCATTCACTCAATTCATGATGTCCTTGAAAAGTAACACTTTTGGAAACACTATTCATTTTATTCATTTCTGTACTGCACCCAATAATATATTTGACTTTTTTCAACAATGTCACTGGAATGAACTAGATTTTTTCTAAGACTCAGACTAAAATCAAGTGAGAGGTCAGGACCATTGTGATTTAATGAGTTTGACATTTTAAATAGTTTTTACTAGTTTCTCCCTGTCCCCTATTACAAAGGCAGTGCTATTCAACAAATGATAATCTGAATGTCTGAAAAGAGATATAGACAAGCAGAATAAATTCTTACAGCTTTGTTTCTATGCAGATCTGATTTCTAACCCAGCAGGGATGGTCACAGGTTATGGTGTGTAAAGCTTTTATTTCTACCCTTTGCAGGGCACCAGCCTCTGAAGGGAGATGCAAGCGCAGATGTCTAATGTAGACCTTTCAACTTGTAAATCTATCAATGTCCTCTCCAGCAGTATGTACAACTCCCTCCTTCAAAGTGCCTCTGTGACATCCCCAGACCACTCTCATGCTATTATTAAGACAGCTGATTAGTAAGAAAGCAATTGCAGTTGACAGCAGTGGCACTGCTGTTCTTTTTCAGGCCTGCCCAGTCTGTTCTGCTGGGATGCACACTTACTAATTCACTCTTCAGTATTTAGGGTTTCAAAGCTTTAGGGCAACAGGGACCATTTGATTATCTTTTCTGATTTCCCGTCTATCACCAGCCATTAAGTTTGATGTGAGATCCTCACACAAAGGCCAAAAGCTTAAATGAGATGAAGAAGACATTACTGATCTCAGGACACCAATGCTGTATCTGCACAAGCATTTATTTAAAACCCCACCACACATGCAATGAGATCTACCCAGATGATCAGCATAACAAAGTGAAGGACATCAAGCTCCCATCTGAGGGAACATAACCCTGAGAAAAGTTCTCTTCCTTTAATTTCCCACATGAAATATCCACCTTAAAAGCCCTCCAAACCATCCTAACCAAAGCCATGGTACACATATCCAGTCACTGTCTCCAGCACAGTCTGTCTTTTATGGATGAGTAAAAAACCTGAAAGGAAAAACACCTCAAAACACACCTATCCTCATGTAGATGGAAGGGAACAAATCCTACTGTGCAATGCACACTGCCTGCTGAAAGGTGCAAGCACGCGTGGATTATCATCACTGCCTTTAATACAGAGCTGCCAGTGCTGCTATTTGAAAGGGTTTCAGCAGACAGGCCCACGGGCATGGCTGATGGAGCTGCTGACTCGGGCAGGACTGCCACAACCCTCCACCCTGCACAGCCACCCAGCAAATACAGGCTTTCTTACTGCTTGGGCTCAAATGGCTTTGTTCTCATTTCACAGACTATGCTACAGTTAACTAACTCATGTTTAATTACCCTCAGTGCTAAGAAATTGCATCCTATTTCTTCATGGCAAAGTTGCCTTAACTGCAGTTTCCAAGGATCAGATTTATTTCCCTTTGTCAGCCAGACCCACCAATGCTATAGGATGTGTGCTAGGTAGGAAAACCAACTCACAGCCTCCTCCTTACTCGCTCACTCAGTCACTCACATCAGCTGAGCTCCATAAGACCTGCATTATCCTTTTGTCCAATTTGTTTTCTTGGAAAACAAATCTTGCCTCTTTTCATGTTCTTTCCAGTATTCTCATCTTCTCCTTGCAGTACAGCTAGTGGGGTTGTCAGAGCCCATTCTTCTGAACTTAAAATACTAACAGTAAGAAAAGGGTATATGACCTAAGTTTACCTCTGAAAACACTGGTGCAGCTGGATGCTGCATAACACAGAGCCCCCAGGGAAAGGGGACTGAGGCTGGGGCACTCTGCCCAGCCAGGAAGAGAGTCTGGCGCAGCAACCTCCTCCCAAAACGGGAAAGAATGTTTCAGGTTTTGCAAGGGTGAAATGTCCAAACACCAAATGAGATGCAGTGTCATGACTCACATCATATCTTATTCCTCCTACAAGAGGATGTCTGCTGCTCCTGTGCAAGAAGATAAAAAGGGAGAAAAAGTAACAAAGCTTTGTCTCATCAGGCCACAAGAAGCATATGGAATTGCCTGGGGTGAAGACAAGAATAAGCAACGTCAGCATAGGAAGGTGTCATACAAGGTTTAAGCTTTTTCAGCAGTAGAGTCTCTGTCTCTCTCATGAATAAATACATAACTGAAGACAATTTAATTCCAACTGTTCTGTATTTCTTAAAAAAAACCGAAACTTTCCAAACCACAGGATGACTCGCAGGTGAGCATTCCACTGACTACATAAAGTATTAGGTACGTCCCTTTACAAACTGCAACTCTGCACTGAGATATACAAATATGTCTCATAGCATAGCAAAGGCCTTTACATGCAGCACAGTGCAGGGTAGGGAACAGGCAGTAAGTAGTGACAATGACAGGTTTTTCTCAGTCCAGAAGAAAAGTCTATTAAATATTAATTAGCACCATAGACAGTTATTACTGCATATATAAATACTACAACACTCTGATTTCCAAGACTCATTTGCAAAATGTGACCATGTAATTTTTTCAACTTTATTTATGATTTTCATACTATTGCTTTAATTTTCATAATTTATATAATAAAGTCCAGTCATAAATTCCTGCTTTTCTCACCCCTCTTCTGCTTTTTTTTTTTTGCTCTAGAACTGGCATTAAAAGATAATACCTCAAGACTGAAGCTGGAGCGATATTTAAATCCTTTTGGCAGCTGGAGGACATTCTAGAAGGAAAGAAGTACCAGATCTCTTTGAGACAAGATACAATATTACTTACATGCCTCCATTTCAGTCTTACAAGCTCCTGGGACTCTTCTCTCACCATAGGGAGCAAGGCCTTGGAAGAGGGTGAAGAAGTAAGTGAAGGATGAGTTTGCAGCCCATGAGTAGTATTCATGTAATGCTTTTAGTCTGCTCTTTTGCACAGTCTTCCAAAGTGCCAAAATGCAGCCAGAAAACGCAGGCTGAATACCACAGTTAGGGGTAAAATGCTGCAGGCAGTAATTATCAATCACTTTCTTTTCCCAACCATCAAAGAAGGTAATTTGTTTGTTTTCCCCGCCCAGCAAGGAAAAGACTGGGTGGTCTTCTGACTTTAGAGAATGAGAAATATTCCTCTCAAGGAGAAGGCTACCCCAGGCCTCCTGGGCAGCATGAGGTCCTTTTTCAACATGTTCTTACACTGTATTTTATTTTAGTCACAGACATTAAGACTGTGGCAATGTTTTGCGCATCATCACTAAATACCTTTTCTTCATAGTGCCATGTAAATCTTGGGAGTGTTTCCAAGAAAGGAATAAAGCCTTTCTTGTGGAAAGGTAACATGTTTCCAGTTCCTCAGCTGTCTTCATCAGCAGGGGGCTGCCATGCCACTGAGATTTTTATCAGGTTAGAGATTAATTCCCCCCCCATCTTGCAGGAGTTGTCACCAGTTGCAATAATATAGTGGCTTTATTCAAAATGTTAGTAACTGTGAATTCTGATGCTATTATTTCATTGAGGGAGTGACAATCCAATTAAACATTGACATAAAACCTCAGCACCTTGCAGAAAATTCAAACAATTCTCCTATTTATTTAAAAATGTCTACTGGACTGCTACACATTCAGACTTTAAAAAATGAATTTAAAATTTTTGTTTTCCCATCCCCGTCTTAAATAGTGTACATCTGATAATACCTCTGCTAAAAGCCATGCCAGTTGAAGTTGTTTGCGTGCTGAAAACCTAAGTCATGGAGTGTTCAATGTTGCAATTCAGCTTCCCTTTGCAGTAAAAGGAAGCCAGGAGAAAATGGGACAGGAACCAGGCTGAAAAGCTTTCTGAAAGCTGCAGCTGCAGCCAACAGCTGAAATTTAAAATCAGACATTATTTTCTCTCCTCATCTTGTGGGCTCTGCCACAGTTTCAATAAACCACAAATTTAGCCACAGAGGCACTATTGCTTGTAATTTTCTTTTGCTGATAGAGCTAAAATAAGAACCATTAACACTTCCCTAACTTCAGAAAGCAGCATATGTCACTCTCCAATAGGTCTCTTGGCAGGTTCCATGTGGACAATGTGTTAGGCAAGTAGCAACCCCTAAATGTGTGATTGTGAAATTAGCAATTTAATATTGCAGAGATAACCTGAAACACAAGATCATATGGTCAAGGAAAGCAGGAGCAAGAACTGCTGCCATTTCCCAACCTGGTGAGAGAACAGACCTGTGATAGCCAGCAGACGTGGCTCCCTTGGATTTCCAGAGGGCATGTAGCAACATCCCTGGTAAAGAAACAAAGAGAGGAGATCTTCCCAGTGGTAAAAAACTGAATAAAGATGGGAAAAACCCTGTAGGAACAAAAGCCAAATTTCCCTGGAGATGTAGATTACCAATCACACAGAGTGGACTGGTTCAGGCAGCTCTCAATATTACTGCGCTGAAAAAGAGGGTTTAAGTGAGGTGGCAGAGTTTACTGAGCACATTCTGATATTCAGGGAACTCAAGGGCTCATTACCAGTAAGAAAATTCATAAGAGTCACTAACTAGGCAGTAAGTTGACAGATTAAATCCCACGTAGACAAACAAAAAGCAAGGCACATTGATATTGAACAAACTATTATTGCTCAAAAAGAGAGTTTGAAGTTATAACCATATTTTGAAAATTTCAACTCAGTGCTCATTAGTGATTAAAAAACCAAACAGAAGATGTTAGGAAAGAATAGCAAACAGATAAAAAGGCAGATAACACCATTATGCTACTGTACAAATCCACTAATACCCACATTTTGGATATTGGGTGCAATTTTAATTTACTCCAGGTCAGAAAGGATACAATAAAAATGTTAAGAAAAAGGCAGCATGGTGATCAAAGTTATAGAAGAGTTTCTGTATAAGGAGCAACTGAATTACATAGGACTCTCCATTATGAAAACAGATGACTCAAACATCTGTTTGAGGTCTATAAAGAGGAGTGACAGAAGTTGAATGGAAAAAGACTGGTCATTGTCTCTCTCAATACAAACTGCAGGGTCATCAAATGAAAGAAGCTAATGATTCAAAACTACATAGATGTGAATATTAATTTCACGGGGTATTATGGAAGTGCTGGTAAGCTGGGGAACTTCCTGCTGTAGGACATTGCAGTTACCGAGTTAAGTGGAGTTTAAAAAATAAAAAATAAGTTAATGGGGAAAAAATCCATTAGCACTGTTAAGAAAAAGGACATAATCCTTGGTTTCCCTCAAGAAATCTTGTAATTGCATATTTCTGGGAGATGGAAGGATATTACAGAAGTATGAATACATACTTTCCTTGATCCCACATTCTTCCTTAGGTAACAATCACCATTCAAGACAGGTTGTTGGGCCTGCTGCAACTGCTCTTACACTTGACAAGGTACAAGAAGCCCTAATGCTGACAGCACCCCTTTGTAATATGGGCTAAACATAAAGAAATAGAAGCACATTACAACAGAAAAATAGCAACTCCAGACCTAATCAAAACACTCTGCTCCGTGGTGAGAATTGCATGGAAATCTGAAGAGAGGATATGGGAGAAAATGAATGGCACACAATGCATTAAAGTCATGTCTCATCCATTGTAGGAAATTGTCTACACAGGCAAGTTAGTGCAGTGGAAGCCAGAGAATGAATTTGCAGAGCCTCAGCTATTCCACAGAGGTGACAGACAATGCAGGGTAAATCTTACATGGCTCTGAATACCATCAAGTATCAGAACACTGTTAAACCTTTTGAACAAGGGATCTGTGCAGCTTCGGGGAGCTGAGATAATCTTTTCTCCAGCATCAATTCCCTGCTACCCAGAAGCCACTCTGGAGAACTCCAGGTGCCCTGATTTAGCCTGAAGCTCAGTGTGGCACCAAGCCTCCCATACCCTTCCCCATTTTTCTGGGATATGGGACCTGGTGTATGGCAGGAAAGGCTGTGCACACCAGCACACAGTACTCCACAAGGCAGCACTAGCATCTGGGAGGTCATTGGTAATTTACTTTTTTAGAAGCACGAAATCTGAATATCTGCTCACACTGCTGCACACACCTTGCCATGAAGGCATCATATATTTTGTTCCTGTGGTTCCTTGAAGAGATTTGCTTTGACTATTTCCTATTTGAAATGTGTAACCATCTCTATGCTTTCTCAGTCCAAGGTAACAGGAATTTATTTTTTTTTTTAGTCAGGAGACATTTTTCAAGGGCAAAGAATAATGCACCTTTTATTAAGCAGTGATGCACAGTAAGGAATGCTTTACTAGCAATTTCTCAAGGAATGTTATGACTGGCCAACTTGAAAGAGACCTATCCAAAATCTCATTCAATTTTCAATGGAAAGCAGTTCTCACAGAATTATCAAACACACAGGAAAGCAATGGCAGTTTCATACCTGAGATTTTGTACTTGTGTGTTAACTGCAGAAACACATCAGAGCAGTGAGTGTCATGCCCTTGGAGCTACTGCTGTAACAGGGAGCTCTTGGGGATAGTTGCAGCAGACTCTTTGCAAACATTTCATTTGCATGATTAAATATGTTTCTCAATTGATGTTCATTTGATGTATCTCAGTGATGTATCTCAGTAACTCCTGACCTAGAAAACCTGAAGTAGTTAAAAAAAGAAATCACAACAGCTTCATGGGTGTGGAGCACACACAGTTCATAACACCTTGCATAAGCAACCTTTGGATACTGTGGTTTGTGTAGAGCAGCCAAATCTGTCCTCTGCTGGACACCAGGGCCCTGTACATGGCCCTGCAAAGGTGGCTGCAGGCTGGCAGATGCAAGTTGTTCTGCAGATGAATCCCAGACCTTCCTTCCTCTGAATGGAAGCCAGCCTGCCACACCTCACTTAGGCTCAGCCTCCAAAAGTATGAGCAAATGTCCACCTAGTACCCACTTAGTAACCACAGAGGTGGAAGAGGAACCTGCTGAAGGTAATTCATTGCACTGAATTACTTTAGGATGGGGTGAATTAGTCTCCAGAGACACCTCTCCATGTCTGAACAGCAGCACACACATTAGACTAAATCCCAGCACATACAGGGCCAGTGTTACAAGGGTTGACTCTTGCATTGAGCAGAGCAGAGCACTTATTGTTCAGTGGGCAGCTTTCCAGTGGAGGTAGCGATGATCTCTAGAAAACAACTGCACATACAGTTTTTTGGATGGCATGACACTGCCTTAAATACTTCTGAGAATAAAATAAAGTTAATTTTTTATTTGGAAAAACATGTACTCTCTATACATGGAAATATCTCCTAATACTCTTTCTAACATTTCCACAATGTTTTAGGCAGTGATTCCCATGTAGACTGTTTTCCTCAAGAGCCAAGAATACATTTAATTCTAAATTTTAGACTCATGTTCCAGATTCTCTCTATGAAGACTTTGCTATTTCTATTTTTGCCCAACACTTTTTGTCATACTGTTTTGCTGCCAGCAGACTAGACAATCAGTTTCTTAAACACTTCTCTCTTGAAACAAAACAATCCAGCCCAGATCACATTCTGAGGAGACTCTCACTACCATAAAACGCTGTTTTACAAGGCTGAGGACGGTCTGCCTTTCCCTTGCACTACATTTCTGTTTGCAATCTCATACCAGATGGAGCTGTTGCAAGATTCCTGTCCAGACTCAGAAAACTGAAGCAAGAAGCCTGCTCTTAAAACTTCTGTCAGAAACACTTTCATGAGTGGTTGTTGTGGCTGTGCCAGAAGGGTTGAAAACAGCACTTCCTTCTCCACTTTGACCCCAGTCCATGTGGACACACTGCAGCACCCACAGCGAGGTCTGTGCAGCACATGGCACCAGAGAGGTGACACTTCTCTCACACAAACTCACGTGTGCACCCTGCAAGTGCCTGCCCAGCTGCTGCTTCTTGCACCTCTTGGCTCATCATCCTCAGCCTATATTGCTGACAACATGTCTTTCTTTGCCTCATCTAGCACCCCCCCAAGAAACACAAGAAGAAAAGTTATTTATAGACAAAGGCATCGTTAATAGGCTGTGTTTTTAAAGCAGTCAGTAGCTGGATGGAGTGGATAGTTGGGCTGGTGAGAGGCCTGGGGTGTTACAGCTGCTGAAGGCTGCTCAGCATCAACACAAACACTGACAGGGAAAGCAAGCACCCATCCCCTGCAGGTACTGAAGCTGCTGTCCCCTAAACACACAGCCCAGCAGCAGGAGAGAGAACTCACTTCCCGTCTTGGTACTTCATCTCAAGACTTGTCCTGCTTTTCACTTTGTGGTCATTACCCGACTGTGCTCAATGTCCTGCCTAAGAAATACAGGCAATTTTTGCAAAACTAAAGAGTTTCCTACCATGGAAAGTCCCAGAGCTTAGAGAAAATAGGTTGATCTCCACCCATTGTCTGTTTCAAAACTTCCTCACAGCTTCAAATTACAGCCTTCTAATAAAAGTACGGGGAAATCAGACAAACAGAGAAATCAGATGTTGACAATAGAGACACTAATGACATGCAAACCACTTTTTTTTTTTTTTACAAAGTTCTTTTTAAAACTTTCATTTGTCTCTCATGAAACACAATGGGTCCCAAAAGAAGAGCATGCAGAAACATGTCCTATGGGCTCCCTGTGGCTGACAAGATCCCCATATGAAAGTCCAGAAAATTCATCAGGCCTGGATAAGAAAAGTTAAAGCTATTCTTTGGAAATTACAAACTGATTTTGAACACAGAAGAGCAGAAGTGCTCCTTGAGAGTCCTGAAAGAACTTAAAATCTTCAGTCTTTCTCTAAGACCTCATTTGTTTCAGGGTGACTCCTCAGGCTGTTGGCTCTCCCTACAGCCTCAAAACTGACTAGACCACAAGAGATTCTGCTCCAAACCAGTGCCATAAGATTGCTTAATCACTTAAAACTCTTTGTAAGATCTCAGAACAGGTCATGAGCAGACATACCTTTTACTCTGTAAAACTCATGGCACTTGTTTTGGTAGTTATACAGTGATGCAGGCATGCACATTTGGCACTTTGCACACACTGCGAGGCCATCAGAATAAGCTTCTAAATTCTGAAGGAAAATTAAACTTTTGTAATTGCTCTTTAGGTACTGAAGTTGATGTCTGTTGAAGATAAAACCAAAAAAAAACATCAAGTTTTAGACTAAAGACAAGCTGTGACGCTGGCAGAATTTTGAACTGATCTTATAAAATACCTGCACGTGGGGTATTGAGCATTACTTCTTTATGTTACTGCATGTTCTCACAGGAATGGGATTAGATTTAAATCCCAACAATGCATTAGGGTTCCCTTTGGAAAGAAAAATAGCCAGGGAATATAGCTAATATACTCCCACAAAAAATAAGAAACAAAAACAAAAACAAAAAAAATACAAAAACCATAAACAAAACCCAAATAACCCCAAGACTTAAAGTTGACTTGGCAAGGTTTCTACACATATTAGATAAAAGACTTAGAAAACAGATGCTCCTTCTTACCAGCAGCCAAGATCTTCTAATAACCCTACAATTTGTTAATGAACTAACATATGGTACTGCTTTAGGAAAACACCATTCTGATTTTGCATTTACATGGTCGGTTTCCTACAAAACTATTGTCAAGATTTAGCCATTGTTATATAACCTAGTAATTTTTGTTCCTAGACTTTAAATTAATCAATAAGCACAGAAATAAGAAGATAATAAATTTTCAATCCAAATAATAAGTAAAACTTATTTTCACATAGTTTTCAGTGATGGATAAATTTCCACTTACCATGCTGAACCTCATCAATCCATAAAAATCCCAACTTGCTGCAAAATTATGACATAAAAATTCTGTTGACTTTAATCCCCTTAAAACCACTACATTAAGTTTTTTAGGGCAAAGCTAAACTGCCAAGGCAAAATTTAATGTAGCTTCACAATATCTGCATAAGGTGGTTCCCACATATATCTAATTTCATTAATGTGTTTTAACTTCTATTTTAAACACATAAGAAGCCTCATTGTCTCCTAAAATGACACTACAGTTTTCTTATGCAGAATATTATACTTCTAGATATTATTAGGTAAAAAAAAAATTGTAATCAGCTTATTAGGTTTGTTTTTAATGAACCTTATTCACTAAATTTAAGTTTTAAACCAGTATGGCTCTGCTGATCTAGTCTCTCTCTGCCTGTCATTGGCTGAATTTACCAATACTCAGCTGCTGGGCCATGACAGCTTCTGTCACCCTGACACAAATTCAGTGTCAGTCCAATCACAGTGTCACACACCTTGCACAAATCTGCCGCCACTCAATCTGGGTGCCAGGCTGTGATTTCTGCTGCTCAGAAGAAATGGGATTCTGCTGCTGGGAGAAATGGGACCAGCCTGCTCTCCAGAGGCATTTGGCAGTCCCTGCTCACAGACCTCAGCAGCAGCTGCTTCTCAGACCCATCTGAGCTCCTTCTACAGCTCTGAATTCAGCCCCGTGGTTTTTTGCCCCACAGCCAGGAGGCTTTGGCTGCCCTGGCTCTCCCTGCAGCCCCAGCAGTGCCAGCATCACGGAGCCCAGGTGTGGGGCACTGGATGCTCCAGGTTTTGCAGCAAGAGCCTCCAGTATTTTGCAGATGTGTCACCCTGCAGATGAGATGTCATCAAAACAGCTCTGGTCAGAGCATGGAAGGGAAGAGCTGTCTCTGCCCAGACAGGAAAGCAAGGAAGTTTGGCAGAGAAGGTCTATAAAATAGTCAAGCTCATGGAGAAAGCTTAGGAAGGCATTTATGTTTTATGTTGGCTATTTAAATTAAAGATAGGCAGTTTTGAATACGTATACATATTCTGCAGTTTGAGGCCATTAGGAGGGCTTGTTTTTTGGCTGTTTTTTATGCTTTTAACATCAGACACAGATGTAGCGCAATTTAAAAAACATCTTCAAAGTACTTGCATATGGAAGCTTGTTTACAAGTACTGAGAGAATTGCCTTACAATGCCACTTCTCAGCACTGGACATGACAATGCATCCAGTTCTATTTAAAGGGAGAGAGTGTTCTAAAATTTCTGAATACCCGAAACACACTAAAAGCACCCAGCACATTTTTCAGCAAATTACGATTTTTTTCCTGTATTTTCAATGGCAGAATAAAAATGAAAGCAGAGCACATTCATTCCTGATTTTTTTTCTTTTATCATTTAAAAGTTTGAATCTGGGCTTTTACTTGCAAGAAATTCGAGACACAAAGTTACAGAACAATAAAGAGATTTAAGAAAAATGAAATAAGAGAATGTCATAACCTTTATTTTTTTATAGTATTCAAAAATTTTATAAATTTACTTAGACTTGAAGACAGACATTCTTAAGTTATTAATTATTAAACTTTGAACTACCCCATATATACACCTGTGTTCACAGCCACATATTGCTACACCCCTATGTTTCACAGCACCTCTCTCCCTCTCTAAATTGCTCATCATCAATTAAATTATTAACTCTATCAAGACGTACAAGATTTTCTAACACAGCATGTGATATAATGGTCCAATGAATTCTCTGTGAGTTTCAGACTATTACTCATAATATAATAAATGATACTTTAAAATGTCTTGCAGAAATTCTCTCTCAGTTAAATACCTGATTTTCACTTAAATGAAAATAGCTATAATATTTTGAAACAGATGCATGACTGAACTGAACATGAATAGTTTTACATTCTGACGCACATATCTGACAGAGATCTTTAAGAAATTTAAGAAGTCCCACCTGGCCAAGTCCCAAAACAGATTATGGGATAGGATGAGACACTCAGTGCTGGAATGTGTCTCTTCTGAAAGGCTAGCACGTACATGGTGGGGACAGCATGTGAGAGTGGCTCACCTGGGTATACAAGCAGCTTCATGAGCAAACTCACACCTGCAGCAACATTCTTGGCTTGAAAGGGGTTGCAGAGAACACTTGATAAATTACCTGATGGATTTTTCTTCCATCTCCAGCTTGTTCTCGGGTTTTTTGATTAATTATTTACTTTGAGTTTTGCTGCATAAAAATTCAAGAATTTGCTTACCAAACCTCCGTTCCTACAGGTGGCAAAAGGAGAACAAATATGACTTTTCAGCAGTTTAAGACTTTTGGGGTGCAGAGCCCCTTTGGCATTTGAATAACAGCTCCTACAAAGAGCCCATAAACAGCAGTGGAATCACAGCCGCTGGGATGAACACAAATTTCCTGCTGACAGCCAAGGAGGGCAGTGAGGCACAGGCAGAGAAAGGCTTTGTCTTTCTGCTCCCAAGCTGCCTCCCTGAGTCAGCCCTGTGCGAAAAGAGCAGAGGACAAGGGGACTTTGGGGGTGCCACTGCGCTTTAGCACACACCCCACTGCACCAGGAGCACCTTCCCCATGGAATGGAGGAGCACCAGGGCTTCCATGGGGCCTCCAGACCTCGGACCACATGACCACTGCTCCCAGCATGGCAGCACACGCTTCTGCATCAAGGACACAATCAAGGGTGCCTTGAACTCCTCTCTGTTTTTGATTAAAGCAAAAGAGAAGTGCATCTAGACAAACACCCTGCCCACCCAGGGGATCTAACTCTGCCTTGAAGGAGGTTTGGATTGCTCCTCTATTGATATTTAAACAGAACCAATGATTCTGAATTGTTGGTGGAAGTACCCTAAAGCTATCTGACACATCTAAAAAGGTAAGAACATTACAGATTTGTGGATGGGCAAAATTACCTCTGTCTCTTAATCCACTATCCTGGATAATGAAATGCACTGCTAATGGCTCTCAGAGGAACTCCAGCAGCTTAGACTGGTGCTTTGCAATACAAGCAGTAGTGGATCTGCTATTGTTTTCTTTTCTTACTGAACATTTCACCCTTGCAATATCAGCAAATTAGTATCCACTGAGTTCAAAGCTATAACACTATACCCACAGTCCCTCCCCCTTAACAAAGAAGATAAAAAATACTTTGTTTTAAATACAATTAAATTTCTAGATAATAACAAGATATATGAAATCAAAACTTCATTTAAATGTTTTAACTTACTGAACTATTCTCCTCCTCCAGCAGAGCGTTCTGCACCAGTTATTAGGAACAAGAAGGGAATTTCCTCCTCCTCAGACTATTCTTGAAATAGATTGCAGTAAGTCTTCCTTTCCAACCCAGCCTTCAACAGCAAAAGGAAGCAACTCTCAATCTACAGGCAGGAACAACCTCACGAACTAAAAAAAACCCCAACCAAACAACCCCCATCCCAAAATTTTGACAAGCACTTTATTAAATGTCAACACAGCCATTTCAGAGAGAAGATTTCTATGAGCTGTTTTGAAAGACTTCCTACTGCAGAAACCTAAATCATAGCATAATGCTTGCTTGTCTTGCCTTTCAAGTCCAGAAAGCTCTTTGTTAAGATCACTTGCAGTAAGGAAACAAGTTTTCACTCACTCTCTGTGTGTATTTTTGTAAGCCAGTCTTGTAAACAAACCAGTGATAGTTTATGGATGCCAATAGAGGACAGATTGCCTTTGCCATGAATGTTAAATGAAAATTTCTACATCAGCCCCACAGAACTTTGCAAGATCTGGGAATTCACCCCATATGGCAGGGTCAACAGTCAGAAGACAGACAATGACAAAAAGGTTCAGGTGGCAACAGCCTCCCGACAACGTCACTGTCATTAATAAGCAATAAAAAGGCAAAATATTCAGTGACTGGCTGTATAAATGTGCACTGCACAGCATGGAACAATCTCATTTCAAATATCTCAATTAAGTGGAAGCCAAATCAATAGCTAAACCATATGCTAGACCATGAGATCAGGCTTGGCTCAGCAATTATGAAAGGTGGGCGTTAGCTGAATTCAGCAACTGAGAAAAGAGAGGGTCCTTTGGTTTCTGGGTTTGTTTGGGTTAGCTGGGTTTTCTTAAAAGATAGTGTTCTCTGTCTCTTCTTCATGTCTACAGCCTGGATCACCTCCCCTCCTCTCTTAAAGGCCAGAAGGGCTTTGCACAATAGCTTGTGAAACTCCCTCAGAGATCCCTCTGTATCATTAAGGGATTTTGGAAGAGACAGATGCTGCAGCCCCAGCATCTTAAGAAAGGTGGAAGGCCAAAGTTGTCCCTGTTCAGTCCATGCCTTCACCCTGGGATCTGATATAAAATCTTGAAAACTCAGCTGTGCTGAGAGCACTTCAGCCTTCACAACCTTCCCAGGACTCTTCTGTGGAAACTGTTTTGACAAAAAATATTAGTAATCATGGGCTTCTTCAATCCAGCATGGCACTTCTAGATTTACTAATCCCTTGCTCATATCTTTTTCTGACCTTGCTGCAGACTCAGAAAACACAGAAGCCACAATCTAGACTTTTATATGTGAGGTGGAAGAACTGTAACAGCATAACAGGATCATCACCCTCCATAAAAGCAAGAGATAAACAAAGTCTTTTCTAAGGACATATCTTCCCTCATCCCTGATCAATTTAAGATAATCTGATCAGCAAGATGAGAGTGCTCTGGAGTCCTCCTTGAAGATTTTATTTGCTGTGTCAGGAGCCCAGCTGCTCATTTAGGGGTTGAAGTTAAATGACTAGAAGTCAGTCGTCTTCGAGAGTAACAGACTGAACTAGAAATCATCACTGAATCAAAGCCTCACTGTAACAAAATGGCTTTACACAATAGAAAATTGCAAATTATGGGCAGATGCTCCATCAGTGCATAAGAATCATCACAAACTGAAAACAGAAACTTGGAAAAACAAAGCGTGCAGGAAATCCAGAAAGAACAGTGTTGGGGTCAACATGACAGAGGAAAAGAGCTGAAATTGAAAGATACTCTCTACTGGGAAAAGTCTGAAGAAATACATGAAAAATATTTCCACAAGTATTCTGGCAAAGAAATCCTTCATTAGGAAGCAGGGAAATGAAAATGCTTCTGGGAGAAATGCAGGGAGAGGTGTTTGATGGCTCATGGCTACCTGCCACCTGATCAGCAGTGAGTGCTCCTTCCATAGAGGCAGCAGGTACGAAAATGAACTGATACACTGAAATTCTGTCCTGGGAAAGCATGTGACTATACACTTAATTGCAGTGCTTGCACCTCCCAAAATGTCAGTAAAATTTGTTACAGATTTATTGAGTTGATGATTTTTGTTTCATGTGAGGAAAAGGAGTGCCGTCTCAGACTAAGTTGCCACACCAAAATCCATGTTCATTTAACTAGCAGACTAAATGCAAACAGATGCTTTCTTGATTTCACATTTAAAGTCCAAAACAATGGCTCCCAAAGCAGGGTCCCAAGCTATGTAGGACCTATTGTAGGGCTCTGCAAAATTGAAATCTCATTATACAGTCTCCAAAAAGCATCTCTGGGGAATAAATGGAATAAATTGCAGCTACCCTTCCTACATCCATGAACTTTGCCTCTTTTTGGAAGAGAAATGGAAGCAGGATAGTAGCAGGACCCAATAAGAGGCTGCGGCTATTTTGCATTAAATTGCTATTTAGCAGTGAAGGCTTTGTAACAGGCTTTATTGTATCCTCATTTTACTCATCATGTTATCTCTGATTATGAGGTCACAGAAGGTTTTTGCTGCTGTAACACTTTTATTTTTTTTAATGAAAACTATTACTGACTGTAGCCTCCTCTGTCAGAGTCACCCTGGACACAGACAAGGCATCGGTGGGGAGAAGCAGACACTGCCAGGCTTGTGCACTAAAGCTCAAACAGAGACTCAGAACTTTCATTCCAGCTCTTCCAAGAACTTGGTGTGTCTCTGTCTTGCCTTAATTCCCTTCCAGGAAGTACAGGTGTAACCTGTGACAACTTGCTATGGCTGTGCATGAGCTTTTTGCTGCTACAGAAGTATTCTTTGAAGGTGCATCTTTGCACTCTTCCTGAACAGTCCCTTAAATAAACCACTGTAACACATTTCGCAAGGGCTCTCTGCAGGGATAATGTGACAGTGTCAATGGGAAGATTTGTTTCAATGATGCAGCTAATGCTTTTATCTCAGCTACACCATTCTTAAAACTAATAAACCAATTCTTGTAATTCTGGTTTTGACAATCCTTATGACACAGAGAGCAAAAATTGTATACAACTTTAATTCCATCCTCCAGACAAGCTGAACCAAGGGGTAGTCAAGAGATACCTGGAAGTTATAGGAGGGAAGAGGCTTTCCCAAATCTAACATGCAGCAATCCTACCACTTCTCCTCACACCCCCTTGCTTCTCAAGGCTCTGTCCTCTGCCTTCACAGCTGAGGTTTCCCCATCTCTGTCAGCCTGAAATCCAGCATCCCCGGCTCTACCCCAGCAAGAGAAAGCAATGGACAAACCAGCACAGTCCAAGGAGAGCCAGGTGACAAATACATGTGAACTTATCTAGTTCTGTGGTGACAGCACAGTACCTGGAGCATCTCTAGTTCATGAGTAGATTAAGAAATGAGATAAGAACTCAGGTAGTGCTCAGACAGTGCTCAGGTAGTTCTCTTGGATTTAAGACATTTAAAACACATCTGCTGCCACTATCTCACTGCCTATTCTGGAGTGTTTGGCATCCAAGAGGCTGGGAGTAGATATGATGCTGAAGACATGGGCATCACTTGAAAGACAGCCTAACAAAGACTGCTGAATGTCAATTAAAAACATTCCCTCCTGTGGCCTTAAAAGGAGGTTTCTGAGATTACAAGCTTTTTTGAGTCATTTGACTTAAATTCTTGTTCTGATCTAGCTGCATTCCCACAAAGACAAATTACACCAACTATTAAATCACACAAAAGCTACACAATACTTGGAGTACTTTTGTCAAACTAAGCAAGTAAAAAGCTTGTTATTTAAGAGCCCACTAGAGTAGACTAAAGAGAACTCCTCCAATGGGTTCAAAAGCAAGCAAAAGACAAACAGCCAAAAACAAAGAGAGACAGAAGGCTGGGAAGCTGCTTGTATTGGGTTTGCTAGGGAAGATTTTGGTAGTGCGGAGGCAGGGGGCTACAGGGGTCTCTTCTGTGGGAAGCTGCCAGAAGCTTTTCCCATGTCTGATAGAGCCAATTCCAGCTGGCTCCAGGATGGACCTGCAGCTGGCCAAGGCATGGTTGGCTGTGCCTCTGGGATAATGTCTTTAACGAGGGGAAAGAAGTTATTGCACAGAAGCAATTGTGGCCAGAGAAGAGAGGAGTGAGAATATGTGAGACAATCAATTCCAAGGACACCAGTAAAGAAGGAGAGGGAGGAGATGCTCCAAGAGCCCCAGCAGAGATTCCCCTGCAGCCCATGGTGAAGAATGTGGCTGGGCAGGTTGTGTCCCTACAGCCCATGGAGATCCGTGGGGGAGCAGAGATCCACCTGCAGCTCATGGAGAGCTTCAGCTGGAGCAGGTGGATGTCCAAAGGCAGCTGTGCCCCCTGAGAAGCCCACACTGGAGCAGGCTCCTGGCAGGACCTGTGGAGCCATGGAGGGAGGAGCCCACGCTGGAGCAGGTTTGCTGCAGGACTTGTGACCTGAGGGGGACCCACACTGGAGCAGTTGGTGGAAAACTGCAGCCTGTGGGAAGAATTCAGCTCGGTGGAGGCCTGCCTCTCCTGGGAGGAGCCCATACTGGAGCAGATGAAGAACGTGAGGAGTCCTCCTCCTGAGGAGGAAGCAGCAGCAGAAACCATGCATGATGAACTGTTACCCCCATTCCCAACCTCCCTGTGATGCTGGCAGTGGGGGATAGAGGAATCTTTATCAGGAATAAAGATAAGCCTGGGAAAAAGGGAGGGTTGTGTTTTAACTTCTCATTATCATACTCCGATTAGATTGGTAATAAATTAGACTAATTTCCCCAAGCAGAGTCTGCTTTGTCCAGGATAATACCTGGTGAGTGATCTCTTCTGGCCCTTGTCTCAACCCACAAGCATTTAATTACATTTTCTCTCCCCTACCCAGCTGAGGAGGGAAGTGATAGAGCAGCTTTGGTGGGCTCCTGGAATTTAGCCAGCGTCAACCCATCACACTGCTTCATTAAAAAACAATAAAATGAAAATTCATTACAGTGAAAAAGATTAATCTAAACATACAAGACTAATAGGAGAATATTTCTGTAATGCTATAATAGTTTTACTGTGTTAATATAGCTTCTTAAAATTAAGGATCATTGATTAGCAAAAGGTGAAAATTAGCAGCAAACGTATGACCCAAAAATGCAAATTAGAAATAAGGAAGTGGTTATTGAAACATTCAAAAACAATATATGCATTGCCTGAATAAGAATTGAAATTATAGAATCATAGAATAGTTTGGTTCAGAAGGGACCTTTAAAGATCATCTAGTCCAACCCCAAGAGCAGAATGGACATAAAAATGAACCTTTGAAAGACAGTGAAATGCAGGACGTGAACTTCTGAAAAGATCAGAGTAGGGGCAGACGGTGCTGGATTTTGATGCACAGAACTGCAACATCCTGAGGATGAACAGTGGAGAAGAGGAAGAAGGTCTTATTGTAATTAAATTAATATCATTATCTCAGCTGTGCTATCTCTGCGATAGATTAGAATCAAGATTCCTGCGGTAATTAGTCTTTCAAGAGAGGGCATGGGGGACAGTAGAGGAAAAAGGTGCTGTTCCTAAAATAAAGAGCTGTTCTGGAACCAATTCTTGTTGGTCAGAGAGAAAAGACAGCCAGGTGAAGCCATCTGATTTGGACAGTTATATGCATGACTCAGAGGAGACACAGCTCTGGGGAGTTTTCAAACATGAGGGACGAATTGAATGCACAGAACACCAAACTATCCTACTTACCCAGCTGCACAAGCAAATCTGATTTGTTATTATTACATGGAAATTTGCTGTGCTGTTACACACACGCTGAGTGTTGCAAACATTTAGAGCTCAAAGCCATGGATGTACCTCATGCATACACTGAAATACAACAGGAAAGTGCATGACTACATTTATGCTGTCTTCTGCTGCCTTTCCTATGAAACTGAGAAAAAAAATTGTCAGTCTGGAAGTAGATCTCAGAGAAAGCAACTCACCTCTTCAAGGGAGCAAAAGCCAACTAGTGAGAAGTAAAGGAAGAAGGAGCCACAAACATCTAAAAATAGAAAGTCCAGTAGGAAGTTCCCCTACAGAGATTTAATCTGCTATTGTACTCAGATCCTGGCATTAGGAGTTAAAATCTACAAGAAGCTATCATCTTTAATACATCATCTCCTTCCTACTGTTCTTTAAAGCAAAGAAGCTGATTAAACATCCTGCCACACTCCGGTAACCTTAACAGCACATTTCTTCATCTTGCACTGAAAAAGGTCAGTCACATGTTAAATTGCTCTTCTTTGTGTGAATTTACACAGGACTAAGTCAATAAGGGCTGTACTTCTGATGTTTTCAACAAACCAAGCACTAAAAAATAGGACATTGCATCTTATTTCAGAGAGTAAAAATTCAAGTATTTCTCGCTCTTTTAAAAAGCTTGACTTTTACATTTGCTTACTGAAGATCCAGATAAACTAGTGTGGTATATTTTACTAGAATATGAATATCTCCCAAAGCACTAAAAAAGCAAGCACCTTTACCTCCATTTTATAAAGCAGTAATGACCTTAAAGGTTATAGCTTATTGTTTCCTAAAATGTAAGCATAAAATTCAGAAGAAAGTTTTAAGGCTTTTAATGAAAAGAATAAAACCAAAAATACAAATGTGAAATTATTAGACATTAACATATATTAGCATTTATTTTATTTAAGAAGTACTATAACTCCATACACACTTCTCTGAACAGTTGAACTACTGACTAAAAAGAGGTCATTTCTATATAGCTTCCAAAATCCCATTTGTCAAAAAGTGTCATTATTCTGGGGAATACAGTGGTGGGATGTGGGAAGAGCAATTTTTGAGGTCCTTGCTGTTGCCTAACAATTCTTTACAGTGTTTGTGCCTTTGGGTAGCTGTTGAAATTGGTAGGGAAACATGTTTGTTTTTTAAAGGCACAAGGTTGAAGGTTCTGCTGGGTAATACTTTTCACATGGGACACCAAGGCATGGGTTCCAAAGCGTACTTTTAATTACCTCCCTCTCACCCACACGAAAATGAAAACGTGTAAGTGACTTTTAGATTGTCATGGCAGCAAAAGGGGTCAAAATACCAGAGGGGGATTGTGGGAGGACTTTCCCATACATTTTCCTACACAGAGAAACAGGCTGGCTATTACATTTCCACCCTTTCAGTACAGGAGGTGTTTTGAGTGGTCTTGGTTCATTGCACAGCAGAAATGCTACAATTCTGACAAGGGAAAGGACTGATGGACCAAACAGCTTTGCAATATGCACAGTAAGTATGAAAACCAAGGTGGTTTTTTTTTTTAGCTGGAATCCAGCAAATCTGAGAGTGTGATACAACATCACTGCCCTTTGGGACAACAAGTGAGTCGGAGAGAGGAATTCTTCTTCCACTTGTGAGCTCCCGGACAAAAACAAAATGCCAGGACATCAGGGCAGCACTAAGTCCAGACATGTGGGCTGGGGAGCTCCAGCAGCCCCTGACAGCCTCCCTCCCTGTTAGCCCAGAAGGGCTGCACCTGTGCCCCAGCCCAGGGGCTGTGAGGCACTCTGCTCTCTGGAAAGCCAGGACGTGTTCCACAGATGAAGCTCTGGCATATTCTGCAACACTGCTGGGTCACAGAATACAACTGCAGTGTAATAGTGGTTAGCAGACATCCACACTCTGGGTTTTACAGGATCTGTCAAATGAAAATGAAAGGCAGTACTGACCTTCACCTCAACTCCCTTGGTTTTTTGTACTTTAATTTCAGCAACCTGGATGAGTAAATGGATACACTCCATGCCACCCTGAAGTACATCAGCTGTGCTCTCTTACCTGCATTTAGAATGTAACCAAAACCTTTATACTCCACTCTCCTTTCCCTTCTCTGTGGGCTTTAAAGCAGTAATAGGTACCATGTTTTGGTACCTTTGTGTCCTTGCTATCTGTGATGTAAGGAAAGGACAGGCAATTATTTACAGCTACTTGCAGTTAACAGTGCACACAGAACTCCTGATTGCACAGGAAGCATAAACCCCTTCCTCACAGGATAAAAAGACAATATATCACAACCTGAATACACAATGTACTTACTGCTCTTAGTGTTTGCCCCTGCTAACCTTTGAATCTAATAATACAACCTTAGTATTCTATAATACAGTGCTAATATAGAATTTCTTTAATATGCAAACAAAAGAAATTCTGTATTGTGAAACAACAGTCCAAGATACTTCTGGAGCATCATTTTCCTTATTATTTCTAAAAAAGATGCACAGAACCACAGAACTGCTCATGTTCTTGCTGCAAACATACATACACACACAAATACACTCTGCCCAGAGACTCTGGGCACCAAGCACAGGAGGTGACGGCACCTCTGGCAACTCCCTTACAGAATGAGAACAGGAAGGGTCTACAGGAGCCCACCATGCAGGAAATTAAGCAAACCAAATGTGTAAGAGAGGAGCAAATGAAAGGTGGCTTTCTTGCAGCCACAGCTGCTGGGAAGGCAAGGAGCCACCTGCAAAAGAAGGACCAACCTACCCCACACAGCTCCCACCAGTACTTTGATGTTTTCCTGCAATGGAGGAGTTTCAACATGTAAAAGAAATTAGATTTATTTGAGTTGAATTATGGGCTCCCAAGCCATAAGCCATAGCTTCATGAGCTTTAACCTGGCATGAAGTGGTAATGCTGCTGCAAAAAGACATCTCTTCCCTCAGCTGCTCACTTCCAAGTCCCTGTCCTCACAAACGTCTGCACAGCCACACACTGAACCATGACAGCTCAGGGAGCTGATCCTGCTTACAACCTTAAAAAACAAACCTTATAAAAAATCTCTTTTTTCTTTCTCTGGGTTGGTGGTTTCACTGCAAAGCATAACTCACACTGACACTTTCTAAGAAAGGAGGAAATTATTAATTGTATATTGGGTTAAATGCTAAAAGAGTGAATCAGTAAAAAATATTATTCCATATACTTTATTGGAAAGCTAACCACAATTTCCCCCACCAATTCCAGGAACAATCTGAATACCTTTTTATGCTTTTAAGTTAATTTACATTTTCTTTGATACTGTGCCTGTTGGGGACGCTTAGTAGGTGTGCTGAACATAAGACACTGAAGATAATTACTTTGCTCTACTTGGCAGAGGAAGCCTATAGGTATGCTGGTCTCACTACATCCAATCTCATCTAATCCTGAAATCAAAGTGGTCCTGAGCATGTCCAAGTTGGAATGAGAGCTCTTAGCCCCCCGCCCCCCCCAAAACGGAACCACTTCTGGTGCACCATTTGTCAGCAATCCTGTGCCAGCAACACTGTAAAATAGTTTTTCAGAAGAATGGAGAAAATTCTCTGCTTGAAACTGAAGAGAGAATTATCCCACTAAAGTGTTCAACACATCATTACCCAAACTGGAACAAAGGCAGGACATCAGTATTCAAGAGTTATGGGAACTTTAACAGTGAAGGGTCAGGGATTTGATGTGATGCCCAAGTGAAATGCCAGTTATAGATTGCACAGTGCCATCAGACAGACAATACAGTTTTGCTGAGAAACTATTAATTTAATGTTACGGAAGTAAAATATTAAGCTATGAGATTCCATTATACTTGGAGCCTTTGACCCTGGTTTATCCTGGAGTTCAAGCCCTGATAATCTGTGTGCTTGAAGCTTCTTGGTGGATAATGGAAAATTCTGCTCCATTTCCTCTGGGACTTCATGCTCATTAGTCACAGCATACCAATTAAAGGCTTTGTTAGAGAACCAGAGGAATGTGACACAGCACATGTACAAACCAGGAAGCTTCATTCACATATAACATGGATGAATGGCTCTGTATGGAAAGCCAAGCATCGCATTAGCAGGTCGTGTGCATCAGCCTGCAAGATCAACGAAAGACATGCAAGAATTTTTAAGTCAGCACTCTCAGTAAGCAACAAATTTTCATTTTGAACAATGACAGTTACAGCATTTTTCACAGCCCACACCTTCTTTTTAACCAAAGGTAAAATACTTTAAAAGTTATGCTTTCTTACTTTGCTAGTTTGGCAGTTATCTATCAGGAAATCACTAAACATCATCAGCTACCAACCAGATTCTTTTCCGAACCATCAGAGGTGAAGCTGGGGTTAGTACCCTGGCAAGCTACTTATGACTAGAATTACAACTATTTTCAAAAGGGATTATTGCCACTATGAACCACTGTCAAGTATCTGTAACAGCAATTCTCAATTAAGGAAAGAATAGGACTCAGCGTCTGTGCTCTGATCATGCAGTTAATAACTGACTCCACCTCAATCAAAACAAAAGTGGGATTTAACATGCAGATTGATTTTATCAGCAGTTTGTGTTACCATTCAGTGCTCAATCGTTTATTACAGAATTTAAAAAATAATGGTCCACTATAGTGGTAAAAAATTCAATTTGCTACATTTTATTAACCCTTAAGGCGATTCCAGCCTTCCCCCACAGTGAGCAAGCTGCTCCCAGGAGGTTTTAGGGTTTACATCTTCCACTGACAGCATGCTATGAACCCAGCAGCAGCAATAGCTCTACCTTTCAACTTCTATTTTTATTTCTACATTTCAAATGCAGCATAATAGTGATGTTTAGCATATTTCTTATATTATAGACAGAATACTTCGTAAAATATTCCATCTGTGACAGGGATGATCACATTAGAGTTTATTCCTCCTCCAGCACACTGGGAACATCACTTTTTTCCTGCCCTTTTGTTTACCAGCACATCCTTTATCCTTGGTGATGGCAACTCACCAGATGGGGCCAAAGCCAAGGTAGTGACCACATTCCCAGCACCTCTGCAGCTCCCACTCTGTCCTGGGGGTTTGGGTCCTGGCAAGGAACAGGGACAGCTCTTGACCCACCCGACCAGTGCAGTGCCAGGAGGTGGCCAGGGGGAAAGAGGCAAGAAGTGATCATGGTCTTTCTCACCTGAGCATCACCAAAAATTGTTGGCCATGGTCATTGGTCCCACTAAGCATAGCAAGAAGCCAAACTTCGCTCTTAAAAGCTCCTTCTTATAGATACCTTAACTCCGTACCCTTTCTTTTTACCTACAAGTAATTGTGTCTAAATTTGGGAGCACTTAAACTAAATAATTTTTCATATTGTATGAAGAAAATGCCCACTTGGGCAAAAAAATAAAAACCCCACAGTTTACAAATCCCCACTGTCAGGAGTGGTGGCTTGTGCTGCCTCACTGAAGGAAAGGGCTCAGCTGGGCTCAGGAGATCCCTTGGGGTTGGGTTGAAATTGCAACCATCACAGCAGAGCACAGCCCCACTGCACTGCAGGCCCTCCCACCTTTCCTGTGTCACACCTGGCAGGGACCCAGGAGAATCTCATGGTGACCTGAGAGGGGAATGGCATCTCCTTCCTCGCCAGGTGTCAGAGGACTGGTGGGAGCAAAGCCGACGAGGACTCAAAGAGAACTTATTGAAGGCAAACTCAGTTAACAGAATGGATCTTTCTCCTCCCCAGCCTTTCTCCTCCCAGCCACAACTGAGACTTTCTCTTAGAAAGGCTGTGCTTTTCCTCACAATTAGATCTGGTGTGAAGCTGCTCAATGGTGTACTTAGCAAAGGTAGAAATACAACATGACAAATGAAATGACAAATAGGGGGCTTCTTTGTATGACTTCAAAGAACAGGATTAGAGCTGCTCAGAACACTTATTTTTTCTTTCAGATTTCACAGAGCTTTTATTAAAAATCTATATCCTGCTTGGAAGATGTGAGAAGGAGACAAAGTAGAAGCTCTATGGTATTTTGAACCTGAAGAGCTAAGATGTCCTTGGTTCAGCACTGCACTGCATCCACATCCCCACTAAAATCCAAAATAAATTTTGGATTCTTTGTTTGCTTTTTGGATTTTGAGCATCTTAGTTACAGGCAGGTAATATTTCCACCATTTTATTTTTGTAACTCTTATGCTGAGATTCTTTTTTCTTTTCCTGGAATCAGAGGTGTAAATTTACATTTAGGATTCTAGGAACTGGAACACCAAGAAAATCTAATGCTATAAAAAGGTGTGAGACCTTTTTTATATTGATGTCAAAGGCTGCTTACTTCAAACTATATATTTAAGGGTTCACATTCATACTAAATAAATTAATAAACAAGTAATTTAAAAAAAATCCTTCCCCAATCATCTCTTATTTTAGATCAGTCTGATGCCTGCTAACACAGCATCCTAAAGTTAAATAGTTTTAGGAAGGCAATTTTTTCTTTACATCCACCAAGGCAGCTCACAGCCTCTTGCTAAAGCAAAGTATCTACTCTTTTATTACTTTAATTTTTCATGTTGCCTTTGTATTTGATGGATACAGCAGCAAGTAAAAGACCATTATCTTAAGAGAGTTATGCTCTCATTCAATAACACATTAAACATATTCTCTTTTTAAATGGAATTTTATTTTAGTGTAAATAAAAATAATACATAATACCAGTACGTGCCTATTATTCTAATCACCTACTTTAAAAAATTGGGGAAATAAATTATTCATGAACGAATGGAACTACAGGATAAAATATTTTGTTTCAGATACCTGCTTATAGCGCACACCACAAAAGTTACCAAAAAAACCCACCAAAATATATGTAAATAGACAGATTGTAGTAATTTATCCATTTTCATCATGAGAAAGATGAAAATAAGAATTTTCAGTATAAAAATATAAGTAAATTATGAATCAGTAAAAGAATTCTTTCCTGTACAGGGAAACTAATTCACATTTTATTTACAGTACCAGAAGTCCAAAGAAAAAGTATATACTCATAATTTTCTTGTTAAAATAGTCCAGAATTTCCAGTTAACAAGCAAATACAAAGCAGTTGAGAGTTATTTTGTGAGATTTCCTTAAAGGGTTAGTGAAATCTTTTGAACTTCTACATTCTTCTACATTTCTCATCATACCCCATTCTAGCTTAAAAAAAACCCCAAACCTTTTATTAAAAATACATATCTTTCTAATGGTTAAAAATTTAAGGCAGCAGAATCACCCAGAGCCTCTTAACAGATTCCTTGTCATCCCAGTGACATTTGTCACCACTTTGCTCCCATTTGTCACAGCAGTGTGAGGACATCTGAAGGCAAAGGAGAGGAGCTCCGAATTTGTGTGTGCTAAAGGATTTCCTGCTCCAGGCTCCCTCCTGAGGCACAGATTCCAGGGGTGAGGAACTGACTTGCTCAGTGTCTGTGGAGGCAGCAAGGGCACGAGGGAGGGATGCACACCCAACAATGGAGGGATGTGCTTACTGCCTCACCAGGCCATCCCCAGCCCCAGGCAATGCTCATCCTCAATGACAAAGGATCATTTTCTACTTTCTAATTTTTCACATTCAGAAATTTGTCATTTTTCTAATCACATTTCAGTCTATAGAAACACATAAAGCTATCTGTGGTAGCACTGAGTCTGTGCTTAGCTCTTTCTCTTCTTTCCTGTCCACAGACATCTGTCCTTCCTCTCTACCCTTATCTAAGATAGGCAGCTTCAGTTTACACACTCAGTACCTTGCAAAAGCATAGTCTGGAAAATTAATTCTTGAAGGGATTAATATTTTTTTCCCTCTGATCACAAATATGTTTCTGCTTCTGTAGACAGCATGTTCCACTTGGCAGACAGAAGGGGCACTGCCTGCTCCATGCAAAAGGAAAATTGCTTACAGCCCAGTGCAGGAATAATTCTAATCACCAAAGTAACGTGGTCTGTCATATTGATGCAGCTGAAATATCACAAAATAAACAAAACAATTTCTCTTAAAAAAAAAAAAAGAAAGAAAGAACGAAAGTAAACGAAAAAATTACCCCTGCAGGCATTGTGATATGTTTAGGGAGGTTTTTTCCATTCTCTCATTTTTGCAACATCAGTCTGGCCATTTGAAAATAAAGGAAGTGTCTACCACTCATTTTGACTCATTTTTAAAAGCATGTTTTGCATGGAGTTGAAATTACATGCAAAGGCTTGTCCTTCAAATGCAGTTAAACAAACCAGGGTGAAAAACCTCTCCTTCCCTTTGATTTTGCAGTGCAGTGCAATGGAAACCCTTCCAAAGAGGCTCGGAGTCTTGAAGGTGCTCATTTCACAGTATCCCATAGAAGCATCCTGTGAGTGCACGACTCAGTAATTTTCCCCTTGTGGAGTCAGATAAATTCCTTCCCCTCTAAATTTGTCAGAGGTTTCTTCCCTGCCATCGGCCTCCTGTCACACATGGACTCCTCTGCTTCTTGACTGCCCAGTCCAGGGACATGAACAAAATCCATTCAGTCACTTGGATCAATTGGAAGAGCAACAAACTTTATAATATGCAATGGCAGGGAGAAAATGTGCAAACTTTCCCATCCTTTATTTTAAGAAAGATGTGGTGTTCTGGTCTTCACAGCACTCAACCTGACTGCATTATTTCTACAGCCATGGGCTTGGCCATCAAAGCAGCTTTAAATTTTCATTCTCAGGACCACGTTCATTCACTCTCACTTCACCCAAACATAGACAGTAGTCCATTTTACAAAATTAGTAGAAAGAAAAATATGCAGAGAGAACAGGAAAACCAACATAAACTAAAGCTAGTCATAGTGAGGCAGCAAAGGGAAATAAAAGCTTGTTACAATGGGGAGAATAAGAGGTGAGAAAGCTGAGGGAGGGCAAAGGAAAGGTAAGAGAGTAAGACAAAATAAAGCCAAGGGGAAGAAAACCATGACATCAATAAATAGAAATAACATTTTAAATCTTGAATACAAGACAAACTTTGACAGTCTGTGTCACACGTGCAACCACAAACTGCATTATAGAAATCTAATTTCATGGGGGATGGTGAGTCGGACACTCTGCTGGCACCATGTTCTATTCTTGAAGCTCAGTTGTTCAGGGGCTAAAACTATGTAATTTATATATAGGAAGAAGGCAAAGTTGGAAGACTATATCCAAATACAAAAGACAAGAACTGACTTTGCTTATGTTGATGAATGTATTACCTAAAGAAAAGTTATGTAACTTCGTCGTTGCTCAAATAAACAAGTGAATAGCAAAGCTGGCTATTACAGCTTGCTAAGGGAGAATCACCTCTATTTATATATTTCAAAAAGGAAATGTAAGTTTTTAGATGTCTTTTCTCCATTGCTTGAAGGGGGTTTTTAAACAGAAAATAGAACATTAAACTTGGACTGCCCCACTTTCAAAGTTGGAGCTATGTGGTCCATCTCCCCATACTGACTACTCTCCCACATTAGAATTTGCAATCTCTCTCGGTAACTGAAGCAAAGAGAAGATTTTAGCTTTGATAATGATTGGAGAATTTCAAATAGTTTGGATAAGCAAACCCCAAAAGTTAAAAATGAATATTCAGATTTTGTTACGCAGCGTGGTCTGCAAATTGAGGATAGAAATCTCAGATGATAGCTATCTTAGATCTCCTCCAAGATCCTCCACATGCCCTAGTTATGTCTCAGCAGGAAATAACACAAAAAACACCAATATATTTAGTTATGAAATACAGAGTTGTTCTGAACATTCAAAACAAAAATATTGAGGGAGAAGATTCACGGAGAAATCAAAAACTTGCAACTAGGCTCGCTTCATACTGAGTCCATCCCTATCCCACCTACATTCCTTAAGCAGAGTATGGTTTGTAATTCCTGAAATAGGCAGTCTCCCACCTGTGGGACCCGCTGGTGACTCATCCTTGCCTGGCAGAGAAATCCTTCCCCGTGCTCACACCCACGGGTGACCTTGCTGAGAGACTGAGAACAGTGCAATTCAAGGACAGCACCAGATCCAGCTCTGCCTGTCTGCAGGGCTCAAGCTCGCCTTGCACAGGTCACTCCTCCCCTGCCTGGTAGGGCCCAGCTCAGCAGGGATGTCACTGCTCGTGGCAGCAGGGCCAAGCTGGATGCCACAGGGCATCCTCCACAGGGCATCCTCCCCCACCAAGGCCCTACACCAGATTCCCATCCTACACCATCATAACTGAGTTGAAAGCAATGCAATTGCATTGATGGAGCCAGAATTGCAAAAGGCACTTTGTGTGAAGCGGGACTACCCATTTGCAGAGGCAATGGCAGGATAACAGCAGCCCAGCACAGCTCCTGGCTGGCTCCTGCCCTGTGGCAGCTGTCACAAATGCCACCCCTCAGCAAGAATCCTGCTGCCTCCCTGAAAACACTCTCTTCTAAACAAGGCAGCGGGAAACTGCCTCATATTTTCCTGGGATTCATTTATTCACCAAGGACTCCAAGTCTGTGTAAATGATCATCATTTACTTGAAACGAATTGGAAAAAATAACAAACAAGCAGAACACTTAACCCAGTGCTCTAGTTCCAGGAACACATCATGTATTGTTATCTTTGCCCTTAGAAAGCTTCCACCATGTATCACCTCCAAGGACAAACATTTTGGCTGAGGGAGAAAGTTCACAGCATGCCGTCAAAGTTAGAGATTTGTTTTTGCTCACATTATGACTTACACATTTCACAAAATCAACAAACAATTTACGCTATTTCAGATATGGATCTTTTCCATCTCAATGGGACTTAATTCATTCAAGCTGAAAAAGGAAGCCCAAAAAAACTGGAATAACTAAAGTGGCATTATAGGAAACATAGCCTGAGGTTGCCAATATCTTTCTGTGCTGTTGTAGGAAAGCCTGCATTACTGAGCTACACCAAATGCCATTTCCAGCAGAAACCTTTCCTCCTTCTTTGCTGCCATGAGGAGGATTACATTACACAGCACTGCACTAAGCCCATTTATACAATTCTACTTTTAAATTGGGCTATAAAAATAATCAGTTCAACTTCTCATACTAATCATAGAAATATTAATACAAGACACTAACTACTCTTTTGCTGTGAGATTTTCTTCTCTATTCTAAATATGAAAGTAGTAAAGTTTATGCTTCCCATAAGTTGCAAGAAATTGTGTTTTACTGTGGAAAGGTAACATCAAAAATAATTACTGTTATAAATATACAGCAAAATACAGTCACACTTGGCATATATCAACGTTTCATGTGAAAAAATTAGCAAAATGCCAGCTGCAGTATGGTTTCCCTTTTTTCTTTTCACAGGTACAGTGCAAAAATAAATTTTACTAGAAGAAAGTAGAAAAAAATGTTTAAAATAAAAAATATTTAGAAATATAGGTACAGTTTCATTTAACAAAACTAGCCACACAGTAAAAAGGGGACAAATTAGTCTAAATCTCCCCAGACAACCACAATTCTGTTTTAAAAACTATTGTGCTGTGCAGTTTTTGGAGATATCAGTATTATATGGGGGGATTTCCTCCCTTCTGTATCAAAAACACATGAATTTCATAATTTCCAAATGTATCACCATGCTATCTTTACCAGTATTTCAAACAGTCTTCCCTCCCCATCTTTCCAGTGTCACCTTCCACTAGGAAGAGAAATCCATTTTATTACCAAATCCCTTCCCTGTGGGCACTACATGGCACTACATTATATACTTCTTTTCATTAATCAACACGTTTTCTTCTAAAAAATTAGTCAGGTGCCGTGTCCCACTGTGCTTCATATTTGAAAGCTGCCTAAATTTCCACCCCACAGATTCTCAAGATCAGTATGTAATTATTTCTTTTTGTGCTGGAACTATTTTTTATGTGCAAATCCTCCTATGTGCGAGACAGTGACTGTATTTCTTCTCAATTTTCTTTTTTACAGAATCAGACAAATCAAGGATTTTAATCTCCCCTCATAAAGTTGTCTCTCCCTTCCCCAAGGCATTTCAGAAACCTGCCTAGGCTCCTAAAACAGTTTGAATTTACTTTTCTTAACTATATATGATCCCACTGGCACAGATTTTTGTGTTATGCTTTACACGTACAAGCAGCATTAAGGCTTCTTTGCATGGGAAACATTCTTCCTCACACTGCCAGATGTCAGATGATCCATGCCAGGATCAAATCTGTCCACTTTCCACAAAAGTCTCATTTTGATGCCTCAGTTATCTTGTGATAAGCACTCCCATGCCTGTCTAGCCTCTCCCTGAGCTCCAAGGGCACGACCCTGCACTTCTGACAGCAGGTCTGTCATCCCTCCTGCACTATTTTCCAGCTCATATGCTCATCCCATTTCTTCTAACTGAAACTCAGTCTTCAGCATAATCCTTCTGGTAACTTGTGTCATCAAGACTTTTTCCCCGGTATTGTTGCTTTCATGGCACAATCAGTAAAGGAAACATTTCCTAAGACTGATCCCATAGTCAGTCCTTGGGAAATCCTTTGGTGACCTCCAATCCATCCTCCAGCTCCAACTTTCCTTCTAATTAATTTTTTCATTCTCTTTTCCCTCCTACAGCTCATTCACAATTCCTATGTTAACAAATCTTCACACAGAAGATGAAAAATACAGTATTTTACTGGAGCCCTTGTGGATCTATCATTACTTCTTTTGTTTAGAGAATTAGCTCAGCTATTTTTTCAACTAAAGGTATCAGCTTAGTCAGGCCTGACCTCCTTGGGGAGATCCTATATTGTATCTTGACTCACTTATCATGATCTATGTCATTTGTTTATTCTTTCCTCATTTTTTTTTTCTTTTTGGTAGAAGATTTTGCATACTATTGAGATTACTGTAATGCTCTTAAAAAGAGGGGGTTTTTTTTCCAATTTAATGATTTTTCGTTTATTTCCCCAGGTAATACCAACTGATGTGATATATTTATTAAAAGTACTTGCTTTTGGAATTGAAATATGATGCAAGTTCTTGGATGTGGATTATATGGTCTCTTCTGATTGAAACAATTACATAATTTAAGTTTTGCTTCCCCCTGGAGGTAAGAATTTCCATTTCTGCGTAATCATTCAGATTAGATGCCCTGCATTTGTCCTGGGTTTGATAGAATCATTAAAATATGAGGTCTTATTACATCTAAACCCCTTCCATCTATATCATCACTAATGTCAAAATTCTAATTCTTTTTCCACCGACTGCACTTCCATTCTTCTTTACTTTTTGCAACTTTTTATTTTTAGAAAAATAGTTACATCTTTGTTAAGTAGATTCTTAGACATTTACAATTCATTCTCACATGTTCTGATTTGTATGGTACAGTTCTCTGTATAGGCCAGTCCTCATTTCTTTTAGACTCCTTGCCTATGCTTAATACTATTTTTCGGATGATTATTTAGACAATGAAATATGGGGAACTGTTTTACTGTGTATCTCAATTATATATCTTTATTATTTCTAGCAGTTTTTTTGAACCTTGGGCTAAGGGTGTCATTCATGCCTGCCTTATATAGAAGTCCCTGCAATTTTTATTGCAGATTAATTAACTCCTGCCTGCAACTTCTCAAATGTTTGTCCACTGAAAACCTTACAGACCTGTGTTGGTTTCTGAGTCATTCTCTCCCTGTCCTTATTCCCATACACCTTTGGAATAATGTGACCCTACCTCAGGAAAGCTTTTATCTTAGTTTTTCTTCCTTTTTTCCCCCCCCCTTTTTCTTTATTTATGGAGATTCTATTTTCATCCCATCTTTCCTTTCTCAAAGCTTAATGCCCCTAACGTGCACAGACACCCAACTGATTCCACTTGCCAATACAAGCCTTCCTGGACACACTGCCATTTTTTGCATAACATCTCTTTTCCCTTTGGCATAGATAGCTTCCATGCACCTGCCTGCATCCCTACATTGATGCAACACTTCCACAATTCACACAGACCTCACCCAGACTCTGAGCCAGATGGGATGGGATTCCTTCCATAACTAAATCTTCATGTCAACATTTTTTCCAGCAATGGAACTAGCTTTTCCTTGCTAGCTATCACCTCATAATATTGTTCCTTTACCCACTTTTGTAGTCTCATTTGTCCAATTTTAATTTCTCTGTGCCTTCAAGGCTTGTACAGGCATCACATGGGTTTCTCTTGTACTTTGTCCTGTGTCCCATTTCATCAACTTAAAACTATTCTCATCAATCCCACAACATGAGGAAGCTGCATATTGCCCACCCACTCACAATGACCTTATTTTGTAACTGACATATAATACTCAAACTGCCTAAAACTTCCATGCTTTCAAATTTTCTCTAGGGATGATCTGCTGAACAGATCTATTGGAGATCATCTCAGCTCTCATCTGTCACTTTCCATCTTTTTTATGGTCCTTGTTGATGCACTCCATCAGTAGTATCACAGTCATTCTTCACTCAAAATAGCATTTGTAAGAACTTTTCCCTTTTCTCTTCTGTTTCTTTCCAGGTTCAGGTATCTCATGCCCTTACAAGCAGCAAATGTTTTGCTCTCCAGATCCCCTTTGGTGTCCCCATCTGGTCTCTGCAGGTAATCAATAATGATCACAATCTAAACTCAACATGTGCTTTAATTTTTATTAGATATCCATCTGACATGCAGGAATTCACTTGGATGCCTGTGCTCACAGGGTTTTTTAAATTTCCTTTTGTAATTTAATGCAGCTAAAATACTGATAACAGAAGAGAACAACACTGAATAATTTTAAAGGAATGGTCTATTAATATACACTACATACTATTTTAATGCATTAACAATACCATCAGACAGATTCACAGCCCAGCCAAAAATTCTTAACCTCTTTACTTCTCTTTCTCATTTTAGTGTCTCTGAGTCCAATTAGAGTCATCTATCAGCACTGTCATAAAGTAACCTGTCAAACTACCCCTTCAATGCAGTCTAGACTTTACCAGATAGAGTTAGCTCTGTGAGCCCAAAGCTTTCTCCTATCTCTTGTTTCCCCCATAATTTATAATGAGAAGACTTTCATGAAACCAGAAGAGTTGTCTTTAGATGCATTAAGCTCAATTGTCCAGGTACAACATTTATAAGGCATCTTGTACCAACGTGAAAATACCAGAACTCCAGCATACCAGGGAGGAACATGCTCCTTCCAAATATCCGTTTATTTTCAAGTCAGAATTACAACATTCATTAAAGTGAACTCGCGGAGACTGAATAACCGTTTTATTTAGCTGAAGCAGCTTTTAAAAGATGAAAGGAACATTCTCCAGGATGTCTCACAGGATGCAATTCCTTTAACAAATGGCACGTCTGGATTTAATAAGTGGACAGATTTCTTTATAAGCTGCAGAAACAGTTTAAAAGACTTTCTTTGGAGTCAAATGTACTGGAAAGAAGGTGGAAGAAATAACAGAATCTCTTAAAGGTAATGCTGACATTACTATATTAAGATGAAGTCTTTCATAATATACAACCATACTATTAGATTAACCTAGCTACAAAATTTAACTTGATGTTAGAGACAGTAAATACCCACTAAGCCAGAGTGTGTTATATTTTTGTGACACTTTGAGCACACTGATATGTTGCTGGTCAATGTCATTTACTATCACTACATACACACCTGCCCAGCAGCCACATCCAATAAAGCATCAGTGTCCCCATCATAGCTCAGCCTTGCAGCTCATCAGGTCCTAAAAGAGGCTGTGGCAAGCTGGACAGGCTGTAAATACAACCTCCTGCTGCCCACAGGACACAGCCAGAGACACATCCTTGCATCCCCTGGCTGGTGAACAGGAGTGTGCAGCCATCAGAAGGTACCTGGCTGAGGAAATGTGCTCTCCACCTCCTAACCTGTCCAGAGGGCTGCAAAGGGCTAATTCCACACAGCAACAGCGTGCTCAGGCTGCCTGCTAATGACAGATGAAGGGTCCCCCAGCTCTTAGAGATAGAGGAAGGTGAGAGCAAAATCTGAAGATAAACAAGGAATTGCATTACTCCTACTGTACAAGAATTTTCTTAAGGCTAGGAGAAACCATAAATCCTGTTTCTTGTCAAACAAAGCCCAAGAACTGTGTAGCCTGCATACTGAGTGAACAGATGAGTGACCAGTTATATCTGATAGTTCAAGTCACTCTTCTTCCCCTCCTTACAGCTGGTTGTCTCACATATCAAGACACATCAAAAAACCAAATTCACATATTTATGAATATTGATTATGGCTACTCAATAGAACTGCTGAATACACATCACTTCGGTTTAGCAAAATCATGTTATAATTAAAAATATTTATTACAATGTTTAGTACCAATGCAGATAGAGTGTAATTCATATTGATTGCATCATCCAAACTCACTATTTTCTTTGGTTGGTTGGGGTTTTTTGCTCTTTTAGAAATTCGGAAGAGCTCTGACAGTTTCACGGCACTTGCCATCTGAAAAAGTGCACTTGTGTAGCTACCAAGGGACTTAAACACACTGCTGATTTTACAAGGCTTGCCTGTCCAAAGATCACATAATATAGTAGTGCTTTTTTTACCTAAAGTCTATATAAGTCCTATTTCAATAAACTAAGAAAGCTCCTATTTCAATAAATCAGAAAAGCTCAGAACTCAAACATACTTCTTTCAATCCTTGGAAACATCTAATCAGAAAATTAAAGCTGAAGTACTTGTGACTTGTTTTGAAGTTACTGAATGCATTCTTTTGAAAATCATTGAAGACTAAAAAGGTACTTATATAAATTTCTGTACAAGTAATTTTATGATAATTTAGAAGAGGTCTTATACAGTATCTTTATCATCCTCAACACAAGTGTTATCAGATGTTCATTCAGTTCTTCCATTGAAAATATCAGTAAGGTTGTCTGCATGTATATCACCTCTCATTTCAGAATTCTTTACAAGGGCTTCAAGTATTTTAACCATATATCACAGATTTTTGCCACCAATTCTGACTTGTTCAGAATTCAGCTTCTAAAGAAGCTCCTAACACACAACTCATCCCCTTCCTTTACAGCACCTTTGATCCAGCAAGCAACCCCTGCCCCAAAAGGCACCCTGTGGCATGGCTGAGGTAAGGGAGTCCAGACTGTTCCCTCCATAGACATAGGTTTGTCTATATTTCTCCATACCAAAGCACATTTTTTTTTAAATAAATCTTTTGATCACAGATCCTCAGTCCTGGCAATGAGCAGATTGCCATTCCATGCTGACACTACCCACGGGTCAGGCAGTCCCACACCAAGGGTCTTGCCCAGCCATGGACCATCACGTGTCTTCATGGCAGCTACAGCAAATGTGCATAGAAAATTATTCAAAGTGTTAAGTGGACCTATACCTGCTCCTAATGTCCTCTAAGCAAACACACAGATGAAAATCATAAAAAATTTTACCTAGATGCTTTTTAGAGGGTTAAGAAACTCTCTTTAGAAATAGTCCTGTCACAATCTACAGGATTTTCATCTCATATGTTAGCTTTTTTAATGATGCAAGAATATCTAGTAGCATCAGCTGTCTGCATTTCCTCACTGCTACAGAATACAATGTGTCTCCTGGAGAGATAAGGACACTTGGGTAAACTTCCTCTCATATCTCTCCAGAACAGTGTCTGACAAGCTACCGAGTGCCTGAGCTCATCGACCACACATCTTATCAGCATCATTTTTAAATGGTCAGTAAATATTGGATTTGGCTTTCAAACATGTAACATGACAAGACTTCTGCTTGAGAGATGACATTTTATCAGAATTATTACATGAAATAAATAGATATATGTTCTACAGGATATAAAGATATGAGCTGTTGCATGCCATTGAGCAGCACAGAACAGCTCCAACTGTCAGGAATGTGGCTTCAGTCAATGTACTGATAAGCATTACAGAACTTTTTGAGGAAGATAAAAACCAATTGCTGTTAGGACTATGATGAAGAGTGAAAATTAAGGCTGAACCTGCTATTTTCTACCAATATTTTCAAAGAGCACTTGGAAAAATCTCTATCTTGTTATCTGCAATGAGGCTTGTGCTTATGGACAGAAAAGAGACTAAAGAAAAATCAATGCTTTTAGTTGCAACTTGTCATTTAAAATTTAACTCCTGTGTTACTATTGAGAGGAAATACAGAAATCATTATTAAACTGGTACTGTAGTTCACCTCTGTGGATCTTTATGGGTCAGCTGTGATGGAGCAATGTTCTGCACCATGCACCAGGGAAGCAGCCTGGAGCCTCACACATTTTTCTCCTAAAGCTTTTGGCTTTGCACTGGTGGAAATTTCCTTCTTTTGAAAAAACATGAGTTTCTGCATTTTCAGTGATTAGCTTACTAAAAAAGAAATTAAAAGGCAGTCCATTTTTGACTTGAAAAATTACAGTTTTCATTCAAGGCTGAACAGGAATTACTAAATACAGAAGATGACTACAGGCCACCATTTTTATCTCTGGATGCATAGTTTAGATTTAGCACATGAGTAGAAGGAGAGATCAAGGCTATTGCCACTGCTATTCAGTCCTTGAAACAGGAGGATATTGCTAAATGAAGCTCCTAGATGATTTCAGGGAGTAGCTCCATGGCATCCCAGATGAGACAGCAACTCCTAACTCCCCCAGAAGAAGCAACAACAGCAGCGTTGATGTTCGAGGAGGTTATGTCAGCAAAGCACCCATGGGGATTCCATGCATGAAATCTTTAATTTACACTCTGTTAAAATAACTTGCCAGTCGAGCAGGAAGGAATTGTTTTGTCTGCTACAAACCATCTAGCTAACAAGCAGCAGCTGCCCTGATGCTGTGTATCACTATTCCCTAATTTCACCAGTTGTGAAGACAAGTATTGCAGTGGGTTAATTACAGTGAGTCTCTAAAACTCCATCATAATTTTCTAGCAAAGACTAGTTTGCAAGAATGTGGAAAAAAAACCCAAACAAAATATTATGTAAGTTAAGCTTCTCTTTGCAATGCTTCTAATTACATTAGAACGAGTGGCATCTGAACAAAAGCATCTTCCGTGGAGAAATACTGCCTCTAAAACTACAGAATGAGATTACTTGGCACAGGTATTGTTTGCACTTCTATTTACTTTACATGCAGTGATACACATCAGCTTGATGACATTATAAAAAAAACAACCAAACAACCTACTATGAACCAATGCTTTATCATCAGCAAGTAAGTTCTAGTTACAACTTTTTTTACTACTTAAAACTATCTCCTGAGCGGCTAATTCCAGTCTGATATTTACTCAGCAATAACTGCCACCACTGGGTCTCCCAGAAACTTCCCTGGGAGCTGCAGGCAGATGATTCTTGTAGAGGTACACCGTGCACTTGCACAAGCATTACAAAACATGCTCTGGTGTCAGTACCAGTTCAAACCATCATTAAAGGCAGTACAATTTAAAATGTTTGCTAGAGCCTGAAGGAATTCTAAGGTAGAGATACCTTTTCATGTTAGTAGTCTGATTTGCCCAAAAGCTGCAGCTTTGTCCCACACCAAGGGTCTTGCCCAGCCATGGACCATGCAAACCATTGCAGAACACAGGACTGTGAGCTACAGAGCCCTGCAAAGGAACAGGTCAGTTCCTTCCAAGAGGTCAAGATGGCATTCAAAGTGATACTTCAGTTATTCAGGGATGAAGATTAGGAAACGTAATTACCTGAACTGCATTCAAATGGTGACATGAGAGGTAATTCAGCACAAAGATTAACTGAATCCCATAAGTGCATACACTGGGAAACACAGAAAGGTGGTGGATGAGCCTCAGAGAATTAGAAACAGTGTGCACAGGATCAGTAGGAAAAGCAAACTGCACAGTGCAGTTTGCAGGCTGGAAAATAGCCAAGTGTAACGTGAGTTTACACGGCTAGTGAGTGCATGATTTTAACATCGCCTGGAATGTCCAGCATGTGAATGAGGTCATTTATCATGCACTCAAGGTTTCATTGAGAAATCTGTGCCACAACATAATAACTTAGAGGTCAGCATAAAATGTGTTTAAGGGAAGCTAGACTTTGGTCTCAAACTGCTGGATTAATTTTAACCCCTTTAGGTGCTATTTGATCACCCTCACTAGTGATATGCTTAGTATTTATCCTCTGCCCTAATGGAACTGATATTTGAGAGAGAAAGAGGTCATAATCACCTGGCCCTGGCAACCCTACAGGTTGAGGAGAGAGAGACCATTTTCAGATGGGCAGAACATCATTGCCAGAAGATAAATCTGCAGCCTCAAAAGGAGGCCATGCACCTTCCAGGTGAGAGCCAGGATGCAGCCAAGCAGCACTTGCCTGTCTCTGCAGTGCCAGGCATGTCAGCCAGGCAGTGCCTGCACCTCACACCTTCTCTGCCTAAACCTCTCTTCCCATGTCTTCTAACAAGAGGTGCTTAAAAAGTTTAATTTCAAACAATTAATGAAGTCTATCTATGTCACATTGAGATGCTGCAGATGAATCTGTGTACTGGAAGTTAGAAGGCTGAGGAGACATCTCTGAAGTTTTCATTGCTCAGAAAGTTACTCATATGCTGAAGCTGCAGCAAGGGACTTTGCACATTCATAAACTCAAAGTATGAGGCTCAAGATAAAGTTTATTCAGGCCAGGGCACAACCTCAATCTTTGTCAGCAGGAGATGGCCACCACAAAACATATTTCCCAGTAACAGCACAACTTTGCCTCTTCTTAAATGTCTGGATACTAATACCCTGTATGTGTTCAGCCAGCTAGCTGTGCATTCCAGATGTTTTGATTTTTCAATATATTTGCAGCTTTGCCTTTTTTATTTTTTTTAAGCAGCATAACTGGTTCATGACTGGGCCCTGAAGGTTTTCCCTTTCCTTAAAATGAACAGCAGGCTCTGGGTCACTACTTATTGCCTTAGTAGTCAGAGGAAGGGCAAAGAAAAGATGGATCCATTACTCAATGGGAAAAGACAGTTTTTAGAAAATGGTGTGGGGAAAGCAGAATTTTTGAATGCCTTTGTCATATCAGACTTCAAGAAGAGGGTCAGCTGTGACCATGTGTCCTCCATAATTAAAACCAGCAAGAAAATCTAAAAAGAAAAGGAATGAAACCAGACAGTGTGCTGGGATCTTCTGAATCTCATCCTAGGGCACTACAAGAACTAACAGATGAAAATTCCTGTATTCTTAATATTTACCTGAATTCACTAAGGATGAGTGAAATACCAGAAGATTTGGAAAGAGCTGATGTTGTGTCTACACTTACAGAACTAGAAAGGATTTAGGAATTAAGATCAGATAGAATGATTGTCTTTCTGGGTCAAGGGGAAACCCTCAATGCCTAAAGTTAAAAGATGGTTAACAGCAAATATGGCTCTAGGAGTTAATCAGAAGCCTAAAACATTTCCATGCCATTGTGCAAAAAAAAGCTGTACCTGCACTAGGATTTATAAACATTTATCCACAATAATTGTAACATAATCCTTCCACTGCACTCAGTGCTGAAGCTGTGTCCACCTTTGAAAATCCTGTTTCAGAGGATGATGTGAGCTAACCTGAAAATGAAAGAAAGTTCGATCCATTATTTAATTAGCAGACAGGAACAACAGAAAAGAGATAGGAGTTGAATTTCAGCCTAGAAGGATACTACAGTCCATCCACCAAAAAGGAAAAGATGCACAAGCTTATTGAGTACATGTAAAATACATGAGCATTGCTATTTCTTTTTATCATATTTCAGTGATGCTCTTTCCACTCTCAGTCAAAACCTCTCAACTGCAGAGCAAGTCCTGTCTTGATATCATACAAATAAACTAAAACAGAACTCATATGTAACTTTTAAACCACGACATTAAATAAATGAATAAATCTGAAAGTTATGCTTTCAATTCAAAATACTAGCTCTTGTTTTGATAAAAGAGTACACTCAAAAATTATACCTCCTTTACTAATAGGGTAAATTCTGGATAGGAAAAAAAACCCTATTTCACAGAAACAGCCAGGCTTGAGGGGATTTTGACAGTAAGACTAGTATTTCTGAGTTCAAATTTTGCTAAATTAGTCCAGATTTGCATGGTACTGTTTGACTGACACCTACTGAAATCTCTAATACTGATATACTATGGTTCCAATTAAGTCATGTCACTTAGGTGAGATTCTTACACTGTTACAAATGTTGTATATCTGTGAAAAGTTATATAGTCTGTATGAAATATATATCTACATCCTAAAGATGTGAAAGTGATATTGATAAGTTGCTTTATGGAGCAAGAATCCAATGAGGAACATTGAAATACCTACAAACTGTGCCATCTATTCATTCCTTGAATTTAATCAAAACTTCAAAACCTCTGACAGATTTCAGAAAGACACAATTTAAGGAAAAATGAACCTTCAAAAATTATACTTAATTTCCCCCAAAATTGTAACCTCTCCAAAATTCCCCCATCTATATGGTTTAAGCTTTTTTAGAGCTGTGGAGAGAATTTGTGAAGTTTTTGCTCATTCCTCATGCCCTTATAGTAAAACAAACAGAAGATCCTGAGCTTCCCAAGGGGATGTATAGAGCTCTCCTCTTTTTCCTGCCAGGTCCCAGAGGAAGAACCTTTAAAGTGGATATACTTTTTCCAATTGAAAAATAGTTCTGTAAGCAAGGCAACTACTGTAACTTGGATTCCAAAGCAGCTTTTGCTTTTATTATTTTTTATTTGGGATTGACTACTGACTTGGTAAATTGAATTATACTTAGGCTGCAGTATACATTCAATTTCAAAAGGTTTCCATCAGAATTCATGCAATCTCATCCCCAGTCTGAATTTTCTCCTGTAGTGAATTATGCAAGCTGTGAACTCCAGCCCAAGCTTGTCCCTGGGGTATGGCTTTTATGAGGTGTCACCCACATGTGAACTCTCTGATGTGCAAGAAGAGCTGAGCACACACTGCAGCTTTTCCCTGAACACAATATCAATCAGGTCTTCCTTCTCCACCCAGACAGCAATTTTCCACAGCATTACAGAAAAATATAGACATGTACTGTTTGACAGGTAAAGAACAGTATCCCACACAGCTTCAGTGTATACAGTATATCATAGAAATGCAGTGTTTTTGAGACCCTTACCTCTCCATCATAATTGTACAAATTCAGATAATGGCTAAAAAGGTTACCAATGAAAGAAAGCTTGCCAGGTATTTTTGACATGACCGATTTTCTGAGGAAATCATGCTTAAAAAAAATAGCTAAAGTATACTTTATGCTTGGGTCTGAGTCATGATCTCAGAGCAAATAAGAACAGAACTAGGCCAATCATTCATTACCTAAACAAATGTCCAGACGTTCAGTTTTAAATAACCATAGCTCCAGTTTATATATTGCATAATTTTAACAGGAAGGAGGCAAGTTCAGCTGCCCTATTCATCCTCCAGGTGAAGTCATCCTTCAGCAGCTATAGAAATAAATATTCATGTACGCAAGTGAAAGAATGTCTACTGTCTCATACCTAATCTCTGTTTCTACATTGCAATTATAAATTCCAAGAGTTATCGTAATAATGCTCTTCTGTAGTTTGAATTTTTTTATCTAGATTTATTTTCTAATCTAATAGCCCATGTTATTTTGCTGTTCCTAATACTAATATACTAAAACAAAATAATATAGTCTCTATAGGTTATCAAAGCTATGTGTCTCAAGCTCAAAATTTTGAACCATTAACTGCATGATTTTGCACATCTGATACCAACCATAGTTTCACTACAGTTTTTTAGACTACTCTAAAAGACAGTAAAATTTCTGATTTTGCTTTTTCTTCTTTTCTTCTGTTTTTTTAAGATCACAGTAAAAACGCTGCATTCAAATTGAAAAAAAAAATATACTGGTAGTAAAGAAGAGAGCAAGCAATAAATTGGTGAGATAATGAGCATTTGTATGTACAAGTACTGTATATATAAGATCTGTGTTCTCTGCCCTGAAGAATCTAAAATGGTTGCAGAGGAAACAAAAATACTGTAGGCTAAATACTTACATTCTTTGCTTTGCTATTCTTTTAATAATGAACTTCCTTGGATGGAAAATCCCTAGTCTTACATGTGTTCTGTATTTGTAGGTACATCCCTGTCAGGAAATGCTGTGAAATGGAAGTTCCTGACAAATAAAGTGCTTGGCCTTAAACATTTTATAGATATTACTCGAATGACAGAAAGAATAATTTCCAAACTCTGGCCATTATTCTATATCTATCTAAAAAACCATAAAATTCTTGGAGATAATTAGTAATACACATATGGGTTAGATAGTAGTTGGAGTTTTTCATAAAAAACAAAATAGGAAAAAAGTAATTAATTCCACTTTCTATGGTGCTATTATTGCTTGCTTCAATGAAGAGACCACAGACATGAATCCCACTATATCCCCAAAGTCCTTTGGCCCCCTTCTAATAACTAGGGATGGAACAAACAGGTTTTGTCTAGTTTTGTATCCAACTGAATATGAGATACCAAAAGGTTTAGTCTAAAAGTATTTGCCTTGCATTCCAATCACCATGAACTGCAAAGTAAAGTGCAGATGAGAAACCAGGAAGGAAACTCAAATGGAGAAAAATAGAGCAAAAAATAAAGCAAAGTGAAATGATCTGAAGCCAAATAATAAAGCAAATATCAAAACTCAATAAAAGGGCACAGAGAAAGGAAATTGAAAAGACAGACATCAGTATACTCCCTGCTTTTCTGGGAGGAAAGTATAGGTAACAGAAATTCATAAAGTTCTCCAATCAGGAAGACACATCCCAAAGGTGAAAAAATCCTATTTTAATTGATTCAGTCATGAAAGTGAAAATTAAAGGTTTACCTATCTCCATTTTTTCTTCAAACCAGCAAATCTTAAAATGATGTTCAGTTTGCAAAGAAAGCCCCTCACCAGATGGGAAATGCCAAAACTCAGACTGTCTCTGCAACCCTGTTTCCCACTCCAGGTGCACATGCATTGCACTACAGACTTTCCTTACCCACCTGACCTTATCCATCCCATCCTCCATGTGGCCCTCCCCTTGTTCTCCTCACTAAATGAACAGCTCTCATTTCATATGCATGTAAGCAAATTATTTGTCTTAGCTATTCTGGATGTGGACTTGGGGTTCATGTACTGCAACCTTGCCAGGTCTTACTTAGTCCAAAGACCAAGCAACAAATTTTCTAGCCTGGATAAAATTATTCCTCAGGGTTGCAGAGACAGTCTGAGTTTTGGCATTTCCCATCTGGTGAGGGACTTTCTTTGCAAACTGAACATCATTTTAAGATTTGCTGGTTTGAAGAATTTTATTCTACTCCTTCCTTTCTCTTTTAGCAAGATGAACCTGGCATCCAGAGAAATTATGGTCGAAGTTGTCCATTAAATTCAGATGAAGAATAACAGCTAAGTACAAGATGACCTTCTTGGGTCCTTTGCATTAGACAGTACTTCATGCAATAAAATTGCAGCTGATATTGAATTCAGTTACTGTTATGTGGGGTTTCAGCTCTGCAAATCAGAACCCAAGGTCTCAGATTTGCACATCCAGCAACCAAACCAGAAAACAAACCCATACAGCCACATTCCCTTGTAAAAGTTGAAGTAGTATGCCTGTCTGTGCCACACAGGCCCCAGTGGCACAGAGATCTACTCTGAACTTTAATGGCTTTACCTACAAGGACTGCTTTTGTCTCTGTCACAAGCTGCCCCCTGCTAATAGAACCCAACTTCTCAGTTAAGCACAACTCATCACAAGAATTCTCTAGAAACCCTCCCCAACATATAATGTAATTCAAATGAATCAACCTATTAAAATTACAGCCACAATTTTATATTTCCTATCTGTTAATCACTGAGCTTTGCTGGACTGCTGTCTGTTAGCACCACTCATGCATACCATCTCTTTGGTATTAAATTAAAACTTTCAAAGAAACCAGAAATAGTGTCATGTTGCCCATGAAGACATGTAAAATTCACCAGTAGAAACTAATCCAGACAACCCAGCTAATTTTCCTGTGCACAAACCAGGATTTTAAGATGTAGCGCACACACACATAGCCATGGGTTTTCACTGACATTACACAACAAAGAATGAAATTGGGTCAAACTCCTATGTCAGGTTGTTCAGGACCCTGCACCCCACCTAAAAGAGCCTTTAGCTCCCACTTCTCCATTCCAGCCCCTCTGACCCACCTAAAAGCCACTTCTCCTTTGCCCCTTTTTTCTCCTCCAAACCCAAGTGTTCTTCCCACAGGAGCTTTCTGCCTGCCTTCACTATGCTTCCCACTTTAGCCATCTCATTCAGCCTACTCCTGCCCTCTGCCACCTCTTCCACTTTTCCTCTTCACCACTTCAAGACCACCTAAACACCCTTGGCTGCTGCTCATGCTCTCTTGCACTACTCAGCCCTGTCCCAGCGCCCTGCCTTGAGGCTTCTATACCCTTCTGTGTTTCTTCTGGCTTCTGCCATATCTGCTGTCCCCCTCCACCATCCAGATATGTACTCACTTCTCACAAAACACATTTCTAATCACTTTGGCCAACGCTTGGACTTTATTGGGGGTCATCCAGCCAGTCCCATTTCCAGAGGCAAAAACCCACACTCTGCATTTCCATCACCCTTACAGCATGCTCCCTTCAGAAGTATCAATATTTGCTCTTACAAAAACAACTCACAGCAACATCTTGCCTAAAGTAAAACAACCATCCCAATGCAGAAAGCCAGTTCTTGACAGGGTTTAATTCATGCTCAAGAAGGCAGTAAGTGTAAGCTATAAATACTAAAAGCACATGCCATGTTGCAGCACTACTGAGAGACACTAGATTTCTCTTTCAGAGAAATTTCATCTAAAACTCTAAGCAGTGAGTGCAACCCGTGCTTGAAGTTGCAAAGCATTACACAGTCCAACAACATTTCCATAGAGTGATAAAGGAACTGAGAGTACCATAAAAGTAACATCCCTTAAAAGGACACTTTCTGTTCAGTAAATCCCTCATGATTTCCTTTTCTCAATGTACCAAATAAATAAGAGAACACAAAGGGAATATACTGCTGTTTAAAAAAAACTTCAGCTTGGTGAAAAATATCTTGTTAAAGGATCTTCTATGAAAGTTTCAAATTCTGAAAGCTTAATTGAGAAACATAATTCACTATAAATGTTGGTTACCAGATCAGAAAGAATTGAACATCTAGGTTTTTTGGAATAAAGGTTTTAATTTTTTGCAATACATCTCAAGATCAAAAATTAGTTTCCACATTGCATAGCTAAATAAGCAAGAGCTTCTGTGAGTGAGATCAGCAATTTAAGCCCTCCCACCTCCAGCTTTTCTATTTGCTCTCTCCTGCCATTAATAAAATGCTTCAAACCCAGTTTCCTTTGTAGAAACAAACAGATTATCCATCACCCTGAGCAAGACTAGATGTCATCACTTTCCCCTTCTTTGTGAAATAACAAAAGTCATACTGCAGGAAAAAAAATTATTTTAAACCTTTTCCAGGCGGGAATAAAAACTGTGACCTTGCATGCCATGTGTGTGAAATGAAAGTACAGTTTCAAGTTACAAAGGTCTATAATCTACACTTCTTTTTCCTACGGATTTAGGATGGAGGGACAGCAATTTCAATTCTGTACTGAAGGAATTCTACTTCTTGTACATATTTAAATATAAATTCTATGAAGAATACAATTAGAATGCTACTACTTTTATTTACTGGTAGAATAATTTGCCCTCGTTTTTCACCATGTAAATTAAATGGCTACTTTTAAATGCAGTTCTGAGGAGTACTGTCACAAAAACTAAGTTAAAAAGAGGCAATGTTCCTGCAGCCCATTACTCAACAGATCAGTGAAAGTAGATCATAATCTTATATTATCCTCCACATTTGTTTGCATTCTGAAAGCATATAAGCCTTTCCAAATACACTTGATCTGTTTAGTTTTTATACAAGAAATAGTCGCAACTGCCTTGTTAGGACCCACAAAGAAGAGTTTTACTTGCAGGGTTGAAAGATTCTGTGCCTCCACTGATGTCTATTTTCTCTTTATTTTTCTCTATTTAATCTTTCTCACACTTGTTAATAATTTCAAACCATTATTTCAAATAAAGCTTCACAATACAGTAGCACATTTAGACTGTAAAAGGTTGCGATTTACCACTTTGACAGCTCAACATTTTTAGCTTGTATACATCACCCAGCCAAAACTGAACAACAAAAATTTTTTGAGCCCTTTTATTTTCAAAACAAAAGCTTTATGCACAAGAACCTGCCATTTAGAAACAATACACACACACACATATACACATATACCCCCTATTATACAATAATTGATGTTTGGGGTTTATAAAAGCACAGTGATTGCAAATGCATTTGATTATTTCTTTTGCAGCATGAAATAACCAGTTACCTTTCAGGAAGGGAGCCCTCCGTGGCACAAGCCTTTCTGTGATTTCCACCTGCTCTTGCTGATGCTGTTTAACCAGGTTTCCTTCGCTGCCAGCTCTCAAAATCTTTTCACCTAGCCTAATTTTTCGTGACCGGCTGTTAAAATCTTCCCTCCTAGACAAAGGTGATTTAGGAGCTGTGTTAGCCGACACAGGGCGAGCCAAGCGAGAGGGTTTGGACATTCTGCCTGTGCAGGAATATACCTGCTCCGAAAGCAATTCCTTAAAAAAATCCTTCGCAGCTCACTTTCCAGCACAGAGGCTGGGGAGTTTGTGTGTGCAGCGCAGCTGGATGAGAAGTGCTGTGCTGCCAGCCCGATCAGTTTTAAACGCCAGGCACTGGGTGGTCACGCAGTTTCCCAGACCTGTGGAATGCAAATGTGTGCGGGGGTAAAACAGAGGACTCTGCCCCGGTGCTGAGCCCAGCCAGGCTGTGGGGAGCAGATGCTCTTCCAGGGACTGTCTCGAGCTCCCAGTTTGCCCTGATGAGCAGCCTGGCATGAGGGGAATGCTCCACCTACGCAGGTTCAGCGTGGAAACCACCCAGGCACGGGGTTACCTCTGCGTGTGGGACCCTCCCGCATTCCTCTCCCAACCCTCCCTCTCAAACAAACACTTTCTTGTTTCAGCAGATTTCCTCACAGTGTGCCAAAACCACACTGCTTCACTGCTATATGGTAAGTGCCTGATGTCAAGAACACATTTGTCTTTGAGTTAAGCATGGTGCAAGCTTAAATTGGATTAAATGATGCATATTCTCCTAGCACAGTATTATCTAAATACTCACCAAAAGAAAGGAAGGATTGACAGCAAATATCATCTCTCTTTGAAAAATGGCCCAAATCCCCTAGTATTAACCAGCATTGTTTAGGAAGCAGCACTGCACAGAATATTGCCCATTATACTTTCCTATTTCACTGATATATCTATATATCTAGAAAACCACTGGCTTCTTGCACACTACAGATAACCATGTTCTTTACTGACTCTCTAAAGAAAAAATTCCTGTCCTCAGGCTACATTATTTCAAATCTGAGTTCCTGGGTGCTCTTCTTTGAAAATGCCCAGGCAAATCCTGCCTAACTTTCCTCTGCCAGCTCTGTGCTTGTGAATGCTGCCAAGACAAAGAACATTTGGTCACATGAAAAGAAAATTCCGTTCACCATAATTTTGGAAACAACTTCTAAAGAAAAACAACACAGTGCAAACAGCAGAAAACATCAGAGCTCCAGTTACAGTAAAATCTTCGTGATTAATTTTCAAATGAATTTCTCAATATCCCAGGCAACCAGTATGCTGCATCTCTAATAGAATATGAGGGTCCATTTTATTTCAAAACTAGAACAAACATAAGCAAATCAATATTACACAAGTTCAAGTATTAACGGACATTTAGGAGAAATGCTTAACAAGCAAAAAGTAAGCAAAACATGACTAAATTATTGCAGCCATTCTTCGTTTTCTGAGATGGCAATAGTGCAATGCAGTAAAGTATTTTTTTAAGTTATTTCCATATTTTTTCCAAGAGTCCTACATTAAACAGGCAATTGTTTATGCCTTCTCTATAAAGCATGGTGCCTGTTGCTTTATTGCCCCAACAAGAATGGGCCAGATTAAGTACAATGCAGCAAGCCTTGCCATGATGTTTTTCTGCATATTATATTGCCAATACAGAAGGAAGTCTTGAGTGGGAAGATTCTACTCAAAGGAGGGACCTGAGGGGCTTTAGAGTAACTGGGCTCATTAGCAGGGCTCAGGCACAGCAGGTCTTGCAGAAGACAATGAAGAAAAGAAACGGGAGTGAAATCAGATGATGAATGGAGAGTTAACCATGGAACTGGAGTAAAGAGAGAGTGAAGAAGGAAGAGAAAATGGGGAACCCACATATGTATGAGAGCTCACTTGTACTGAGCCTAAGAAGTACTGTCATTCCCTCTCAAGATCTTGGACTATTGTAAAAACAGCAATTTTTAATAACTTCCATTATGATTTCTCATTGTGTAAGCAGACAAAAACCCTGTATGCTTAAGAAGAGTTTTTAAGCTGTGAGAATAATGCTTCTGACACTACAAAGACATATTTTAATTCTGCCAAACAGAGAACAATTGTGAAATAAAATCCAGTCCTGAGTGACAACAAAAATAGTATCTCAGTTTTTGAATCACTACTGCTAAAGCAAAACCCAGCTGATATTGCTGTACATTACACAAACTTTATCACAGGTTTCTTGTGGAAAGAATGGCCTCACCTCTGAAGGTGAATCTAACTAGATGGCCGTGTTACCTGTAAACATAAATAATTTCTAAGCAAAGCAAGGACATCGCAAATTCAAGATTTTCCTAAGGTTCTCTCAAGCAACATAACAAAGAAGATGAGGAAAGGGAGCTCTATTCCTCAGTTTTTGATAGGAAAGGTCCTAAGTTTTCCATTTCGATGCTAAGGTGACACTTCTGCACTGAAAGAGACCAGCAACATCCTGGTTTTGAAAAGAAAGAAGCTCTTTGTCTCACAGCAGAGACACAGCCCTGCAGAATGGGGTGAGCCAAACATGTTCCTCAAACACAGGAAATTCCTGGAATACTCCAGCCAAAGGTGATCATTTTCAGTTATAACTCTGTGTCTGATGGCACTGTGTCATGTGAGGAGAGGTCGAGAGAGCTGCGCCTGCTCAGCCTGGAGGCATCTTATCCATGTGCATGAACATCTGATGTGGGGATAAATGGGGATGGATCTGGGCTGTTCTCAATGGTGCCCAGCAACAGGACAAGAGGCAATGAGCACAAATTGAAACACAGGGAAGAGAAAAAGAACTTTAGGCTTTTTATAGAGTGTATGCCGTCGGACACTAGCACAAGTTGAACAGGGAGGTCACAAAGTCTCCATCTTTGGGGATAACATACACCCAACCAGGCACAGCCCTGACCTATCTGCTTTAGTAGAGTCTGCCTAAGCTGGGGGTTGGACTAGGCAATCTCCAGAAGTGCCTTCCCACCCCCCCAGAGTTTTGTCATTCTGTATTATCAAACTTGTTCGGAGGCTTTTCATAATCTGGAAGCTTAAATATCTTTAAATCTGTCCAACAGTAGGTGTGCAACCTTCCTCCAAAGTACCAGCTATAAAAGTATCCCATACCTGACTGTCATTTCTGGGAGACTTGCTTCCTTTCTGGTCATTTATCCCTTTTAGCTTCCTGCAGTTTGTGGAACAGCGTTCCCAAAAAAAAACGTTCTCTTTGTTTGTTTTAAAGGCTCTGAGATGTGAAGCTGGTGATTCCAGCTCTGAGCATCAAACCCTTAAAAAAAAAAATAAAAAAAATCAATCTCCAAAACACAAGAAGAACTCCACCCTCAAATCCCCCCAAACCCTGAAATAAACCATTCCAGAACACAAGCTGAGATTGCTTAGCTGAATGTGTTTCAGGCTGGATGTAGACCCAGGAGATCAGTGCACTCTGAGCTGGAACAGCATAAGAGTGCAGCCTAGGGCTGCTGCCAGCCCCTCAACACCCACATCCCAACTCCAGGTCCTCTCCCCCAGCCCAGCTGCCCTGAAGGCCTGGGCTCCTCCCAGCTGTGGGGCAGGTCCCTGCGTGCCAATCCCTCCCTCTTCCCCACAGGTTCTTATTGAAGTTCCCCAGGGAGCAACCCTTTCATCAGCTCTCCGGCTTTTTGAAACCCCAAACTACTCTTTTGAACTAAAAAAAATCCAAAACAAACCCACAAAACCAAAAACAAACAAACCAAAAAACACCCCCAAACAAAACGTTTAAAACAAATCCAGCCCCTTTTCCTTTAGATTTCAGGTAGCCAACTTCAGGTAGAGACATCATATTGATGTAACACACCATTAAGCAAAAAGCAGTTCAGTTTGTCAGGTTTTCATAAGTGCTGTAGGAAGTTTTCTAGTGCTTTGGGTCAATGAATAAACTCTGTCCCAGCCTCACACAGCAGAAATCAATATTAAGGGACCAACAGTGCAGTCTATGCTTTTGAATAATCACATCTATGCAAACAAGTAATATTTTTAGAAAACCATACACTGTTGAAAACATTGTTCTTTTAGTTTCAAAACTAACCTCTCCTCTCCCCTGCCTAGAAAATAAATTACTGCTGAAATATGACAACAGAATTTGTTCAGAGTTAGCTAACAGAAAGCATTTTTATCATAGCATATTAGATAGGTTATGATACTGCTATTAACTTAAGCAATGTTGGTGCCCTCTGGGATAAAAGAAACGTGACTATAGATGTTATTAATCCAAACAAAGCACTTGCAAAGCTTGAAATTTCCTTTTTTGGGCAGCCATGGAGCTCTAGTTTACATTTGCACATAAAGAACTGAGGAGGGGAGAGGATCCCTTGCATGTGAACCAGGAAAAATTGGGAGTTGATGCTGTACAGTTCAGAACGTGGTGTTTTCTCCGCCTACCAAATCCTCTCCCAGATTTTGGCCTGCAAGTATCTAAAGAGAGAAGGGCATGTACACAGAAATTTTTCAACTTCAGCAGACTCTTTCTAAACTATTGACAGGCAACAACTGCTACACCAGTAAATGGAAGTTGCAGGTGCAGAAGTTAAAACTGCAAATTAATGAAGTTTTCTCTTTACAAAATTACGCAAGTAACCAGATGGCATAACATTTTCAGCATGAAATGAGAAATAAATGTATAGGCACCAAAAGAACAAGATCACTGATGAAAACAATTTCAGATGCAAGTCACAGATAGGTATGTAATGTAATAATAATAAAAAAAAAAAACAACTTGGTGCTTCAGAGAGCTACATTTTCTAGTAACTGAAGCATGCAAAATTAGTGACAAGTTAATTTTGCAGATGTTAAAGCTTTCTTAGAACTATGTACCAGTACTTTATTTCTCCATATATGATTTCTGAAATAGTTTCATAATACAGAAGATGCTTCACATTCAATATATTGGGACCCATTTTAAAACATTTCACACAGATCTGAAGACATTCTTGCTAGGAAAATAAACCATGCAAAAGGAACCCAGTCATTCATTCAAAGACAAGCAAACCCCTCCAACAGAAAGCAAGCTGTAATTATGGCAAGTCTGTTACTCTTGAACACGATCTTAAAAAGGAAGGTCTGTTAAGGGTCCTGCTCCAATATAATAGCTGCCTAGAAGATGCTATAATTAAAGCAGAGTCGTCATTTATATTAGGAAATTCTGTTCCAGAGATTTACTATTCAGCCATAAAAATTTAATCTCAGTTCCAAGTCTTTAAAAAAAAATCAAGTCAGAAAAAACCCCTTCAGATCTACTTTATTTCCTTTTTGTCAAAATTTAGAAAATTAAACCCCAGCAAAAACTTTCTTAAAGATAAAAGCATTTAAAGCTGCCTTATTCTGCCACAAGCCCAGAAATACCATCAGTAAGGGCAAAGTTAATTTTCTTTATTATTTTATCATGTCTGCATCTTGTATCTTGCTTTGGTTCAAAGACCTTCCAAGTCCTGGTTTGCCTGAGTCCACAGGTCTGTGGCTTACTTACGAAAGCGTTTGTAAAGATGGAACTATATCAAGGTTATGATTCCTCTAAACCAGTATAAGTACATCACTACTATCCCTCACCTGGTGTTGTTCTGTCCTCAGGATGCCTTTTGCCAACTGCACTTGGTTCCCTTCCCCACCTGAAGGGTTACAGGAGCCCAAGCACTCTGAGACACAGTAACTGCACACACCAAAGAGAGCACCACCAGGAGAACAAAGCAACAGGGCATTTGTGTGAAAACACAGCCTTTCATGTTTGAAATGTTTGCCAAGATTGTTGCTAAGATTTCCAGTTGGTGCCAACTGTGATGGCAGGCCTGGGTACTTTCTCCTGATGAGATGAGTTAATCACTGAGCAATTCCAGACAGAACAATCAACTGTGAAGCTGCCCATGCAACTAATAACAAATACTTTTTTTTTTTTTGCAAAATGTTACCTTTTTCTATATAGCAGCTACTCACAGATGAATACAAAATTCAAATATTTAGGCTATATTTAAATTATTGCTAAACTCTAGCAAAGTATTCTGATTTGGCTTTTCTTGGTGCTATACTACTTGGCTATAATAACTAAAATTGCTAAAATCTATACAATCTTAGTTCAAAGCTTTTTCTCTTGTTCTGTTCTTTTAATCAAATCAAATAAGAACTTAGGCTCAGTATGTTCTTAAAGGAATACCTGCTAGCTATAAATCACAGCAGATCATCACTATTATTCTTAAGAAACATGTGAATGCTGCTTTCCTCATCTGCACTTATCTCCCATGAGGTTCTTAAAGCATTTTAAAATGTGCAGAAAATTATCTTTTGACAAATTTATAGAATTAGTAGTTTTTTTGATAAAAGAGTAAAGTGTCCAAATTTCAAAATCTCTTCTGAAATTATGTGAGTGAAACTATGACTGGCTTAGGCTTTATTGCCACTGTAATAGGGGAGGGAGAGAAACAATTTGTAACGCTACACTGACATTTTACTCTGAAGAAAATGATAGTTTCAAATGTGAGTTGCTAATTTGTTTTAGCATAACTGCAGCCTTCTCTAACTTTTTGAATCATCATTTTCAAACCTCTTAATAAAAAACCACCTCTTAATAAAAGAATAACCTTTAGAAGAACTCTGACACATCAAATATACAACACAGAGAGCTTAAAGCTTTACAAAATATGCCTTACAGAAAATCAGCCCCATATGATGATTTGAATGGAATCATGAAATGAAGAGAAGAGGAAAAAGGCAGGAAGCAAGAGCAGATTGGATACACCAGGAGACACAAACGCAATCCTTGACTGACAGACTCCTGTGTGTATGGTCAAGGCATAGATAAGTCCTCTTCATTGTTTCAATACTCCACTTTCATTATGAAGTTCTGCATCAGCCACATGGGGAGAAAAAATAGGTAAGAAAAGTAAGCACAAAATGAATGAAAGGAGGACAAACTTCAGGCATGAGGGCAATTTACTCATATCCCACATGAAGTGCCTAAACCATTCTTCATGCACCCAGGTACAGGTGCTGCAGTGGATGCTCTCATAAGGAGGAGCAAACTACAAAGAAAAGAGAACAATGGGAAGAAAATGTTCAACCTCTGAAGACAGTGGTGAGAAGGAATAGCTCTGTAGGGCACCCATAGCTCTGGCACTCTTGGCTGGACTACCACAGCCTTTTTCCACCACATACCTTGGAGGTAAAGAAAAATCTCCACAGGTATATGGAAAACAGAAGGCAAGTAAGCAGATATAGAACCCATAATAGTTGGGTATTACAATAAAATTTATTTGGAGGCTTTTTTAAAAAGCAAAATAATTAGTCAGAGACACCGTCTAAACTGCAGACAGGCACAGGGACTTCCACCAATCCAGTGTCCTTTTCTCAGGAGTAGCCCTGGGAGTGATGACTTAGTGAACTGCAGAATATAAAATGTATTTTTCTATTTGTGAGAGGCAGTATTTTTCAGACACCCATTAATGAATATTTCAGAAAGCTAATCTGATCAGCTGTCTCTGATTTTTGTGTGCTTTTTGCCATCACAGAAAAGAAAAAAATACTTTTTCTCCTAAGTCACGTTTAAAATGTACATCATCAGAGTTCAGCAGGCTTTACTTTTTGCACAGTTTTACTTACACAGTATAACATATATGATGCACAAGGTTCTTTTCTATGTCAAAATTTCAAGTGACTGGTGTTGAATTCAATCCCTTCTGTCACTTACACTGTCCTTATAGCATAATAACAAATGCCCTATAATGCTGACTGCATGGGTTTGAGTAAACTGCCTGTAAAGAGTCATCTGCTTGATCCCTTGCTGTCTGAGCAACTCTGAAGAGATGAACATATTTTTTAAACAACAATAAAAAATTTTCAACTCCATTTATTGTGTTTCTATGGCTATAGATAATAGTTCAGGTAGCCTGAGTTTACTACTTCTCCTCTGAAAAGCACAGGCATTGCATCCTCACCTGTTCAAGCCATCTGGAAAGGTATTTCTTGGTTATAGTCTGCCCATATTTGTAGAGACTAAATGTTCTGAAACCTGGAGATTTTATGCAGATGCCTTGATGTCATGCTTTGCAGATTTGATGATTTATTGCCTTATTTACATAAATGACAACAAATGGTCCCAATTACTAGCACTTAAGAGTGAGGAGATTGCAGCACATAGCATGCTTTAGGAATGCAGCAACTGTTGCTTTCTTTGTTTCTGGCAGATATTTGGGGTGGTATCCAGGTTACCATGATGGTTCCTCCAACCTCCATCATTAGACATTGTTCATCAGGAGCATAAAGGGAAAAATCTAATACAGTGATCAAACAGCAGACAATAGCAGATGACAATGAACAAAAGAAAGCTGAAATAGTAGTCTTTCCAATCAAGAAAAATCTTGAAAAGAACTAATAACCCTATCAATAAAAAATAAGGGCCTATGAAGTACTTTATTAAGAATCCCAACCTATTTTCTGAATGGAAAACTAAACTGATGACCATGTCAAGTACAATATCGATATGTAAAATCTTCCTTAAAAAAAGGTCAGTGGCCATTTTTAAGTAGGCTAGCAGAAGTTAAAATAAAGAGGACACTGCATGACCATCATTTCTGCCTAGAACCATGAAGGAAATTGCTAAAAAGATGTTTTGAATGCATATTCTGTCTCCCAAGGACCACATTACTTAATACGCTCTACCAAACAGTGTTCTCTGATCCGACTGTTATTGATGCTATATTGGTTTGCTGAAATGACTAAAAGATGTAAAAAAACATAAAGTCTTAGTTCGAAATTGTTTCATTTGTACTAATGCATTAATCAAATAAAGTAAAACTTTAACTTCAATATGTTTGATCCCAAAGGGTTAAAATAAAATTTATGTTATAAGGATTGCTACATAACGAAAAGACAAGAATGTACTTAAAAACACATGCAAAGAGAGACAGAAAGAAAATAGGTGAAAAGAAGAAGAACAGTAACTCCCCTCTGATAAGACCTCCAGTGCTTTTAATGGGCACCAGTCTGCTATCAGGGAGATTTCAGCAAGTCTGACCTGAATTCTTTCCACTGAAATGCAATCACCACATCTACCATGTTATTATATAAACCATAAAATAAACAGAATAATTCAGAAGCTATTAAAAATTAATGTTACAAATTCTGAGAGCAAGCCTTCATGACGTCCCTCATTTTAATAGTCCTTAAAATGCCTTTCAATGAAAAGGTCTGTAGGGGGAAAGACTGGAATAACTTGGATCAAAAAAATCAGGTTTCTTACCTCAATATAGATTCCTTGAAGGGGAAAAATAGGATGTGAGCAACTTCCATTTTTAACATTAGAATTAAATGGATCTTTTAAATTTTTGCTGACTTTAAAGACAAGTTTATAATGATTTAATCCCAAGCCAAAATGAAGTTTTGCAATTGGGAATTCAAGTAACTCCCTGAGAATGTATAAACCTAAAGAAAACTACTTCCTTCTCCTTTAAATATAACAACTCTGCAATCTAACAGTCATAAAACAAGGTGAAAATGGAGGCAGTGGCCATAAAGGTAGCTTTAAGCAAGTAACACTTTCAGGTCTAAAGAAGATACCTTAATGTATATTTCACATAAAGCAATGTCTTCCACTGAATAAAATAATTCCATTACCAGTCACCTGCCAAGAAGTACGACACACACCTTAGTAGTTTTGAAGAGCACATGACAACAGAAAAAAAAAAAGGAAAAATATTTATTTGATCAAGTTTGCTTTGGACACTTACAGCCTAAACTTTTCTTTCCAAGCTCTCCACAGTTTTCTACAGAATAAACAAATTAGCCATCTTCTTCCACTAGCAGTGACTACCTCTATTTTGGTCTATTTTGTAGCTAATAAGATCACAGCACATATCCCTTAATACCAACAATTTCATTCTAGTCATTAAAGCCACCTGTTTAGGGTTCTACACTCATAAGTAATTTCACAGGTAATTTTAATTTGGTGGAACCTAACCATATAATGAGAATCTGGTCCAGATTCAGGATTTAATCCTTTACTTTTTAAGTGAACTATAACATTTTACAGCAGCTGCTATAGTCTACATCAGCCTCAGCTCCATCTCTACCTCAGCCACCAGACTCTGCAGTTAAGAGTTGCTTCTTTGGGATTGTTTCCCTTTATTTGACAAAGTATCAAGTTTTACTGTCCTGAATACACTACAAAGCCTGACTAAAAAGGAAGCCTTGCAGTTTGCCTGATATCACCCTTCAAGTGCACTGGACATGTGATGGTGAGGCTATCTGCTGGAGACAAAGAGGCAATTTGGGTCAGAGAAGAGGAAAGAGATTAGGATAAAAAGGGGGGAAATTCCGCAGCTAGCACAGCTGTACCACATTAGACATATTTTCAAGTAGGTGAGAATATATGATGGAAAGTTGTTACAGAAATGGGCTGTGGAATGAAGAGATATGTCTATCTGCTCACTCTCATGATTGCAAGGAGCTGTCCTGAGGATTTTCTTTGTGGAGAAGCTTAGACTCCCCTTTCCAAATGCCTGGCAGAACATGAGGGAAGAGCCCCTTCATCCCTCCTTTCACTCTGGAGCACAGCCCTGAACAAGTCTCGGGACTAGATGAACTCAGCACAAAATTCACTTAAATCTATTCTCAGGTGACACAACTGTGGTCACTGAGGCTGCAGGGGATCACATTTGTGTGTCACCTGAGAATAGATTTAAGTGAATTTTGTGCTGAGTTCATCTAGTCCCGAGACTTGTTCAGGGCTGTGCTCCAGAGTGTTTATAATTGGCTAATCTTTTTATTTTGGTTACTATGAAGAACATGAGGTCAGATCTCAACAGGGTGCTAATGGAGACATGCAATCTGCAAAGCACAAATCTCAGATTTGCTCTGTGAGAGGTTAAAAACACCACACCCTGAGATCTTAAGACACTTTTCTTTATCGCTAATATTGCTCATTAATTGAAGTGTGTTATTTTACCAATGATTCATAAGACTCTAGGAAAATCATAAACGGACCAGTTAGGCTTTGGGGAACTGTGTGGTTTTACTCATTTCTAAAAAGATATATATTATTGATGTGGAAAAAAAACCACTTTCCTAGCATTACAAATAATGTAGTGGCAGGCTGGAGTGATGGTGTACTTCAGGGTGATTTGTTCAGCAAAAACAACAGGTGCAGCTGGTGTTTTCCAGCCATAAATCTTCCTTTTGCAAGCTAATAGTAGGTTGCCAAGTCAGTGTGTACCTCTATAGATTATGTTATATAGAAGGAATTTTTTAGAGGTGTGTAATGGTCACAGAAGGTTAATTTTAGATGAATGAAGAATTTAAAGAACAGTTAATTAAACCCTCAAAAATAATCTTTTATTAATTTTGGGCAGAAATGCCCATTCCACTTACAGAACAGCAATTAGAATAAAGGATAAATCAATATGTTCGCATTTGTCAATTACTGTTCTTCACCAAGCAGAATTTGGAAACTTTGATAAAGAATCTTCAATTCCTTCAGTCCTTAATTACAACTCATTAAATTTTCATTAACTTCAAACTCAGTGAAAATCAATAGAAATCTTTGATGATACCAGTGTTGGCAGAACCCCATGTTAGATGCTAGAGATGTTCTTTGTTTTGTGGAAGTTACTTGTGTTTAACCAGTTATGTCACAGTAACACATCAAGAAAAGAAGTAAATTTCTCATGTCTCTTCATTTAACTTCACTCTATGTACACTTTAAAGCTTTGAAACAACTTTTAAGATAACACATAACTTGGACTTGGACTCTTAAAAAACAGGTCAGTGAATCATTAAAGATTTCTTGAGATTATTCAGGGATGTCTGCATTGCAAAAGTGTAGCCAGCCTCTCACCATTGCAGCTGCAAGAGGCTTTGGGACCAGCGTAGCAGTGGTGCAGGAGACTTCCAAGAAACTGGGATGCTAAAGGCACAGAGGAGAAGGCATTAACTTGAACCCCCAGAAAAGAGCAGAGCACCAAGACTAAAGTTGTGGGAATTCCTTCCCCTAGGAAAACCTTCTGCTGCCACTGGGGCAGATGCAAGGTCAGACGAGGCCTTGAAAGCTCCACAGATGAAGCCTGCACAACCTCGCAGGGCAACCTGTGCTGCTGCTTCACCCTTCTCGAGTGGAAAATTTTCTTACCCATTCTGAATGTCCCTCATGCCAATTCCCATCTGTTGTCTCTGGCCCCTCAGCACGTTCTGTAGCAAGCAGCAGTTGCCTCCTCATTGTGACCTGAAGGGCTGCAAGGTGCCCCTGAGCCCATCTGAGCCAGCCCTGCTCCTGCAGCTTTTCCCCAGGGCAGCTGCTCCAGCCCCAGCACCTGCAGGGCCCCCTGGTTTCTGGTGTGAGCCTGTGCTGGAGGGCACCAAGCTGGGTCTGTCTGGGTGAGGTTTAATGAGAGATAAGCAGGGGGCACTGGTTCCTCCTCTCAAGCTCTTGGCCGTGTCCCTGCCCATGGGATCTAGGACACTGCTGTCCCTGCATACAAACAGCTTTTTCATTTAGACATTTGACTCAGTTATGATTATGATTTTTTTTTTCATTTCGACTAAAGGTGAAACAAGAAATAAGCTTTTCATGGAGCTAGTACAAAAATCAGCATGAAAGCCATAGGAGGGACAGAGAGACAAGATGAGCAACTGAGCACTGCCCAGTAAGAGCTCTTTGCGCAGTATTTTCAGATGTATTTCAGGGCTAGAGTGTAAACTTAAACATGTGAGAAGACAAAGAGGAAGTGAATTTTATGCATTAAAGAAAAGCATAAATCCTCTTACTAAGAGAACAAACTATTTGGTATCCATTTTAGGTACATTGATTTGAAATTGCTGCTTTCCTTCTTTGGTCTAGCACCTGATATAATGGTGGTAGATGAGAGTCTTATGCATTGTCTAATGGAGTGAATCACAGTTTGAAAAAAGAACTTCAACATTTTATAAACTACATCTGTATATGTACATAAAACTGTACATACACTAATTAACATGACAGCATTTCTACTTTTTCTAAAATCAGGTTTTCCATTGCATATTAAGATAATTTCAAACCCATCTTTGCCTGGGTTTAGATACCATATGGCAAACAGTTTTGTGTGTTTATGGCTTTGGCTTTTTAGTGGGTGAGGCAGATTTTTAAGCTGAGAATGTTATTTGGACTGTTCCAACTTTCTTGTTTTATGCACTTGTTTTTGAGTGTCCAACAAAAACTGCTATTGCGAAAGAAATAGCTATCACCCAGAACTCCTAAAATGTGTAGATTTTTGAAAATGTTAAAATGTAACTCAAACATATTAACTTAGCTACAGCTTCTGTATTATGTGGAATATTTTTTTCACAGAACCACAAGAATCTCTTTCTTAAAACAGTAGTTCTCTATGGAATTTTTTCAAGAGCTTTTCTTATTTTGCCAGCAGCATGGAAGCACAATGCTTTGAACCTTTCAGTGGTTAGACTGTGCAAGTTTTACAAATATTGTAAACTATGTAGTGTAAGAAGGGTTCAAAGCATACACATATATAGGTACATATCTGACATTAGTAAAAATGTGGCAAATATGACATAAAGTGAAAAATTTAAAACGTTAAAATTTAAACAAAAAACAAACAAACAAGAAAAAAAACTCCAAAAAAAAGGAAAAAAATCAAGAAAAATGTAAATTATTTACTTAATTCTCAAATTAAACTGCAAGCATGACATACATTGTCAAATTTCCTACCTTGGAATGGTAAGAACAAGCAGATGTGACTTAAAACTGCAGGCTAGATCCAAGGTTGATTGGGGCAGGAAGGATGAGCATTACAGTCCTCTCACTAAGAGGGTAACATCTGAACTACAAATCAATATATAAGTGAATATGTTGTTGCCTTTGTAAGTGTCAAGTTTTACATTACCCATACTTCACAGGGTAATTGCAGACAGCCTAAAAGCAAGATCTGCTTTTCTCCTTCCTCAAAGTCAGACCCAGACCTCACACCTGACCTTCAAAGCAAGCCACAAAACACGAGATGTCCTAAGCCTGCCGGTGTTTAGGAGGCATTTGGACAATGTTTCAACTTTTGGTGAGCCCTGAATTGGTCAGGCAGTTGAAACTGGATGATCATTGTAGGTCCCCTCTAACTGAAAATAGTCTATTCTATTCTACAGACACCAGTTTTTTCTCCAGATTGTTCAATTCTGCAGTTAAATTGGAAATCGTCCAAGACTATAAGTAAGAGATTTTAAAAGGTAAGAGAAAAATATTATTATGAACACCGACACTCATTTATTTTTATGAAACATGCATATTTGCACAAAAATACAGTGAAACAGATTATGGATATTGTTTGTGGCATTCTGCACAGAAAGCTGCACAAAACCTACGTGCCTGTGGGATAACCACTTCTTGTTTCTTCACGTGCACCCTGTCTTGTTTTACCAGGTTACGAATAACATTGATAATAGAAACACACTGCAAACTTAGCACTATGACCTGGCAAGAACATCACTGCCCTTGTACAGTGAGCTGGCATAGAGGCCATGCTGGGAAAGCAGAGCAAGGCTCAGCCCCAGGATTATATTCCCCCACTAAACAGCTGTCTTCAATCACAAAGCCTGCACTTCCTTTTTCAGCATTATTAATCGTATGAAAAATTGTCGTTTTCCTAGGGGCTTGACATAATCCACGTGGCTGCTCAGCAATATCTTACATCAATGGTCATTTAAACCATTTTGCTCAATAAATGCCATATGGGAAGGCTGGGAGAGCAGGAGAGGTTCAGTTTGAGCCAAACTACTCCTCCTTTGGCTCCAGGGCTCTGATGAAAACTGACGACACTGCTCATGTGGGGGTCTGGTGCCGAATGGGTAAGTCACAACACAGTGTCACTTCTAAAAATACACAGCAAGTTAGGGCTTGTCAACTTCCAGGCAAGGATTTTTAAGCAAGTGAAAGTTACTAGAACTGTTACAGCAAGATGAGCAAACTTTTTGAGGTGTTCTGAAAGACAGAAGAAGTAAAGGCTCTCATGGAGACAAATGCCTCCCCAGGATTATTTCATTAGCAGGTGCTCTAAACTTATTGTCACACTGCACATGCACTGTTCATTATGAGGCTGTTTGCTTGCTACCTATCATTTCTAGACAGTATCATATTTGTAATATTTCAGAAATTCCACGAGTCAAAATGCAATGCATGCATTACACAAAAATTAGAGTAAAAAGAATTTTCCTCCAAATATAATTCAATGCTTTCTGTTTACTAAGAGACTGAAGCTTCCTAAAAGATCTCACCAGATAAAATTGGATGATTTTTTCTTACAGCAGACAAGCAAAACATAAAGGAGAGTAAGGAAGCAGGAGTAATATGAAACATTTCAAATCATGAAGAAAACATGAACTGCAAGATAGCTGCAAGTGTAAAGCTACAGGAGGTTGTCAAAGAGCACAAAGAACTTATTTTTCCTCATGGGTGCATATGAAAAATTAAAATTTCCAGAGATTAGAAAGCAAGTGTAGTATTGTATATATGGAATGAAATTTGCCATAACAAGTACTGAGGTTTTACTTGATGCAATCAGCTCAAATTGGTGGTCTGCCACATCCCTTGACATTTTTGAAAGTTTATTTTAAAAAATCAGGACATCACCTGCTATTTCTTATGAAATCCTATGAAGTGCACAGGAATCTAAGATAATGACAAAGAAGGCCTAAATCAGTTAAAGGTGTCTGGATGAGCCATTATCTTCTTCAGAAGTTTCACACGTCTGTCTATTAACAAAAATTGCAGCTTACCCGTAGTCCAAGATGAAATCAAATTCTCATCTAAGAGCTCAGTCACAACCCTGAAGTCAAATAAAGGCTTTCTTCTCAATCTCCACAGCCTTTCAAGGGACTTACAGAGTATGCTGAGTCCTGTGTTCACGGCACACAGCTTGGGACACACTCCTCCACGATACCCAGGCATGATGTGTGCAGTGACAAGTCTTTGTTTTCTTATCACTTGAGTCAGGGCTGCCATGCTTCCACAGTGTCTGCTGCTTTCTAAGAAATTAGGAGGGAAAACTGATACAGATCAAAACACTGTAAGTTTGCAAAATCTTGGTTGTCTGAAGTAACCAAAACACAATCAAGAGCACAGCTGCAGGAATTCTTCTCCCTACACAGTGCTTCGTGCTGGGCAGGTTTATAAAGGTGCCAAGAAAACAGCTGGTCAAAGCCTACAGAGCCCCATGAGATGCTGAGACAGTCTCTGCAGTTCTTCACACAGCTGTTAGCATGAATTGAGATTTCTAAGATTCTGATTTACACGATTAGGAGATCCTGAGCACCATCTGACACAAAGGCCATATCAGAACTTTCTGATTTATTCCCATTAAGGTTGACTCTAAGATCACTGTCTTCAAATATATCAACTTCAAATCGAGCTTAAATTATAGGCAAAAAATACCTCATGTTTTGTCTACCAGAAATACTGGTATCTGATTTTAAGGACTCTCAAATCTCATTAACATTGTAAAATGTTGTAAAATGACATTAGGAATAATACAAAATGCAAGATCCTAGAAAGGTTCAAAAATACAAAATACAAACCCTAGAAAGGATTGTTTTAAGAAAATTTAAAATGAGAACATTTATTAACACAGCAAAAGATAACTTACAGCCTTCTTATTTTCCCCTTTCTTAATCTTCTTGGAAACCAGCTGTTCTTACCAATACTGTTTACTGCAGAGGTAATGCAAAAGTCACACTGTGGGGCAAAACCTGCTTTCATTACCCACACTCAAACATTGTAATAGCACACGTAGATTTGCCTTATTCGGTGGTTTGTTTTGCAGATAAAAACCAATTTTTACATATTGCTTTGGAATCAAAGTGGTGATAAGGAGAAAATTTGGTTCTGGTCTGCAGCCTCTGTGACAAGTCAATTAAAAAACAGGACAAGGGCAGTAGGTCAGATCAGCATCAGTTCAGGTCTCCTCTGAGCACATGCAGCTGGTCTTAGAGTACCCAAATCACAAAGGAATCAAGGCAATAAAGTATAGTTTGATGACCAGTGTAATGCTGTAGAACAACCTTTTGCAGATACCAAGCTTCTTCTTACGGTAACAGAGCTATGCCAACTTAAAGACTAAGTCAAAGAAGAACTTCCAAACTGGGTACCCCTGTCCCTGGGTTTGCTTGATCTCAGTCTTCCCATTAATAACCAGCCTTCTTCTAGCCTCATTTTAATCCCTTTCCTGTGTTTCACTTGACAGAGACTGGAGAGAGTCACAGACACTCACAGATCCAGCCCAATACCCCTGCAGATCCTCAGATAAGAATAAGGTTTGTTTAATTAACCCTTTCCTTGTGCCACCTGTCCCAAGGCTCATGCACTCTGTCACAGACACTCAGGGTAGATTTAAAAGGTTGCTTATCCCTCAACTCCCAGTGACCTCAAAGGAATCTGCAAATACTTATTGTTTCTGACAGGTCATGTATTCAGACTGATAAACACAACCCTGTCAGATGACAAAAGAAGTTCTATTTTCATTTCAGTTAAAAAGAATGAAAAGCATTCAGCATTTCTTGGTGCCAATTTTAGGCACTTTAATTCTGAGTTTCAGCTGAAACACTCATTAAAGTGATCTATGTCACCTTATCTTTTCCACCCAGCAGGTCCTTTGGTATCTGTCTTTAGATCTTTACCTCTTTAGCAATTGTTTGTATTCAAACTAATCTTGTACTCAGTATCTCCCCTCCATCAGGTGACTTACAGAGTCTAGTTTTGTCCTACCTGAATAAGAGACAATTTTTCAGATACAAACACCACTTATATATAATCTGTGCTGGAGAAATGACTTACAGACACATGCAAAAGAACGCTTCATCTGAAAAATAAATAATATTTAACTGCATTAATCAACCTGAAATAGAAAAGAAAAATTCTGATTTTACAAAAGTCATCTTTCTATTCCAATGTCACGGACAAGTGATTTTTTATTTCCAGTGTGAGATAATTTTCGTTAAACAAGGGGCTGCAGATATGCTTAGGCAAAGTATTTGCCAGAACTAGAGTAGCATTCACAGTGTGAGTGCTCCAGTAGATGTATACACAATAGGATAAATTTAGCCATAAGATAATGATTTTAAAAAATTAAACAAAACAATTCAGAATATGATAATTAAATTTATTTTTAGTCTGAGTATCACTCCAGAATTCATCCCCATGCACTGACATTATCTAAAATCTGTATGTGATGTTCTGCAGTCGCAGTATGGTATCCCAAAGTCATCTTAGAGGTACAAGAAAATAAAAAGTTAGGCAGTAACGTCCTTCTCTCCATCAGGATGTTAATGGAGTGTGAACTATATCAAATGAGAACAAGGAAGAACATTTGCTGCAAATTTTACTCAACAGCAGTTCAAGCTATCATACATCAGGAAATGAAAATAAGAGGTGAAGAGTACATATTCTATTATTTCAACCAGCTACTCTACTAATGGAATAAAAACCTTTCCACATAAAAAGACATTATTCTGTGCTGACCATACACTTTCTCTCTCTGAAGGAATGACTGGTGATAGAGAGTTGTGTCTACTTCAGTACCTACAAAATGAATTGTCAGTTGAAAACAAGCAATATTCTTCTACAATATTTCACAGACTTGTTTTACAGCTTCTATTTTATGACTCACAGGTTAAAACCAAGTTCCTGCCGTATGTGAGAATTTTTTTTCTATGACCTTGAACACTACAGAAGTTATGAGATATTTTTTGTCAAACTTTCATAACATCTGCAGCTACAATATATGTCTGTCCTATCTTTCAGGAATACAGATGGGTGCAATTGATCTGCTTATCATATCAGTTTTAAGGCAGCAAAGAAAATATTCTTCAGTAAGAAAAAATAAAGGTAATAATAAGGAACGGGTGTTCAGATATATCAGCTCACAATACAACATGTGTTATGTGCATGGGCTTTGGGCTAAAATTCACATCATCTTAAGTTCGTTGTTCAAAAGGCTGATGGAAATATTTCTGGATAACATGCAGTTGCTGAAATTTTTAAGTAAAGTAAAACTCTTACAGCTGTATAAATATTATGAAAGTATATATGTTACTCTTTTTTTTTTTTTTTGTTATACAGACTTTCAGACCACCAGAGGACTCTGAGTTCCTTCAGCTCTAGAGTCACACTGACAGCATTTCGCTCAGGGATGCCAATTCAAGTTCAAGTAACTCTTTACTAAGAGGTCTGCTACTAAATAGTTTTTGCACCTCCGTTCATGACAAATATAAATTAGGTTTGTATGCAGACATGTTATGTAAAGCTTAGACTAGGGCCTACCACTATGGGGGAGCCCCATTCTTTACATCAAAGTCTCACAAGCACTTTGGTATTAATAGAGATGAATGAACATTATTCCTATTGCTCCCATATAATGTCCATCCACTTTGTAGTGGATATGGTGTCTTTATCAACTTCTTTCCTTCTCATTCCCTTTGGTTTCTCTTCTTTCCGTCTCTCTGTCCTTTCCCACAAGGTCTTAATTATCCTGTCTTTTTCAAAGTAACCCGAACCTGGTATTTTCTTCTGCCACTGGTTTCTCCCTCTGATCCCCCAACCCCTTTGAGCAATGCAGTCCCTCCTTCCTTGACAAGCCCAGATTTTCCTCTCCACCTGTAGTAGCTGCTGTTGAACACAATACTGAAGAAAATGCCTGGTCCCTTCCACAGAGTCCATCCCTGTTTTTCTTGTTAAAAAGAGGGTTTACATAAGGACTGGGAAGTTAGCTGAAAGAAAGCTAGAGGGATTAAAACACTAAAACACATGCCAGGCCACTTCATGAAGATATCATACAAGAAAGGCATTATTAAAAGCACAGCAGGAGAATAAAAATAAAACCAACCCCCAAACCTAAAAGCTGTCTAACAGGTCTCTCTAGTTGCCCATTTCCAAAAGGCAGTATGAGAAAGAGAGCAAAGAAGCCTACCAGACATGAAAAACATTCTTCTGAAGACAAAACAAGCCCAAAAAGGAAAACATAACTCATGAGTGGGAAAGAAAGAGATTGTATGAGTCTCAGCAGTCCAATATAGGGAGTAAGTAAGGCAAAATCATTATACTTAATGGACATTTTTAAAGTATTAAAGAATTACGAAACAAAAATGAGAAACAACAGAAAGTTTCACTCTGTAATATAGTGTTGCAAAGTAGTAAAAACCATTGCATCAAAAAAAGATAAAAATTCCAAGACATTTAGACTTTTAAAAAACATTAGCAAAAATCATTTGCAGTCTGTTCCACAAGCAACAAAGCAATATTAAGATACCAAGAACATGAACTAAAACCTGATGCATTGAACAAAGAAGGAAACGCTGAAAGCAAGCATTTAATAACCTCTCCTAATCAGGCTTTAAGAGCTCTAGAATTTTTTGAAATGTTTGAAATATACACTGACCTACTTGGGATGTTCACGACCAATCAAAAAAAAAAAAAGAATAAAAGAAAAAAAAGCCTAAAGTGTAGGAGCTGCTCAGTAAAGACAGCGATTCCTCCTCCATTTAGTGCTGTGATAACTTTGAAAAGTACCACTTTTCCCCACAAACACTATCTCACTGCAACACTACTAATAATCATTTGAGCTCTGAATTAATCTTAAAAATCCTGTTTCTGCCAGAAATGTAATCGCCTTCAGGCCAGAGAGTGCTGTGATGCTAAAAGCTTACATCAGCACCAGGCAGCTCAGGGCTCAGGCCAGTCTGTCCCGCCACCTCTCCCTGGAACATAAGCAAAAGGTGCTGCTCCTGGGGAGGTGCAGCAGGGAAACTGGGAACCCCCAAAATCTGAAGGCAGTCCATGTACCTGCAAAGGTCAGCTCACCCTGGCCTCAGTTATCAGACAGGCAAGCAGTCAACTCACAGATTCAAGGAGTGGGCTCCGTGCTCTCGAGCAGATTTGCGCATCATGCTGTCCTTGTGCACTGCTCTCGATGTCACCGTGATGTCCCCTCTGTGCTGTCCCCTCCGTGCTGTCCCCACTGTTCTGTCCCCTCCGTGCTGTCCACACGGTCCTGTCCCCTCCGTGCTGTCCCCACCCTGCTGTCCCCAGCAGCCTCCTCTCTCAGGGCAGCGATGAGCCCACCAGCCAGACCTGATGCTCTGACCCCCGGCAGACCAGCGTAACGCAGGGATTGCGGCACATGCAGGCAACCCACAAAAGCAGCAAAGTCAATTTTGAGCTCCACTGATTTCTATATTTTGCCTTTAGGTCAGGCCTGTGTCTCTAAAAATAAGTTTCTGACCTCTACCAGGTGAATGTTTCTATCAGCAGCACTGGAAAGAACACTGAATGTGTGTTACCTCAAATCCTCATGGAAATGAACCCAAAGCCTTTCCAGCAATGTCAAAGAGGAATTTTAGAGGGCAACAAAAGGAATAAATATCCTGACATCCTGCAGGACAGAAACCCACTGGGGATTCTGAAATTAAATAGGTAACACAGGATAATAACTATGATCCACCATCTTCTGCAGTCAAGAAAGAAGATACTTTCAAACACCTCCAAAACTAATATATTGAGAGAAGCAGTTATCAGAGTAAATATTTGGTCTTACAAAACAATTCAATAAAATCTTGGAGTCAATGAAAATTACTACAGCTCTAACAAGAAAGTAAACACCCCTGCCATCTTTCTGAGTAAATGATAGCAAACAGTAGATTTGAAAGGACAAAATTACCCACTGTGTGTTTTAGCAGGAAAACACAACTACAGGGATTCACCTCTGTGGCTTAAGCAGGAGGGGATAGAAGCTGGCCCTGCTGAGCTGGGTGCCTACAGATGCATGGACTGCTGCTCTGCAGAGAATGCAAAAGCAAAACAGATCAAATGTGCTGTACTACTAGCTTGCTCCTGCAATGAGAATCCAACATTTTGATTATCCATGCTGAAAATTAGCTATGGCCTGGCTAATTTGAGGACCATTTCTCATTTGACTCACAACACAGTAGATCACAATTTATCCTCTCCAAATATATTTTAAGCATCTTTTAAATGATGGACTTCCTTTACTGCAGCACCATTAAAATCTGAAGTACAGGTTGCATCCACATGATGATATAATGCCTGTCTTGGTACCACCATATGCAGTAGCACACACTGATGGCTTCATAGCAACACAATGTTTGATACTCATTCAGTTAATTTTGCTTTATGCTGAGAAATTTCAGGCACCAAACTGAAGATACCAGTATCCTAAATAGGTACTGAATGTTTTTTGATCATGAGCTCTGGAAGGTGGGACTGTCACTCATCATATGTGTGCACAGGCAGTGCCTGGCTCCCAGGTTAATCACACACCAGGCTCCAGAAAAAGGCAGACTCGGACAGTAGGCTTTGATTTATGCTCAGTGCTAGGAAAACAAAGAAAGGGAAATGCAAAGGAAGAAGGAAAATTCCCAAGCCAGCTGTTCCTCAATTTCCAAGGAGCTCTTGTGGCCTTTTTGAAGGCACATATGGCCTTGCAATGAAGCATCAAGAGGCTTTACCAGCCCAGGGATTTTAATGATGTTACAACAGAAGTGTCCTTGACTGTTTTATTCAGGGGTATAGGAGCTTGCCTGGGCTGTGATATGGGTTGTTTCTATATATGGGCACAAAATGCAATAAAGAGGAACATTAATTAATTATTTGACACGTGAGTGGTTGTTCTGCCAGGCACTGCAGGCTTTAAAACTTTCCTACAACAATCCCCTAACTTGCTAGAGCAAGTTTTCACAGGCATTTCGTCTCTTGAATCTGAAACAGCTTCAGGACCTACTATAGGCTTAGTAACAATGAGTGTTTTAACATGATGGTGAAGTTCCAGTCAAGACTGGGGTGGGCTTTATATTAGATATGCTCTGAATGCTGCACATTGACTATTTTTTCCAGAGAGTTTATCCTTTGTATTTGACTATAAATTATGGGAAAAGGAACATGAGAATGTATCTGTCAAAATTTAAAGAAGGTCAGTAGTGGTATGAAAGCAGATCCTGAGCCCCTGCCCAAAGCTTGATCCATTAAAACACCTACTATTTAAGTATGTAATTGTTATGAGCACCCGATGACTGCACATATTTTTGCACACATTCGCTGAGTTTTCATTTAATATGTCTTTCAATGGTTGAATAGGCAAGATGTCACATTGCACATAAAAATAATACAATCACTTTATATGTAATGTTTTTCAGCCACTAAAATATATTCTTCATGGTTCTACCTAATGTTCCTCCAATTTTCTTCCCTTTTCAAATTCTTGGGAGCAAAATTAGTAAAAAGTGGTGTAATAACAACCTGATCTTGTGAGACATGGCACTTCGTAGTGTAAGATAAAACCTCCCAGTGTAAGCTTGTTTAAGTTCATAATGGAGATGAAAGCACTAGGAGAATAAAAACCCTATAGCCAAATATTTAGTTTTTCTAACTTAAAACAAACATTAATCCAGTAGACTTAGCAAAGTACCAATAAAATAAGGTAGATACTTTGTGACTGAGGAATAAAGTATTTTGATAACAACTCTCCAGCTCCTTATTCAGATTCAACTAGACTATCTGCATTTTAACAAATGGCTTGGATCCTCTAAACAAAGATGATAAAAATGTCTATATGGAAATATTTTGATATGATTTATTGAATTCAACCTTGGGTTTTTTTTCAGTTACAGGGACAGCACAACTAACTGAGGCAGCCATGGCCCCCCCTCCCACTGCATAAATGAAACTTTTGAATTTACCACAGATGATGGGCAAGGGAGAATCCCTGGAAGAAGATGACTGGGTGTAAGCAGCTGCTGCCAGAACAAGCAAGCCTGGCTGCAGTGCACCTGATGCCTGTGGAGGATGTGCTGGCAGCCCATGCCCAGCAGGCAGCACAGCCCCAGGCAGCAGAGGCTGGGACAGCCCAAACCCCACTCCTGGCTCTGCCAGGCTGCTCTGTCAGCTCAGGCATTTGGACTTACAGGGTTTCTCCACTGGAAAAGGAGTGTGTAGACATTTCTCGAATACCTGTCAAAGCAAGCAGAGGTTTGGCTTGTTTTATAATTAGCAGCTCTTTAAAGCCTTTCTGAGCTCTGAAATGTGGAAAATGAGACCAGTGGTCTGAACACTGCAACTTAAGTGTCAAAACCATATAAACACATGTATCTCTTGTGCTATTTATCTCATTTGCTGCCATGCACACATACATTTATAAAATACACTTTGTGCACATACACACGCAGATCTTGTCAAAGGCAACTCAATCTTTGACTAACTTTGATGCCAGAATGATTTTTGTCTTTTCTTTTATATACTTTTTACACAGTTCTCTGTATCCACAAGTATTAGCAGCATGCATACTTGCAACCTTTTACTTAGTTTAGTGTTTTGTAAGTGTTCTGCAGGCCTGAGACTGAACACCCCAGAACTGCAGAGCCAGGGAGACCAAACATTCCTACTATCTCAGGAACCCAAGGTCTCCTGGCAGGAGGATTCTGTAAACTAGGGGTTAGCCCACCCCAACTTCATTATTGGGCCCCCTTGTTAGATATACTAATGTGTAAAGTCTATAACTGGTGTGTGTGATTGGCAGTGGGGGGGGCATTTTGCCACACTTCACCTGAGTGAAGTGGATGCACCGAAGAGGATCCTGATTAAAATACTGAGGTAAAGACCCCAACTCTCTTAACCATCTCTAGTTTCATTTTCCTAACACCAGGAAAAAGGCATCAACTTATTTATAGCCACATCTACACAAACAGAATTACTCGAGTAAAATCATGTTTAAAAAATGTAATGTACATGTTTTGCACATTAGGAGGGATATTTTAACACAACTGTCTTGTCTTGGTCACTCTTCTCTACATTCAATTAGCAAATATTTTTGTTTTACAGGAATATTCTGTAATGCCAATTTAAATATTTTTCTCATTGACTTGGATAAATATGGAAAAATACAATGAACCGAAGAAGGCCAAATGACATACAGTAACTGCTGAGATTTTACATCAGACAGGAAATGTAAATAAGGAAAGATGGCATAATTGTTAGATCACAGCTGCCAATAATTCAAAATATTAACAGTTCAAAATAGAATAACATTTGGTGGAAACTCACTTTTGGGTCTATAGTGACCCCTTTTAACATATTGCAAAGAGTTTCAAATCCTGTTCTACAAGGAAAACGTCATAACTCTCAGCAGAATCTTTACTTACTTCAAGTATTTCTGTCAGAATATTTATTAATCATGATAATATTCATAATACTCAGAAGCTTACTATTTTTAACTCTCAATATCCTCCTCCACGTGTTTGACTTTGTCCAATCATTATATTTCCCCAGTTATGATAATTTTTTTTCTTGTCGAACATCATAAAATGCCTGCTTTCCTTGAATTCCTTGAATGTTAAATCAAATGCTCATCTATGCTTATTATGAATGACATCACAGACATTTGTTTCCCTGCTTGTTTGTCTTTATTTAATAGACACTTTACAGACAAGCAAAGATGTCATGCCAATTCAGCAAGTTTTCCAGTAATTTTCAGTCATTTAAATTTTTTTATTTTTAATTTTTTTTTTTTTTTTTGGTGCCAGGTTCCTATTTTTTGAAATGTGTGGAATTAGATACAACAATTGCAGGTGGCCCATAAAATTACCAAGATAAGAGTGAATAGCTTTGCAGCTAGAGTTACTTCTTTCATTAGAAGACCAAATGAAGAAATTAATTCATATTAAGCTTTCAAGAAAGGAAAGAGATGGGTATTGCAACATCCACCTTCTGTCTCAGCAGAATTGAACCAGGCAGAAACAAACCTGGCAGTAGTAAAGGAACACAGGTAAAAAGGGATAAGAATATATACACAGAACAACTATATATGCTCATTGTCCTGTCCCAGGGTGACAAACTAGAGTGATACAAATTTCTCTCACTATTGGGGTGTTGAGATATTTTTTATATCTTTGAAGAAAAACTCCTGATTTTATTTTAAGCTACAAACAGGAAAGAATCACTAAACCAAACACTTTTAACAGCTGCTGCTGACAGCAGCTCTGTCTTAAGAAGAATTTGGCACCTTTAGTTCTCCAGACTACTTCACAATTTCATTTGACTTATCGAGGTCATCTTAACACCACTCAGTTTTGTAGGTACTTGATCCTGTCATCAAGGCAACATATCACAAAATGAAATCTGTGCAGACCCTTCCACAGGGTTGCTGCTCTCTTTCACTGCAACACATTGTACCTAGGAGTCCAGGAAATCTCCCTTCCATCCTCTGGTATTTGTCCATGAGCATCCAAGTACTTGAGCTGTAATATTAGTGGTATACTAATGTAAAGGTCACATCATCAGTTTTCTTCTTTTTGGTAAAGGGAATACCTAAATACGAATCTCAGAATGCCTGTCAGTCTATTATTATAATATACAGAATAAATATATCACAGTCTCACTGATTGCGGGATCATTTATTCTGAAAATATAAATAAGCACAGTATCTGGATACAAGGGTTAAAAGAATTGACTGTGTTCTTCTGACAAATATTAAAATAAAAAGAAAACAATAACATTCTTTAAATATTACATGATCACTATAATTTGTATAGCAATATACAGTAGTGCAACATTTATGATTTTATGTGGATCTTCTCCTGGATAATGTGCAAGCTTAATGCTAACTAATATTGCAACAAAGTTATTTGATTTAGCATTCATAAAACAAAGCCAAGGCAAATTAAAACTCAAACATAAAAAAGATTTTACCAGTATTTCTACTATTAGTTCATAGGATTTGAAAGATGGGAATTGACTCTTTTTTACCTATCTCACATAGGGTCAGTTACAGAATTAATATTTAAATTCAGTGCTAGGAAGGATACAGAGATTGAACCTGTCAACAATATCAATGTCACCTTGTTTCACATTCTAGAAATGGAAACACCAAGAAATAATTTAATTCACTAACACATACACAACAATAATGAATGAACCAGAAGATTGTTTCCCTAGAAAGTAATGTTTTCACCAAACCAAAAGCTCAAACAATTTGGTTGCTCATAGTAAACCCCTCACCAGTAACTTTGAGGCAGCATTACCAGAAATTGTCTCATTTATGGGTTCAGCCACAAAAATTCAACAGAATGAGTAACTAGATCCTGCCTCTAAACATGAAGCTTTGTATTTCTTAAACCTCTGCACCATCACATTTTTGGTACATTAATGCAGATGGGCAGCGTTGCTTCAGTCTCTATTGAATTACTGGCACATTTCTCAGAAAAATGCACCATTGGTGGGCAGTGGGACATGGTATGGCTCTAAGTGCCCTACAACTCAGTACTCACGTGGGGGGGAAGTTCTTTAAATAAATAAATTAATATATATTCCTGAACACCAATCATACACCCCTAAATGAACACATTGTGTTCTAACAAAAAAGTAAATTTTTTTAAACATTGCAGTAACAGCATTTTTTGCTCTTTGTATTGCCCATTTTGAGAATTTCTCCATGGTAACTTGCTCTTCTCCTCTCGGTCAATATGATACATCCCGTTTCAATTCAGCAGATGTTTCCTCTTATTCTTTTCTCTAAGAGTCATTATTTATTCTACATTAATGTGTGTTGCATCTGCCATCTGCTAACCTAGGCACATAAAATATCAAAACCCTTTTATAGTCATCTGCAAGGTCCCTCAAAACTTAGTTCTTCTCTAAGCGAGCTCATTCAGCTTTCACAGATAAATCCTGGAAGCACTGCCCAGGCTGGGAGGCCCAATGCCTGCAGGCAATCAAACGTGCTCGCACCAGCCCCAAGGACAGCTCATCATTTCTAAGGGTTCCAAACCTGCCCACTAAGGACAGCATCACTCTTGTGCTTACCTTCATTATTTCTCAGACAAAATGAAACGGAGCAGCACAGCTGGGAGAAACACCCATATGTGTCAGAACCAACAATACAATAGGAATATGAATAGCATTAATGTCTAGATGGATAGTGTACATGAACATTTCTGGCTTATTTTAAAAACCTCTCACGTCATGTCTTGTCTGGATTCTACAGGCTGAAGTGGGAACCTGAAGCGAGATAAAGAAATGGACTTGTATCTGATAATTATTTAAATTTAAAATATAGAAGCAGTCCAGGCAACAGAGTATGACACAGAAAGACTCTTCCACTGATTTCTAAGCACCTTAATCACTTAATTCCTAAAGCACTTAATCTAGAGTAGGGTTGAAATTCTCTTAGATAAAAAAAAGCATTTTACTAAAATCTCACTTCCGGTGTAAACACTTTAATCACTGTGTTCATGAGGTGACATTTAAGATAAACCACCCTCCTCTGCATTCCCCTATTTTATAGCAAAACCTAGCCATAAATGCCAGATGATCGTCTCATCAGCTATCCTAATTTCTGGCTTCCCCCTTACAGGCTTCCCTGCATTTCAACAGCTGCATCTGCCATTTGCACCCAGAACATCTGGATACCAATTTTAGGTGACTCCTGTTGTCAGGATTCATCTTTCTGGACTTTCCAGAGAGAGAAGTGGGGGGGCATGGCCAATACTGATGACACCTTCATGTTGTGTTTGTTCCAAATGTTAGCTAGGAAGATAACTACATGGAGAGAGGGCTTCCTTGCACTCACTTTTCAATTAATCAGGTTTATTAATGAGCTTCCCCTGCAGCTTGTCTTCTCACAAGGTCTAACTCTGAATGCAGGAATTCCTTCAAGGCTGAGCAGTACCTTCTTCTTAGGAAAGACAACCCCACAACTACCAGCTACTTCTTGCCAGACCTCCAGAGCACCTCTGGTCATTGCATGGCACTGAACAGCAGCACGCTCCAGAGCTTTGTGAAATCAAACATAACAAGAAAAAGGTTGTCCCCTCCTGCTACTGTAATTAGTCACTCAATGCTTCTCCCAGGAGCATCAAGCAAGAGGGAGCAGTCACTGAGTTCACTGGATGAAGAGTAACATGCTACTCATTGAAAAGCAATAGCTTTCCTACCATCCCAGTGGCAGCAGGACCACAAGCTGGAGGGAGACTGCAGTCTTCAAGTAGACCAGGGAGCTCTCATCACTCACAGTTCCTTGTACAAACTCCATGTTTGTTGGAACCACAACTGCATAATACTTAGTGACAGGGAGAAAAACTCCACAGAAGGGTTTCTCCCCGGCAATCACAGGCAGTAGGTCAACAATCCTCACTGATTCTGGCAAAACACTATGTTTGGACTTTGTGCATTTTGGTGAGTAAAAAACCAACCTGTACATTGTGTCAAAGGGCAAGGAATCAGTGCAAGTTCCGAATCTTACCCTTCTATTTTTCATGAGACTCTGTTACATACAGGGTCAAGCAGAACCCAGATTCAGAACACAAAGACCAGGAGAAAGAAATGGCACTAAATAAATCTTCATATAAGACGGAAAGTTTTGATATTAAAGGCCAGAACGGTCTTAAGTGGGGAAATATGTCTTTTCCTGTGAGACAAGATTTATCTCCTAAGCAATCAGGCTTAACTTGAATAAAGACAGATAACAGACAGGTATGACAGTCTGCAAAACTTTCTGTCATCATCCACAGCACTTTGTCTCTTTCCAAACAGAACCTAGGGAAAAGCAGTCTTCTATCAATCAACATTCCAGAGTAATCTATTAACCAATGAGATGAAGACAAGCACCCATATTTCTTCTCTTCATATTCACTAAATGCTTCACCTTAGTTGAAGATGCCTTAGATGGAAAATAGAAGTTTTAAGTTTGTCATATTAAACTACATCTAAGCCACAGGCCACAAAGAATGACTGATTAAATTAATACTTAATTCCATGGCATGGTATAGACCTGTGCACATATTCAGAAAATGAGCATACTGTAGAAAAATTTACTTTTCACGACATAATATTGTATTAATTTTCAAAAAATTCAGTCTCTATAGAAATTAAACATTACCTTCTCTTTGCTCCACTAAACGAAAATTAAACCTTCAGTTTTACCCAGGTATCTTAATTAGTGTATCTATAATTTTGCATCATGCAGGTAAAAGTAATCATCATAACTAAATAAATATACAACATGTTTTTCCCAAGAAAGAAGACATCCAATTATCCCTCGCTACCAGCCACTTCTCCCATGCTGTCCTCCTTGCCTGTGTGTCTGGCTGGGGATTTGGTCTGTATCCAGAAACAAAGTAACCTTGCAGGGAGAAAAAAAGGGTTCGGGGCAGGATTGCCTCTCTCATCATCCAAGGGTGTTTGCTTAGAGCTGCCTGGTCCAAAACAGCCGATCTTTAATCCAAGATGCAAAACCTGTTTTAACACACCCACCCACCCAACACTTTATCTCAGCAGACATCTTCCTGGCATACAACCCTCATTCCTCTTCTTGCCAAAAGCAATCCCCCACCTTGAACACTCGCATTTACAGACACTCATGATTTATGTCAGAGGTAGAACACCTGAGTAGAAAACGAAACATTTAGAGACTACTTCTGAAAAACTTCAGGTAGAAGCAAAACTAGCTCCACCTCTCAGCACAGCAAACAATCACCAACTGTTCCAAGAATTAGAACCAAATCAGTTTCGTTTATAATCAAATAGTTCAAATACAGTTTCTATTCAGCTCAAGAAAGACAGATGTCTCAGTTAAACAAAGAGTTTTGAGGGAAGCTTCATAGATGCTGGAAGTGTTTTTTGACCTAGAAAGTACAGAGAAAATTATTCACGTATGACCTACAGCCTGCACTTTATCCATGGAGCACAGGTTTCCCAGAGGCTCTTCACTCCGTCATCCAAAATGCAGAAACAAATAAAATTTTCTAGAGGTCCTAGTAGAACTTGAAATATCTGATTTAAATAGTCAAATTATTTCCAAATAAACAACAAATGGACAGACATTTCAGAAGGAGAAATAGTGGCTTTGGGGACACAAAATAAATGAAGGCACGGTGGCTGGCAGGTGTACACAATAGACAGAGGGAGACTGAGGTATAAGCTATGGTAGAGAATTCTACACAGAGTCAGTAGGAGAGTGACTTTTCCAGACCAGAACAGATTCTCCTCCAGTTTGGAAGCTCTTGAATATATGAGTCAGTTAAAGCCTGGCTTCTTGTCCTCAAAAGCTTCAGCATAGATGTCAAATGCTGCCATGCCACAAGGCTGGAGAGCAGCAAGGGAATCTCAGGGCTCAGCCTGCACTGCTCTTCCCAACCTGGAAAGCAAAGCCAGAGACAGACACGAGTTCTACTTCAATCTCTGTCATCACAAAAACAGGGGCAATTGCAGAATGATACAAGTCTAGAACCCTAAAACGGGGAAGTACCCCACGTTACAGTGGACATGCCTAGGGAACTGATCATTTGGAGTGGAACCTTTCCCATGGAATGGGCAGAACAGTACCACCAGTAATTGTGGAACAGCAATGGTTCAGCACTTATTATTTATTCAGAAAAATTTATTTTCTTCCTCCTGAAAGAAGCAATTGGTTTCTTTTGCTTTAGAACAGGCATGCTGGATATTAGACAAGTTAAAACTAAGCTAATGTAGTTGCAGAATATTTATGGTTTAATTGCTATGCCAAAAAACCTTTAAAAAAAGGTTGTTAAAGCAGTGTTATCTCTGCTGAGCTCTTGGGTAATTTTACACCTCTGCTTTGCCTCTTGCACATCGCCTGCCGCAGGGTAGGCTAGGCTGGTGTTTGTACCTCTGAATGCAACACAGGACCATAAAACAGGCACTCAGGGAACCTGAACCAATTTTGCCATGGGACACTTAACTTCAGTATTCCTTGAATTGGTATGATTTTTAACATTATAACCTTAAAGTTGCATTAGTACAATTTCCTGCTTTGAAATATGTAGTCATTTTACACAATTTAACATGTCTTCCTGTAAACATCATAATTTCTATCATTCCTCAGGCACCCCATCCCTCCCAGCCTTCAAGCATCAACATCTAACAATGTGCCCTGTATTTGACAGGCTGCTTTGTTACTTATTCAGATTTATCATTTCATGAGCATTTAGCCCCAAGGCACCATCTCAGCCACATATCCATTTACTTATTGTCTACAAGAACTTGTAAGGCCTTGCCTGGCATGCAAGGGAATGCAGCAGTTGTTTCACGTACATTCAATGCTAGAAAGAAGAACTCACCCATTCCTTTGATTTCTTTAGTCTGACCCAAACAACTTGCACCAAACATTTCAGATGGGCTAAGACCAGTGTTGTTATAATTAATGTCATAAATTTTAAAGGGTTGTATCATACCCATCATGTAATCTATGATCATATTTGCACATGATTAAAAAAGTGAATAGATGTTTCCTTAAATGTTAGACAGTACAAAAAATAACACCGGGGCATCACAAACTTGCATTTATGAAGGTTCTTAGGGGGTTTCCAGAAGATTTACTGAAATGTAAATAAATAAAGATCTTTTTTTTCTTCATCGTCTTATTCTGATTTGGAAACTTACGTCTCTCATCCTAAGTAGAGCAGATCCACTACTATACATATTAATGCAGACTAGGGACATAACACAGGTGGGAATTTTTATGTTTATACATAATTTTCAGGGTGAAAAAGAAAGAATGAAAGAGTGGCGAATAACCCAGCCATGACACACCTGTGATTGGGAGTGTACTGGGTAAAAATAAGTTAGAATTTTATCACCAAAGATCTCAGTGAAAGATATCAACATGTTAAAATCCTTCTAGTCTAAAAACCTGCCTTTTACATTGCCATGATTCATCAGAAGGAATAGGGAATTGTGTAATAGATGGGGTAGCAAGGTCATGGTTGTCACTGAACAGATCCATGAGAGTTTAACACATTTTTTCATTTGCTTGCTGTCCACCAGCTCACAGACATTGCCATGACCTGCTACAAGGAAGCAGAGCAGTTCCTGAGGTGTATCCTTGTTCATCTCATACATATCCTGGCACAAAAGGCATAGCGTGCTACAAAGCACCATTAACAGTAACTTTTGTCTAAGTATGTGTGTGTGTATATAAAAATATATGTCCGTTTGCATGGTCCCTTTTTCAAAATACACTTAACAGAGTAGTAATATCTATTCACTGTTATGGATCATTAGATTTGAATGCAGTGTCATGCAAACAGGACAAGAGGAGGGTATTTGTACAAGGAAAAACTGTCCTTTTGGAAATGTTGCTCTTTTGGGTGTGAGATTTTTCATAAACAATAGACTGAGACTGTTTGGAATAGCTCACCTGAATGAGATTTAATAGGGTGGAGTTACCTATCATGAAGAACACAAAAAAGCACAATGTGGCAAAGAAGAAGCACTTTGGAAGAAACCCTAGTTTAGCCAGTTGCATTATGATACTAAAACAACCTAATAGTCCTTTTTTGAGCACACTTCATTCACACCTTGCTCTATGTTACTGCAGCCTTCATCTTCCCAGCCCTCCTCACTCCTCACTATGGAAACGTCTCGTGAAGAAATGTCCCATTTCATCTCCCATTTCTTGGGTCACACCACTGCCATCTTCAAATACTCTGACTTGCCTCCTTAAGCTCATTAAGATGAAGTTGTTGTTTCCCAGAGACGGAGGCACAGGGGGAAATGAGAGATGAGCACACCATCCCCCCTCTCCCACCCTGGCAGGTGGCTGTCCCTGGGCTGTCACCTCAGCAGCCAACTCGGGGGGAAATGCCCCTGCCCTGAGCCAAGGCCAAACACAGCTGGGCCGTGGGAGATGGCTGCCTGCAGGCCTGGAGGGGCTAAGTGTGCTGACCAGTAGCTATTTTTTTTTGCAGCAGCAGAGGCTCTGGAGGCCACCTCAAAGTGAATCAGAAGTACCAAATGGATCTGCATAATCTAGACAACTTTCCTCCAATTTTCCTAACTTGTTTAGCCTGTTTTGTCCACATGCAATCATTACTTATTTATTATATATAGACTGTCAAATATGGGGCATTTGAGGAGTAAAAAAAAGGAGTTTGTACTGCTGATTGACCTACATTCCCATGAATAAAGTTTCTTTTCCTTTCAAGTTTGTTGTACTTGGAAGAAATATCCACAAAGTATACTGCGTTTGGGGAAATAAATCCAACTGATTTTCTATTTCCATACAGCTGGTATTTTTTACATAGGCATTTTATTATTTTCAATATAGTTCTGAACTGGAGGACATTATTTACTGAGGAATTCCCTTCATAATTTTAATTTAAATAATTCAATAGATCTGAAGAATAAATAATGGTGGATATAGTTTAGGATACCTAAAGAAAAAAGTCTGCATCAGGACCAGCAAAGCAGGATGCTCTCATGCTATTGCTGCCCTGCTGGGTCAGGAATGTTTTCTCCAACCACAAACATGATGCCCTGATACTGCTGGTGCATCTTTTGCAGCCTGTAAACAAAGCTAGGAGCTCCTGGCCTGTGAAGTTAAAAATATTCCTGTCCTAAAACAAACAACTTAATTCTTTCACTTTCTGAAATGCAGAAGTAGGACACTTACTCTTAATGAGCAACCTTTAGTACCACAAGAGTGTGTCCAAAGGGTGGCTCACTAGATGCTATTTTTTAAAGCATCAAGATAGAAATTCAGAATATTAACTGAATAGTCTTGTTTACTGAACTCTGGTATCTAGTTTGTGGAGTGGACTTTTTTATTCTCTGGTTTACTTTTTAAATATTTTGAAATGCTAAAATATTTGTACCCTGTTCTACCAGTAATTTATCCTAATTACATCCTCCTTGAAAGGTTCTTCTGACACTCTGTGTCTGATCACTAGATCAACAATATCCAAAGGAGGATAACATCTAAGAAATCACAACTATAACATCACTGCAGACTCCAGACACTAAGATTGCATAGGGCAAACCTGGTTTTCTCTAACATCTAACTGTGTTTACACCATAAATTTTACCTGGAAGGCCAGCATGAGGAAATCCATCTATACATTTGTTTTTTACTGCACATATTCAGTGAGTTTTAAAGAGGCAATAATGCTACTGGATATTTATGGTTTTTATTTTCCTTAACTAATGTATATAAAACAGAGGCAAATTTACTCCTTCTTCTCAGTCACCTTCAATAATAATTTAGTTATCCCTGTGCTTCAAATTGCCTATTTTTTGTGGGCCTAATTTTATTATTCCATTATTATTATTAATTGAAAGCAGCCAGACCCCAATTCTCCCTCTACCACTGTTAATCCTTTTCCCCATCTATCACAATTCTTCTGTGCTAATTTCTCACTTCTACTGAAATTCAATGGTTTCCTAAAAATACATTCCTCTCCTAAGCCTTTTAGACCCAGGTTACTATGAAAAAAAAGGTAACAAATTAATTAAACAAAACTTTATCACCTGTTTCGATCTGGCCTTTCTTTGTTTGGAGATGGACAAAAATCTTGCAATCCTCATCTCTACAAACTAAATCTAATTATTCCTACTTATCTTTTTGTCAGAGTGATATTCTGACATATTACCTAGCTAAAAAACTATTTGAGAAACAGATTCTAGCTTTGCTCATATATTACTTCCCAATAAAATTTATATGATAATTTTTTTAACTTAATGTTATATTATTTATAAAAAGTAAGCATGTACAACTGATAAAACATAAACCTTAACAGGAAAATAATTTTTGCAATTCTCGGTAAAAGGTGATTAAATTTTATTGCTGAGACTTTAAGAAAACAGCAAAATCATCATATTGTTCACAGACCCCAAGGGAAAAATGCATGCCCTGAAGTGTGACTTACTCATCAGGGTCAACTATTCCAACTAATACACTATCAATTCAGATGGGCACAATATCTAAGTATCATTTCAAAATTTGATGCCTCAAACTATTTCCTTTGGTGATAGGTATATTTACCTACATTGCAAAGGTTTCACAGTTGAAACAGAGATGTTACAGCAAGTAATCTTACCCTCAACTAACAAACTATTTCAGTGAAACACAAAATAAAAAAACTGATTCCACTACACTCATTTCTGGCTGTTGGAAAAGCATGGAGGCACACACATTTCATTTGTTTCTCTCTTTGATGTTAATTTTAGTGTCTGTGAGCATCAGTGTAGGAAAATGAGAAGCATCCACAGAGCAGGAATGCTCAATCTGCACTGCTGCTTTTCTTCCTGGCTTCTTCCAGTTTAAAACAAATGTGCCAGCACCACTCACTCCTTCACTTGTCACTAGGCAAGGAAGGCTGAGTAAGACTGCCCTCCCATGGCAACAAAATAGTTAATAATGGGAAAGTGCAAATCATTTTCCTGGACACTCTCAGAGTACACAGGTAGGAAGGGAGGACACAAGACAAAACAGGCTGGGTGCAATTCAGTTTATGTCAATGCACCAGTGCTGGTATTCACACCAGTGAAAATCCCTTTTTCCTGTCTGCCATTTACCCCCTTCCCTTCCTTCCCACACATACATATGATAACATTCCCAAGGTCAAAATAAAAGACATAACCAATCACTTCCTTGATATATATCAGAGAAACCAAGAATATCATCTCAGAAATGTAGCCAAGATGTGCCTCACTTGACTATCTCCTAAATAAAAATTATTAGGAAAAGAGGAAAGATCCTTGCAGGCCCTGAAGGCAAGAGATTCTAGAGAGGAAAGTAAGGATACCCTGCAGCCTGAAATGGGACAGCTACTGGCACCATCACAGTGAGTTAACAAAGGAAATGTTTAATGAAAGTCTGGAGTTCAAAGAAAGACTGGAGATGGCACTTAATGCCATGGTCTAGCTGACATGGCGCTGTTTGGTCATAGGTTGAACTCAGTGACCTCAGAGGATTTTTCCCAACCTAATTGATTCTGTGCTTCTGTTTAAAAATTACTCTAGATAGAACTGAAGCACTCACTTAATTCAGCTTTTGATAAGGTGTGAGTGATGACCAATAACTTGCTGATGAGACAGGGGAAGCCACAAAGTCATCATGAGCGAAGAGCTCTCCTGAGGGCTCAGACAAGAAAATATGAAGGTGAAATTTAAAACCTACTCAAGTTGTAAAACAGACTAATCACTCATTATTCAGAACTACCTAATCTCCTAGGTTCTAAAATTCAATAGGTGACTCCTTACTAAGTGTTTCCAGGAGAATTTTCCTGTGCATTAAACTTAATTACCCACACATGGAGACATACATCTGCTGATCAGCTGTGCTCCAAGACACTTAGGCTCCAGCAAACAGCTTAGATCTGTTAAAAACACTGAAAACCAAGATGTGGCAAGTGCTGCAGTACTGGCAGCCATGGTGGAAGCACAAGTATACATTTTACACTTTCAACTATTGGATAAGAATTTTTTAAAAGCAAGAACTGTCTTGAAAACAGGGACCAGGCAGATAAACACTCCAATCCCTACCTTCAAGCCTGGCTCCACCTGTATTTGTTCCATGACTGTTGAGTTCTTGGCTGCAGAGTGACTCCAACTCAAAGAGTGGACACTGCTTACAACTTCTCTCTCCCTCAGCTGAGAAGTGGACACAAGACAGGCAGGCTGACATATGTGTCTGGCTCTCTCCTTTGAGGGATTTGTGCTCCTTGCACAATTGACATACCAAGGCAAACAAGGCAAGCAGGCAGGATTTTCCATTCTATGTTTCCAGAGACGCAGGTCTCCAAAAATGGCCCAGGCAATGCAAGGGGTTATGCTGGGCTGGATGAGAGAGGATCACTCTCCTGGACAATGATCTAAAATTCTGGTGGGGCAGTGCCCAGGTGAGACATCTAAACAAAAGACTAGAGGCCATCCCACAGGATGTCCATTCAGCCTCAGGAGAGCCAAGGAACAACAGCTGTCTTAAACTTTAGTGATTTTAACATCTGGAACAGATGTTAGCCTTACTTATTCTTGTTCACTCAAAATTAATGTGTGCTATATCATAATGCTCTGGAGGGGGAATCAACTTTTTTGATATTTATTATTAAACATGGAATAAAGCTGAGAGTCTCTGAACTACTTTAGCCACAGAAACTGCTTTCCTTCATTTCTAGGTCACTAAGAATATTAGTTAGGAATCCCATAAACACAAAACATTGGTTTGGGGTTTTTTTAATGCAGATTTTGGATTGAGCTTTCAGAGCAAAAGCATATAATTAGTTAATTAAACAAAGATTTTTCAATTTCTGCTGAGACTGAGAGATATATTTACTAAATGCAGTGAAAAGAGATAAGTAAAATTGTTTAAATTTCCCTATCCCTATCACACCACCAAAAAAATGCCCCCTAGTTTTACTAGTAGACATAACCTGTAACAGGAGTAATGAGGCAAGGTAGCCGCATTTAAATAACAGTCCTTGCCTTCATACTTTCATTTCAGTTTTTGTGTTGAATATGAGTCAATATCAATAGATAGATATAGAATAATATTTTTCTTAAACAATCAGAAAACCACTATGTAAATAAGCAGGAAAGACAAGAAAAAACTTTCCAAAATTCTCATTTTTCACCTTTTTTCACATGCTTAGTTGTGTAAGTACCCAAGAAGAAAATGGCCTTGCTTTCAATTTCTTCTAATATTTGTTTTATAAAATACCTTAAAAACTCCTCAGCCTGCAAATCTGTAAATGAATAGTCCTGTTACATTTGCATGAATTGGAAATGTGAATGATGGCTGAAGGACAAAAAAATAAGAAATAATTTTCCCTACGCAGTGGCATGTATTGAGTTACATTATCTGCAGTCTATTGAAAGCAAATCATGGAAAAGGTAAGAAAAGTTTTATCCAAATTACGACTAAAACTGGGCTTTTACTAAAAAATATTGATACAAAATAAAATGAGTTCTAGCTTAATCTCCTTTACCTTGTTGGTAGTCTTTCTACACCTAAAGCAAGTGAAAAGTCACTGCAGTTGCACTGAGCCTCAGGAATTGCATTGATGAGGCATAAGCCCACTGTAGAATGTTTATATATTTTGTTTCTGTTTTATTATTTTTGTACTGCAATCTTTTATGTCTACTTACTTTTATTTGCAAATAATTTTCAAATCTGAAGCTTAATAAATTAAAAATATTTGAATCCTTATAACAAATGCATGGTTAAAACACAACAAATAAGAGCCCCAGTACTGGAGAATGCAGGCACAAAGTCACAGTAATTAAAGTACACTGATAGAACAATGCAAAATACCATTTATGCATTTCAGTGACCACAGCTCTATGTTACAAGACAGACAATTCATGACCAGTCTTCAAAAGATGCTCAAAAGAAGGGCTCAGCTTCATTTATGTCACCTGTCAGACTCAGAGTCTGGCCCAGGCAATTTCACTCAGAAAATTGAAATGTAGGATATTTTATACTCAGATGCAAGGTGTAATTTTATTCAGTAACTGGCACTCACCTCCCAGTGTTCTCAAATGTGGGGATTTTTGTTACCATTCAAACATAAAAGTGTAAAAAATTCTCCTTTCTTCTGACAGCAGAGTGAATCCTATTATCAATACAGATAATGCTGGGGCGTCTTCCAAGGAATCAGTTGCAACTCTGCTGTCCTGAGATGCTCAGCACTGAGCTGCTTTATCACAGGGCAACAAATGTGTCAAAAATCCCTAAAAATCATTAATAATAAAATACGCATCATCCCCAGGGATTCATGATGAGAACTTAATTCAGAGAGGTCTTGAGAATTCAAATTTGGAGAGATTCCAAACACTTCGACCCTGACAAACAATTTCTTAAATGTTTTTAATTTAAATATGCATTTACTTCACATAGGAGAACAATTCATATGACCTAATTTTTGCTACATGCTTAGCCTGCTGGCATCAAATAAGACACAATAAAATGGGACTTTTTTTTTTATTATGTTTGCATTGTTTAATATATTTTCAGAGTACTTTCTTTCTCTCAGAAAACAGAAGAATAATTTCATGTCCTTGTGAGTCATAGAAATAGATAACATTTGGTATATGAGATTACTAAATTGTTGGAAAGTAAAACATCCAAAATCCTGGTTCAGTGAGTTGTTTAAAAGTGGTCCTTTAATTTTAAATAAAAGTGTTGGAAGAGACTAAAATTTATGTTCTTAAACACTTGCTAAATCAGGCTTACCTGACAAAATTTACTGCTTTTACTATCAGAACTGTTATTACCACCAGTGAAAGAACAACCGAGATCCCAAACTATAGCCTTTAACTGTGCCAAAATACAGACAATTGGTGACCCATTTAGAATATTCCAGAAGTGCAACTGAAAAGGCTATGCCTTTTCTAGGGAGCATTTTAAGAAGAAGATTTATGGTATGAGTGAAAGCTCATGCTATCGTTTTTCATCCATTTAATCCATTTTTCCTTTTCCTGGAGATGACATAAGCAGCCCAGACTGATGTTGGCATAGACTAGAAGAAGCTGCTACCACTGATGCACACAATTGAACTGATGGTGCCATTCTCACCACCCCCTCTCCTCTGCCTTTTTTAAAGGGATATTTTTCACAACATCAAATCAGAAACATGTAAACATGAATAGTTGTTACCTATATTCTAATTAAGTCATTAATAACATGAACTACATACCAATTCACTCATGAAGTACTTCTTGAAATTTGAGAGTACTTCAAGAATAGCTAGAGAAAGACGTAGATTCTTTTTAGATTGTCTCTATATATACTATATCTTTAACAGTTGCATCTGTAATTTTTACTGAGTTGTGATGCAGTGATATTAATAGATTTCTAAAAATATATAAATAACATAACACCAGATATGGTTATAGACATAGAGATAGCCCAAATCATCCAAGAAATCATCACATGAGATTACCAAATCTGGTCAAACACTTCCAGAGGACTATAAAGCACTTTGCTTTAACTTTAAATCTTGTGTGTTCTTCAAAGTCTTATTCTGAGATATCAACTAATCAGAGGCTTTCCTCTCTGAGAGGTGAAATAACTGCTGTCCATCATCACATGAATTTTTTTAACTGTTTCTTGTACTTGTATATGTGTCAGATACAAATATTTGCCTCCCATAAGCCTAGGACTAATTATAGGGAAAAAAGTGAAACAGTGACACTTTACTTACATGCAAGCTCTAACCTTTTACATTAGATAAAAAAGTACATGTAAATAATTATGAACAATTTTTTTTTTCAAAAAGAAAGGCCAGCTCCTAAGAACAAAAATGTGAAAATATATAAAGCCTAAATTAGATTAGTAGATTAGACTTGCTGAATTACCCGAGGGCTTACTGAAGGCACAGAGCACAGTGACAGTGAACAACGTCTGCATTAATTTACTGTTCCCCTAAATGTCGGAACAAAGAAAACCCCATGGAAGGAAAAGCAGCATAGGTTGGATCCTTTTCTGTGTCTCCCTCAAAAAAAGAACCCCTATATGCACATTCACCCAGTGTTTTCTTTCCAATCTCCTCCTTGTAACCAGAAGGAAAACCTGCAAAGGAGAATTTCATTGCCACCAGTTTAAGCAGAAGGACTCAGAGTTGGCTGAGCTTCACACTTTTTCTGAAGAGAACCCTTCCAGTTCCTCTACCCATCTCCCTTTTATTGTCAGCATCCTCTTTTAAGTGGTTGTTTAGACACTTTTCCACAATGTTTTCCTTATGCCCTCCAGACTGTGATCAAAGGCCCTGCTGCACCCCTTAGCAGGCAGGAGTCATTGCTCTCTTGCTGCTGCTGCAGCAATGCTGCTCTTGCAGCAATGACTACGGGTGCCTCTGAAGCACTGAAAATGCAACTGGAAAGTTGATGTGAGAGGAGAGGATCCACTGTTAAAACAAAAAAAACCCTGAAAAATAATGCATGTTTAACATATCACTACTGCTTTTTCCCTAGCCTTATTGTACTTATTCATATAAGTCAAAAATATTGTCACCAGATCACTTCTGAAAGCTGAGGAAGATCTTCTGCTAAAGCCAAAATCAACGTAAATAATTATGAAAATGATGCTTTTTCTCTGGGTGCATCCTATCTATTGTCACATTCAAATAGCAGTTTTTTAAACACAGCCTTAAAATTTTCATTTCTGCCCCTGCTGCTTGCTCTGCCTCTGCCTGCCGTCATACAGCAGCTCCCTAACCTCCCTCTCAAAGTTGGTCTGTAGCTCTGGAGCTCAGCTCAAGAGGAGGTGACTTGGCAAGCATCTGTCTTGCTGCTGAAACTGGGGTAGCTCCCTAGCGAGAGCAGAAGAGAACAAAGGAGCCTGTAATGCTACAAGAGGACTACAAGGAAACACAGGAAGGAGCTCATTCTTGTTTGGAAAAAAAAATATATTTCCGATCCCAACACTGAATTAACATTGTTTAGCAGTTTCTTTGTTGCAGCACAGCAGTCAGAGCAGCAACACAAACAGGCCCCAAGAGATGCACGCAACACATATCTTGTACACACACACACACACACACACACATGCAAATACACAAAATTTACCAGTGCTACTTTGTGCTTTTCAAAGCAGAAAAAACAACAAGTAGTTCTACCAATTAGACATTCAAAAGAGCATAAATAACTCATGTGCTCAAACTCCACAAAGTTACAATGAAGTAAACTGCCTTACTTCTCTTGAGGCTTCTGTAACCCACACAAGTTACTCAAAAACTTGCTGGAGATTGGACAAATCATTAAGATAAATGAGGACCGATTTAGAAACAATCAGGAAAAAATTAAAATCATTAAGATATTGAGCTCTACCTTGAGATGCTGAAATTCAGAGCTGATGTGGAAGCTCTGCATATTGTGTACTCACATGTCAGGGCTTTGGCAGGCAGAAGGCGCACCAGAAAGCTGTCCCTGCCCACATCACATATTAATCAACCAGATTCATATGAGAATGAGAAACCATCCAGTGAGATGCAAAGTTCCTGAGACTGCATTTTGTCTTTTTCCTCAGCAAAAGACGATGAGTAACTGTAAAACCTTGTCGTTCCCCCTCCTGTTTCTACCACCACCATTAGCACTTTGGGAAAGAAGACTTAGTGTGTATAGATTTAATCTCCACTGGGCATTTGCTTTATTCCCCTGACTGTTCTTACAAAGCAGACACAGTGAAAGTGACTGCTGACTCCTCTGTCTGGGCATTAGCTCAGAGGCAGCAGCGACCAGGTCAACAGACACAAGCTATGCACCAGCCAACTATTGTGCCACTTCCAGCGTGAGGCCACTTAAACTGCATCTGCTAATCCCACAGTTTTGCCTGTCCAACACAAACAAAGCAGGCGAGGCTGCACCTAAATACCCCCCTTCCCTATAGCTATAAAGAGGACTTTTCCTTTCTAACCCCAGGGATTGGAGTCCGTTGTGCAGCTTCATTTGATGCTGTCTTGTTTTCCTTTCTGAGAAAATCAATGCTTATAATGTGCCAAATAAACTTCCCCCATGCATAAGTACAAGGGAGATTAAAAAAAGTGAAATGGTCAAAATATTGTCTTATCTGCATTGAACAAGATCTTCCAGTGCTGCATAGAAAGCACTTCTGGTAAGAGCGACTTCCCCTGGACATTCCTGACAGCTTGGGTATATTAAACACTTTACATTACTAAAAACCTCCAGGCACCCTGCGGACAATCCATGCTGCCTCCATACCTCATAGGTCATACACTTAAAATCTGTAACAAAGGCCAGTAACTTCTCAATGAAGATATTCCAAATATCCAATAAAAATGAAAGATTATGGAATGGCATCCAGAATGCTCCTTGTCCTCAGGGAGGCAAGGTCAACATGGGCCTTCCTCGCTAAACACACTGTGCTTTCATAACTCTCATTTATATAGACTATATGAAATCACCCACTTATGAGATTTAAAACCCACATTTCTTCTTAACCAAAAACATAAGTGGAGCAGAGACACAAAAACTTCTTACTAACTTCTAACAAATTATAAAGGCACTCATAGATCACAGTATATACAGTTTTTCTTCTTGAAATGTTCAGAGCTCAGGAATCAAAATAACCAGTTACACTGTTAACATCAATTAAGTATCCAAACTCAGTTTCTAGATGCTACATGGAAGCACACGCTTATGGACTACACTGTCCTACTTTCCCTAGGATGCCTCTGTTCAGGGGATATCTGTATTCACCTAAAGCACTGCAATAGGACTACTTTAAAGTGCAGGGCTTTGAACAATTTTTAATGCTATTACTCAGCTGCACTGTAACAAGTTATGGAAATAAAGGGGACTTGCAGCAAGCTCAAACAGAGACGCAGATTTGAAGCATGAGGCCACCTATACACATCCATGTGCTAAACCTAATTTACACAGGATGCTACCCATGCAGCATAAATATATAAAATAATCTAAAAAAACTTGCTTTTAGTGTTCAGTGTATAAGGCTAAGAAAGGTAAAGAGGTTTGTTCAACTACAATTCTCTTTTCCTCTTCCTTACTAGCCCATGTAACCAATTGTGCTTTGCCATGGAGGAAGCTTACAGAAGGCAATTTCAAAGGGGAACAAAAAGACTGAGGGAGAGAAGGACACCATTATGCAGCTAATGCCTCACACTGGCACAGTCAGCAGCAGAGGACAGACATCCTTATGACAGGATTAATTCTGTCTGCACCCTGCGACCATCCTCCCCCTCTGAAGTGCATGGCTGTGTACAGAGGATAATCACAGGAGCAGGCACCGAAATACTTAGCAAATGTCATCAGTATTGGGAGAGGTGTCATGTTTACATCAACAACAGAGTGTGGAGAGGGGAAGAGAAAGATATTTCTAAAGGCCAAGCAAACCATAACTGGTTAACATGCATTTGCAGCATCAAGAACTGGAAGGTGGAAATAACAGTGATGACAAGTTTGACACTGAACAAAAATTAGTTGCGTGGCTCATGGAAATACTGTGCATGTGTGCACCACTTGCCATTCAAATCCCTGCATGATTTTGCGTGATTGTCCTACTTTCAAAACATTTCAGTCTTTACTGAAACTTTTCCATAGTTTAGGCTATCCTTACATAAACCATAAATTTGTAGATGGCTTTGTGCCTTCCAAACTATTATTTTCACTAGTTTCTTGAATAATAATTCCATGCTTGCAGAAATTTGTCAATTTAACAAGTTGTTTATTAATGAGAGGCCATCAAGGTCGGTTAGTTAAAAAAATTCAACAGTCTGGTTTAATTACATCAAGCACAGGAACTGAAGTGGTCTGAATGCACCTAAAATACTCTGGGAGCTCATAAACACAGTGTAAGCAAATTCATAAAATTCTTAAGTAATGGTTTGTGTATTCAATGTACATTGACTCATGCTACTATTACTTATTATTTTATAGTATCAGCAAAACTATTGTCATTTTATAAACATAAATAGACAAACTTGCCTTCGAAAAAGCATTTTCACTTTGGCCAATAAAAAGAAGATAACAGAATGAAAAAACTGATGAGATAAATAAACAGGGATAATGAGAAATCATTACATTCGATATTGCATAAATTCTATTTAATAAATATAGCAGACTGGTCCATGTGTCTCCATGAGCTGTCCTTTTATTATCAAAGTGAGATCCTTTCGTCCCCCATACTGAGACAACTTCTATTGGAAACATCTGGGTATAACCTGTCAGACTCACCAGACAGACAACATTAGGGAATGCAAGACCCCAAAGCACTGGGGAAGTGCAGTTTAAAGTGTCAGTGTCCAGGACTACCAACACCATCTAAGTGAATGATAAATGGAGAATGCTTCAGCTTAATTGAAGGGTTTAGGAACTCAGATGACAGGACTCAAAACACAGAAGCTGGGGGCTTATATCTTATCAAATTCTGTGGAAAAAAAAAAAAGTTGATGGGACAGAATAAAAAAAAGAGCATAAAAACAGAGGAGGAGGCGGTATTTCACACAGATACCCCAAATCCTACAGCCCCAAACACCAAAGGGGTTGAGATATCAAAGTCCTGGACTGGGAGAGACTGGTGCTTATTGCTGTTTTGGGGCATAGTACAGAGGGGATTTTTTCAAATACACATTACATAGCCATTAACAGGATCCTGGTTGTTTAAGAAGTTGTTTAAGACTGCACTAATTATTACTGCAGTGGAGTGGCAGTCTCAGAACTGCTGTGCAAATCTCAGTTTCCCGAGCAGCTTTACAATAAAGATAAATATCTGGTATTACATCTTTAAAAATGGATTTCATAATTTTGTAGAAATTTGTTCTTTAAACTTGTCTTTAAAAAATTCATTAAAAAGACATAAGAAACTAATTGAAAATGGGTAATATAACTCGTTTTGCAGCTAATTCCAATCTAGATTTCAGGAAGATGAGATATTATCTGGCTTTTTCTTGTCTTATGGCTCCCCCTCACTGGAGCACATCAAAACTAATTGCATTATTTACACTCCCAAGTATGAATCAAAGTCGAAAAGATTTTCTATAACAGAGATAAAAGAACAGAGCACAGACATGATCCATCACACAAGTGAAACACAATAAAGCTTCAACCCTGGGCAGGACATATGTATGCTATGCTGCAACACGAAGCTTCCAAAGCCCCCAAAGTCTTTGAAGACTGATGTGGCAATTCAGTTTGATGAAAAGGACCATATTAAATTTCTTATATAGCATACAAAGTGAGTTTATATTTCAGTTTTGGTTTATAAATGTTTAATCATTAAACATCTGAATCAGCAGAACAAGGAGGATGGTTCTCTACATCAACATGTTCTCTTTTTGTTTGCCATATTTAATAAGGAGCACATTTATGAATCCACTCTGTGGATTTCAGTCTCTTTGTGGAGTTCAGACCAGAAGCGAGGTAGGAATCGAGAAAGGTTTTAATTCAAAGGGATGAGTCATTCAAAGATCTCGCAAATATTTATTTGCCCTACAGAAATCACTTGATGGGTGGAATATGAAGTTGGGTAACACCAGAGAGATCCCCGCACCTCTCCATTTGCAATGCAGGGCTAGCACCCAGGCACACACAAAAGCTTCAAAGGCTGTGAGGGGCTGTGGGCACATCTTTGCATGTGTATGGGGACAGGAAGGGGGAGGGGAGGATGGCAACCCAGATTTTTCAGTCCATACTTTTATTTTACAAGCACAATGCAGAGAGATTACAAAAGGGTGTTTTCTTTGGACCTGAAGTGCTATTTGGGAAATGAGCAGTATTTCAAATGGTTCCTGTTGTTGCAAAGAGTCCCACTAAATGAAAGGTCCCTTTTTATTACTTCATGCCCAAGTGACTATATAAAACAGAAATGGGCAAACATTTTTAAGCAGGTTCTTTTTTAATTCAATTTTCTACATCACAGGCAAAGAAAGGCAGCCTCCAATGTGAATTATTTTGAGGAAAAAAGGGTGATTTCTAGCATAGTAACAACATCAGCATCAGTCAGGTAATACTACTTTAACAACACCTCATAAAACTGCATAACTTTAAAATCTTATATGCCAGCGAGCAGACACAGTAATAAATATTGATGGCAGGGGATGTGGCTTTAGGGCAACATTTTTTGCTATCTATTAATACCATAAGAATAGAAGGCTGCTCTTCAACATAGCTTTTGAAACTCTTCTCTTGATACTCCTTTGGACATCTGCAGCCAGAAAGGATACAGGTAAATACTGAAACGTTGAATTTTAACACAGTAGAAGCAGACATGCCCCAAGGTCTCCATTTTGATATAATGACTTGTTTTGTCAGGTATTTAATGTGGTGGCAGAAGGAAATTTTGGACCACAAGAATTTATTTCAGTGAAAAGTCCACAAATACAGCCTAGAAGAAAAGTAATCTTCTATAGTCGTGGTGTTATTTTAAAATTAGATGCCTACATAAATATGAAAGTGTCCCCTATGCACAATATAGTGCTCCTAAAAACATGCTTCCTTAAAAATGTACATCTTGAAAATTCTTATGTTTACTACCTGAAAAAACCCAGTTATTAACAATGATAAGACCAAGAATGATTTTTAATTTTATCAAATCACATTAAGAATGCTCTAAAGTTTTATGCTGTTGGTTTATACTTATAGCATGAAATGTACCTTTTCTGCCCCACCAAGAAGCCTGAAGGGCACCAGATTAGTCTGAGAATACAGAAGCTTGCAAGTGAACTCATTTCTGAGCATAGGCTGAGCTGAAACGCTCTCACTGTTCTCTCTGCTACCCTCTAGTGAACACGGAAAAATAAGCTCTAAGTGCCTTTGAATCTTACACTGAATTGAATCATAACTGAGTTATTAATCAATTCAGTTTTCCAGTTTCAGACTAAAATAGAGACCTCTCTCAACAGCACTTCTGGCAATTATTTTTCCAGACTTTGTCACTCCATAAATCGAGAAGTTTAAGACTGCAAACTGCCTTTAAAAACACTCTTTTGTTGAGGAGGTCATTGAACTACTTGATCTTAAGGTCTTTTTCTCTCTACATTCAGTACCCTTTCTTTCCAGGCCATTCAGATCATACTGTAAAGGGTACTACGCTGTTACTCTTTGCTGCTCCTCTACACCATTTCCAGCTCCTTTCCTGCCTCTTTCTGAGGATTAAACAGATGGTAAACAGAAACTAATGTCTGTGTAACTCACCATCTGGCTAATAGATGCATTTTTGCATAGGCTCATTAGCATGCTTGTTCCATTCCAAATCCTCCATAACAGTTTCGTCTCTGTCTGTATCATCTTCACAACACAGTTAATAAATGCAAAATGCATATATGAAGTTGCAGTTCATGTGGAACATAATCATAGCTTTTAACTAACCAAAACATCAGAAATGGGACTCGACCCAAACCTCCTGAGCATCAGCTGCATTTTCTGTCTGGTCCAATTTTTTATTATTATTTTATTCTCCTTGAATATCTGCCTTTAATTTACCACTGGTTCATTTTTTACCTGAGATGCTCTCTGCAAGAAAAAGCAACCGCTAACTTAATCTTTACAATCTTTGTTTTACTTAGAGGGAAAGGCAAATCATTAAAATAAAATGCCTTTAAACCTAAGCTTATTTGAGTTATAGCTTGGCTGGCTTTTCCCATTATAATTACCCTGAGATGCCTAAAAGCAAGAAGAAGAATGACAGAGCTAATTTTAGCTATTCAATAGCGTTACATAGTTCATCAAGAATAGGATTTTTTTTCTCCTTCACCAATTCTGTCCCCATTTAATAATACTGGTCAGAAAGGTCAAAACTTGGGTTATACAAGCTCAGCAAATTGCTGTTTAGAAGTGGCAGTGTCACGACAGACTAACAGACAGATAAACACAAAGTCAAAAATACACACAGGTCAGACTGAAAGTGGGATTCAGCAGCAGCCAAGTGGAATTCAAGAACACAAACACTGCATATTGCATTAACTAAGGATGAGCTAAGGTCTCTCCTCAGCTACTTGTCAATCACCAACTTTAAATTAAAATGGGAACTATTCAGAGGAGAAGAGAATCTACTAATATTCACTAATATGTTATCTATGTGTTTTGATATAGATGGATAAAATGGTAAAAGCATTAAAATCTTATGCCAAATATCGGGGGAATGTCAGTAAAACCAGTGGCCTGGAGCCCACACAAGTTTAGGATGCTCCATCAGCACAGGCAGTACCTGCTCTACAGCCCATCATTGCAGCACATGCAGATGTGGCTCAGAGGCACAGCACTTCAGCCAGCCCAGACTCAGGGCTGGTTTTACATTGCTGCTTAGGTAGGTTTCAACAAAGAGAGGCAGCCACAAGGAGACAAGTTTGTCTTTGAGCTGAAATTACCAAAATCCAACATCAGATTTTTTTGGTTTGGGTAGTCCTATGGAGCTAATGGAAATGGAAGAGTAAAGAGGAAATAAGAGTAGAAGAAGCAATGATTTAGAAGAAAGGTAGGCACTAAAGAGGACAATATCAATGGAGAATGGAAATTGGTTGAGAAGAGGTATAATCTAAAAATGCACAAAAAAACATTGTTTGCACAAGTGAACAACACCAAAGCTGGAAAATCTAGATATTCCCAGTAATTTCCAAGAGATAGCATTTCAAATGGACCAAGGATATGCTGCAAATAACTTGTTTATCAAGATTTATCTATGTGCAAATACAGCTTATGGCCAGTTTTTAGAGAGCCAAACTTGGAAAACCTTCTTTAGCAAAAATTCCAATATAGACAGCAATGCAATTTCAGCCCACCAATCAGTGAGACTACACTTCAGTACTGGTCTGGTAGGTTTTCTCCAAGGTTTTTTTGACAAGACTGTCACTACTCATTTGTACTTGCTTGTTGACTTGAAAACTTAATAATTTTACCTCAGACTACCAAATGACCTGCATTACCCCAGGGCACAGCATGACTTTAAGAACTCTGGTTTTAAAAAAGAAAACTCTAGAGAGAGTTACATTGACTCTGAAGACAGGTGGCTAATTTCAGATCTCTTTACATATGATGTTGAAGACCCTCAGTTTCAAGTGATAATATTGTCAAGTGTGTATCATACACAGGTTTTTACCTTAGTCATCTCAGTTTCAGAATTCCCTTATGGTCCACTGGCAAAAATTTTAAAGTACTGTTCTCAAGATAACAATGCATTGCTGAATTCCGTACTGGACAAATTCCACACTCCAGCAGGAAGCTGTGTTTCAAGCAGAATTTGCAATTATCAGACCAAATAAAAAAGAAAAAAGGAGTGAAAAAAGAGAAAAAAAAGAAAAAAAAAAGAAAATAAAAAAGAAGGTACGTCTGGCCTCTTTTGTAATACCAACCATTTATGTTTCCACAGTTCCTTTTCAGTCGTTTGTGCTTCTACATCTGAGCTGTACTTCTCGGCTACGGGCTTCACAGTGTTCTTCAGAAGAAAATGACAGGCAGCAGGATGAAAAGGATGGCTAAGGGTGCAGGGACCAATTTTTCTTCACTCCAGACAGCATCCCTGTTTCAGCAAGCTCCCATCCATAATCATTATCCATACCTGACATGGCAGTATTTGGACATAAGTCTCACTCTTGCACCCAGGTCTAAAATAGTGCAAAGAAATCTCCCAAAGACAGAAAAAAAACCCCAATCCCCTAAAATTCTGCATGCAAGGAATTAATTCCAAAGAGTTAGTGGGTCTAAAGTAAATGCTGTCTGGGCCTGTGTTTTTGATTTTCTGGGCACGGTTTTGGGGTGGGGGGACGTGGGGGGGCTACAGGAGTGACTTCTGTGAGAAACTGCCAGAAGCTTCCACTATGTCTTGACAGAGCCAATGCCAGCTCCAGGATGGACACACCACTGGCCAAACCAAGCCCATCAGTGATGATAGTAGAGCCTCTGGGATAAGATATTTAAGAAGGAAAAGTTATTGGGCAGAACCAATTTGCAGCCAGAGCAAGAGTGAGAATATATGAGAGCAACAACTCTGCAGACACTGAGGTCAGTGAAGAAGGAGGGGCAGGAGGTACCAGAGCTGAGTTGCCCTGCAGCCCCAGGGTGAGGATCATGGTGAGGCACCTGTGCCCCTGCAGCCCACAGACGATCCCACACTGGAGCAGGTGAGTGTCTGAAGGAGGCTTGACCATGTTGGAAGCCCAGGCTGGAGCAGGCTCCTGGTAGGAACCGTGGGAGACCCACGCTGGAGCAGTCTGTTCCTGAAGGACTGCACCCCACAGTAAAGACCCCATTGGACACCCAGGCTGGAGTTCATAAAGAACTGTAGCCTGTAGAAAGGACTCACATTGGAGAAGTCTGGGGAGGACTGACTCTGCAGGGAGAAATTACATCCTGGAGCAGGCAAAGGACTCCTCTTCCTGAGGAGAAAGCAGCAGCAGAATCAACATGTGATGATCTGGCTGTAATCCCCACTCCCCATCTCCCTGCACAGCTGGGAGATGGGAAGTAGAAAAACAGGAATAAAGTTAGGACTGGGAAGGAGGGAGGAGTAGGGGAAGGGATTTTTTAAAGATTTAATTCACTTATTCTTACTTACTTGTCCTACTCTGATCATTTGATAGATAATAACTTCAATTAATTTCTCCAGGTCAGGTCTGTTTTGCCCTTGATGGTAATCAGTGAGTGATCTCTCCCTGTCCTTATCTCAACTCATGATATTTCATTTTCTCTCCTCTGTCCAGCTGAGAAGGACAGTGACAGAACAGATTTGGTGGCACCTGGTCTAGCCAGGGTCAACCCACCACAGATTGCTGTCATGAATAGAGTGCACCTTTCTCAGCATTACTAATCTGGACTCATTAAAGGTCACCAAATAATACTGTACTGGGGCAGGGGCAGTGCCTACAAAATAGGCCTTCTGAAAATAAATCTTTTCAATAGCTAATGATGTGCACTTCATACAAGGGCAATGCACAAATCTAAGGTCTTCAGCAGAGATAAAGCAGAGATAAACATTTCAATCCATGAGTTTAATCAATTAGCACATGCTTGAGAAGGGTGTGGTTAGATATGACATTTTGCAATGCCCATCCCAGGTGGGGATTAGAACAAATACAACAGGAAAATTACTACCTAATTAGAATATAAAGTTATGACACTGTAGTCTGCATTTACCCTGTTAATACTAGAGACAAAAAGCAAGTACCCACTTAATTATTTCAAAATCTGAACAATACAGAGATGAAGAAACATTTTCTAGAACTGAGATTCATCTCAGTGGAAAATTCCCCGGTTTTTTTCATTTATTAATATTTTAAATCATCAACATTCCAAATCAGGATTAACAGAAGTGGGGATTTCTGAGACAAAAAAAATTGTTTGATTAATCGTTTAATTAAATGGGATTTCAGGTAAATTAAAGTATTGTGTATGATAGAACTAAAGTTTTTATTTCAGGTGATTTTAGCTTCAAGGAGCATACACACAAAATAAAAATAGCAATAAAAATTTAGAAACCTCATGACATCTCATACCACCTTGCAACTGGTGTTTTAAGTGTAACAGGACAGTGCTTAACTTTCCCTCTTCACTGCTCCCCCAACCACCACCAAAAAAAAAAATTACAAAGCATCACTGAAATATTATTTTTCCACCAAGGAAATATGATTTTTAACAGATGGCATTTTCCAGGAGAAAAATAACAGCATGAAAAACCCCTTACCATTGCTTTCTCCGAACTTGCTCCTGTGGCGATGCCAAGGAGTGTGCCAGGCTGTTTGTCAGACAGCTCTATTAGAACCTTCAACTCTGTCTCCTACCAACACATCACCTGCCAGAACAAACAGAAAGCATGCTGCCTACCTTTTGCTTAGTTCATTCCCAGCTTGCTGCTTCCAGACGGGGCAAAATTACTGAAGTCATCTGAAAATATTATGATTATGCTTTTGCAGAGGAAAGTCTGGTGGTTCTTTCCATCTAATTCCTTCAGAAAAGTTTATGAACTACTATTGTTTCTCTGTTCAAGGTTTTCAGAGTGGGATTTCCTTAGAATACAATAAGCGAAATTCAGAACCACTCCAGACAGAAGTCCTGCCAAAGTAATATCCACAGACTGAAAAAATGCTCACCACCCACCAGGAACAGGGAAGAGTCCATCCCAAACCAGTGTGACAGGCTAAGCAGTAACCCAGCTTCTGACACTCAAAGCCCTGAGCTAGTTGGAAACATATGGGACAGTGACAAGTGCTTTGCACAAGCTCAGGTAGGTGGTGTCAGTCACTCTTTCTTCATCCACCAACACTTTTACCTCATCACAGAAGGCTACCAAATTTGTCAGGAATGATTTGTCCTTAGTGAAGCCATGTTGGCTGTCACAAATCACCTTCCAATTCTCCATGTGTCTCAAATCAGTTTCCAGGAGGATCTGCTCCATGATTTTGCCCAACCCTGAGGTGAAACTGATAGGACTGTAGTTCCCTGGGGCTTCCTTATATCCCTTCTTAAAACAGGCATTATGTTTCCCCTTTTCCAATCAGTGGGAACTTAACTGGACTTCTCAAATATTCTGGATAATGGCTTAGGCACTTCATCTGCCAGTTCTCTCAGAACATTTCTCTTAGATACATTTCATCTTGTCTCATGGACTTGTGCACCTTCAAGTTCCTTAGATGGTCTCGAGCTGATCTGCTCCTAGAGCAGGTGGTTCTTCATTCTCCCAGTACACACTTTTTTCCTTTCTGCAATTTAGGCAGTGTGGTGGGAGCACCTGTCAGAGAAGACTGAGGCAGAAATGTCACTGAGTACCTCAGCCTTGTCCAAATCCCAGGTAACATGGGTCTCCTATTTCTTTCCACAGAGGGCTCACTCTTCCTCTTATCTTTCTTTAACCACTATACTTACAGAAGCTTTTCTTGTTTTGAAGTCTCCCATAAGGACCAGGGTTTGTGAAGGTGAGGATGCTCCTGTCTGTCTATAGAGACCCTCATCCACTCAGTCTTCCTGGTCAAGTGGTCTGTAGCAGACCCCCACTGTAATGTCACCTGTCCCTTCCCTCTTTAGTCATGACCATAAGCTCTCAGTCAGTTCCTCATCCATCCCCAGGTGGAGCTCCATGCATTCCAGCTGGTCATTTCCATAGGGAAAAACTCTCATTCCTCATCTCCTCTGTATGTCCTTCCTAAAGAGCCCAAGTCCTTCCATTCCAACCCTCCTGTCACAGGAGCCATCTGACCACTGATGACAACCAGATCACAGCCCTGCAGCCTTCACACATCTCTAACTTTTCCTGTTTATTCCCATGCTATGTGTGTTTGCACAGGGATATGTAACCTGAGCCCCTAATGAAGCCAACTTACTGACTGTAGAGGCAGCAATTCCTTTGACCTGTTCTTCAGGTGCTCTCCTGCTGATCTGTGATCCCTCTCCAGGCTTTGGGCATCTCCTGCTGGCACTGGCATCAAACTGGCAGGAGTGGGATAGATTGTGGTTCCCCTTCCTCAGCAGCCTCAGTTTGAAGCCCTCTCACCAGCTGGGCAAATCTACTATGAAATACTGCAGGTCCTTCTCACCACAAAGACATTATTGCCCTATACAGCAGCAGCTTATCTGCTGCAGATAAATCTCTCCATCTCTTCTGATTTTAAAAGGACAGTCAAATGGATTTCTCCATCCGATATTTTAAGTAAGCCAGAAGAAATCTATTCTCAGACTGGTGGGGTCTGTTACAAATCAGCACCTTATTCTGGTTGTATGAACTTATCACCTTGCACATTGCTATTACCGAGAGCCTTACAGGAAATAAGAGGAGTTCTCAATACTTTTGCTGCCTATCAACAATTTCAAACATAAACATCTCCAGTCCAGCACCTTTGCCTACGTCTATCAAGAAGAGTACCTAATTGTCCCAGATTGCCACTGACCACCACCCGCATTTCAGAAAGTAAAACTAGCCTTAACCATAAATATACTCAAACTTGCCACAAACTTACCGTAGCTTTTCCAATGTTGCCCTCACAGACAGCCCAGGGGAAACCCAAGGAGAACTCCAGGGGTCTTATCAGCTTGAATTCAAAGGAGGGAGAGAACAGCAACAGGATGGAGCATGCAGAGGCTCATTAGGGGAGGAAACAGAGACGCTCCTTCTTGCCTCACTGGGATGTAGCAACTTCCAGTGATTGTAGCCCAGCCCTCATCCAAACTGGTTTGTGCCTTGAAGGGTATGCCAGGAAATTAAAGGTTTGTCATGCACTTCTGTTGTGGCAACATGCTTACATACAATTTCCAGCAATACAAAGACAGCATGTAAGTCTTTGTTACACAGATGTAAATAAAACATAATTAATATAAAACTAAGAAACCTTCCTCTCCAGCCATTCAGCCTCCTGTAGGCTGTAAATATGCACTGTTAATCCAGGGCTGTTCTACAGTAGCTTTCCTTGAAAAACTCAGTAGAATTATACACATTTTAAAAACTCAGAAAAAGAAAATTTAAGCTTAAATTAAGAGCAGACAAATAAAAAGGCAATTTAAATGGAGGGAGAAAATATTCTTTACACAGATACACACATGCAACTCCTTAAAAAAAATTTCTGTCTCTTGATCTTCATGGATTGTTTGTAAGCATGTTCAGTTAATCTATGGATTTTAATTAGACAATTGGGATGACAACTTTTTAGCTCAATAAGATTCTCTCTTGGATCACTAACTCAGCTGTAGAAACTAAGGACGTAAACTGAGTTCCTACCTTACTGTTTTCAACAAGATATGGAAACTGTTCTCCTAAGAACTCGTTTTGTCCACTCGGCCGGGATGTCACCATGACCTCTTGTGCCACAGCTGCACTGACAGAAATCCTCATCCTTGCTCTTTCTTCCACCTAAAATGCACTGAAAATCCTGAGAAGTAGAAACCACCTGCTCTGAGGAGGGACAACTGCAGGGATCTCAGAACTGCACTTTGCAGAGTGGGGCTGTGGTGGGTGATGGAGATGACTATGCTCAAAGAAAAATCACAGATCTCTTGCAAATCAGTGATTTCCAAGTGTGCTGCTGTGTGTAGGGAGATGAAAAAAATTCAAATAATACCAAAAACCTATGCAGACCATATTGGCTCCACCAGACAGGTCTAACAGCCCTCCCTCCCCCAGTGTGTGACTTCTTACTAGTTCCTTTGCCATAAAATTTTAGATTCATAGAATAATTAAGTTTGGAAAAGATCTCTAAGATCATAGAGTCCAATTGTTAACCCAGGACCACTGTGTTCACCACTAAACTATGTAGTACGGAACAGAATCAATCCCAGATCAAGAACTGGCAAAATGCATTATCTGTACATTTCCACATAGAGCAAGGTGTGATGCAAGCATCATCCACCATTTATTCCTGCCAACACTGTACATCTCTGTGCCTTCCTTCTTTCTGGATGAGAAACAAATCAAACCTTTGGAAAATAGGAAGTGATTTGCATGAAGTATTAATGTCTCTTGATGCAACGGTATTCAATATTTTACTCTTTGTTGCTTCACATCAATCACAGTCTTTTAGATTTCAGAGGAATGTTTGCCCAGTCACTGTGTAAAGCCAAATGTTAAAAAAAAACCAAAAACCAAAACAATCTCTGCTCATTCCTTGACTGAAATTAATTAGGGTATTTATAAGCTCATAGTCTGGTGGATCACAGGTATTTTGGAATAAACTAAAATATAAAAAAAATCACTATAGACTACATTTTGCGTGCAAAACTGGCAAATTCTACAATTTCTCTCATCAGTTATAAAGATTAATATTCTTCTAATCAAACAAAGGAAGCCAAAATTCTTCCACAGTATTTATCACAAATGCAGACAGGTTACTATTAACATTATATATCACCTTACAAAGCTATGAGACACATACAGACTGTTGTTCTTCAGCAAGTACTGTTTGCCAAAATGGACTTTCATTTTATTTTCCATATTTAATTCATGTTTAGATATAGATGTCTAGAGGAAAAACCTACACCTGAACAGAATAGTGTATCAGCTACAGGTTTTACATTACTATCCTTAAGATCTCAGTGAGGAACAAAAAAAATCATATAATGATGATACGACTTTGCCAAAGTTATGCAAAGTGTGGCTGGCAGAAATGAGAATTAAAGATTTAATCACCAGAGCCTACTTAACCCCAAAAGTCAAACTTTCAGTCAAACTTTCACTCCCTTGAATTTTTAAGGGGGGGGGGGATCTAAATTAAAGTGCTTTCATGCTCCTCTAGAAAGGTGTTGGATACATAATTGGATACTGAATAAATAAATCCCAGTTTACATGCAGTGGTATGCCTATTTTGCCAATATTGACATATGTCTACTTTGCTAATACTGACTACTTTTTCTGTATTTTAACATTAATACATAACAATTTTATTCAGAGTTGCTGTATAATAGCACCTTTCTCTGAAACTGGACCAATTTTTTAATATATTTTTAAGTACTTCTTTCAAAGCCTGTACCAAAAATTTGTCTGAAATTTACTCCATCTTTTCTAAACTCAAAAATGCCTATAATGCTCCAAAGTCCAAGTCTAGTATCAAAGCCTGGTTTGTTTTAGTTTTGTGTGTCCCAGTTTCAAACCAAATGCTTCTAATTAGATTAAAAGGGGAAAAAATCAACTAAAATCAAACAACTCACCTGGGTATCTCAGATGATCATTTCAAATCCATGTAAAAAGCTTGCCTGAGACAGTTCTAACACTGAGGAATAACTTATTGGCCACAAGAGTCTGTGGTTTACTTTATCCCTGGGATAATGAAAAAAGCAGAACAATAAATAAATGGCCATTCATCCCCACTTTCACCATTCTGCCTGGTATGTTAAAACAATGTAAGCCTGAACTGTGTAAACCTCCATCCCTCAAAAACTGTGAATAGTTTCTCCATGCTGGAACGTTTCACCGATTCCTGCGCAGTGATTTGCAAGGTTGAGAAGAAAAACAGAAATATCTTCTCTGGAGGATCACTACCTCTTTGAGGTACCTTAGGAACCAGCAATGAGAGAGGATTAGCATGGGCAGTGGTTGCTGCAAGGTTTGAGTCCAAACAATCAACTGAGATCTTTCTTGGTGTCACTGATGATGATAAATGTGATGGTATTAGTTCCTTCATTGCTCATCAGTGTAAAGGGATCTTCATTTATCTGCAAACAATTCATAGTCATATTTCGTGAGCTCTGGAACTGAAAGAGTCTCCAGCAAACAAGACTGGTGCTGCACTGATTTAGTTCTATTAAAAGAAATAAGTATTTAAGCAATACAAAACCCCCACATACACCTAAAAGAGATATGATTAGTTTTCACTGTGAAAATATTACAGTCACTCAGATCTGTCTAAATGATAAAAAGAGAAATTACTACTAGAAATAGAGACTTAAAATTATTTTTAATACTAAAATAGCTATAAAACAAAGCTCACAGCAAGGTCTGCAATCAAAAACCACTTAATTCCTTAAACATACTTAGCAACCTAGCAAGCCTTTAGGACTACTAAATTAAAATATTACTTACAATCTCAAAAGCCAATATAAGGAAATGTGAATTCTTGTTTACAGGATGTTATAAGGCAACTTAAACCCATGTACCAAGATTATGCTTACTCATGCACCCCCTTTCTGTTTTGGAGCAAACACACTCCCAGATCCCTGGTGGTTCAGGGCATGCCAGAGGATGTCCTAAGACAGATCAAGGCTGTGCCTGCCAGCAATACTGGTGTTGCTGTAGGAGGCTGACCTGCCCCACAGCTGTTCCTGGGACACTGTGCTGGCTTTATATCTCAAGGCAGATATATAAATTGCTGTGTGGGACTGTTAACCTCTTCATTTCAGCCAATGGTAATTATGTCATGGGATATCCAAAGAGGAGGAAAATGAGTATGAGGATTCACCCAAGCTCAGTAAATGTCCTTCCTTCTACTCTCCCCAACTCCCATATGTGCAAATAACTCCCACTTGCAGCCTTCCTGCTTCAGTGGAAATCAGAGATGGTACTTGAATTAAGCTATTTTGCACCGATCCCTCCTTCACCTATTCACACCCAGCCTGCTACACAGCACCTAAGGCAGCCTATACTGACAGCAAACTCCTCAGTAACCTTAGCAGAGGTTTCACTTGCTGTACAATCATTCATAAGACCTGTTTTGAGTTACTAATAACTTTTGTTGATGAGATAAACCTATCTATGTTTGTGTATGTGATTTTTCTGTGCAACTACTACTAGAGCAAAGTTTGCATAAAATCCAGTTTACTTCATAAAAAAGCCAAACACAAAAAGAAAAAGAGAAGCCCCGAAAAAGGAAAACTACATCAGTTCCAGTGATCCCTGAAGTCTAACTTTTGAATATTCAAGTAAATTTTATGTTATGAAGAGCTGTCAGTACTTCACAGCTGAGCAGGTGAGCAGGTGCTGCATGGAGCCTTCAAGTGTTTCCAACTTAAAAGCCTTCCTGGGAGAGAAGCATCTTTTAAACAACATAGACGCTAAAATTTAGAGAGTAATAACTCTTCCTGAGATTAGCTCAGCTGGTTAGAGTGGGGTGCTAATAACACCTAAATCATGGATTAAATCCCATGGTTGGGATGGCCCATTCATTTAAGAGTTGGACTTGATGATTGTTGAGAGTTTCTTCAAATTCAGAATATTCCGTGACTCAAGTGAGATCTTTATCTTGTGTACTAATGCAATAGCTCCTTGCTGCCACTGACTGGAAGCTAACTAGCAAATAAATTACATTTTATATGTCAAGTACTTATTCTTTGATTGACACCAATTCACCATAGTACTGAAAAAACTGAGAATACAATTTATAACCAGAGAATTGGCCAAGACAGCCTCACATAAAATCACCATTCACATTCAGATCAGTACAGTTAGAATGAGCAGCAATTAATATATTTTTCCTTTGCCTAAAATTCTTCCTATGCAGATAATTTAACCTTTCCTTAGACACCCTGCCTCTCTGCTGGGCTTTGAAATTCAACAATAAAAAAGCCTTGGCCTTAGGTACATGCCTTGTGTCATGTTGTGACGTTTCCTTCTAGATTTTGGGAGACATAAACCTTTACAAACCTTCACATGCCTTCCTGAAAACACTGGAAGCAATTTGGCACAACTGAGCACAAATCCCTTCCCACAGTCATGCCTTGCCACCCCTCTGCTCCAGTGAGATAGAGTTCGCCCTGGCAGCTGATCCACTTTCTGGAGGATAAAAGAGACCAACAGATGGGATGCTCCTACAAAACTTTAACTCAAACAGCTCATGACAGCATTGGGGCAGTCACCTGGGAGAGAGCAGTTTCTTTCCAAAGGGAGGGCAGAGTAAGGAGCAGCTTAAATATAGGTCAGAAAAATTCCATCTCCCAAATCACCTTCCCCAGACCCCCCTGCCCACTTGTCCCTAAACTACAAGGTCCTGGGTGCTGTCAGCAGGACATTTCAGTCTGGACTTCCACCACCTCCTGCCTCACAATAGCGCCCAGCTCTGGCAGGGACAGGATTGCCAGAACCCTGCTCCTAACTCCACACACATTTTGAAGCTAATGCCTGACTCAGAAAATGGTATTCTTTAAGAAGTGCCAGAAAGTTCATTTATATGTAATAATAGTTTTCTAAAGTTCTTAAAATTCAGAAGTTGGAGCTAATTTTAACATTAATTGCCTAAATATTCAGCCAAATTGCTTCCCTGCTCCCAAGTGAAAGGGTAAAAAAACAGACTCATCTCAAGGTTTGCAAACATAATTGCTTTGGCATCCATAGCTGTGAAGTACTGACAGCTCTTCATAACTTAAAATTTACTTGAATATTCAAAAGTTAGACTTCAGGGATCACTGGAACTGATGTAGTTTTCCTTTTTAGGACTTTTTTTTCTTTCTGTGTTTGGTTCTTCTATGAAGTAAACTGGATTTTATGCAAACTTTGCTCTAGTAGTAGTTGCACAGAAAAATCACATATACAAACATAGACACATCTATGTCATCAACAAAAGTTATTAGAAACTCAAAACATGCAGCCAGACTCAGATGCAGGAAGCAGGTTGGTATTTACTTTTAGATATTTTTCTAAAACCAATTACCTTTCAAGTTCACTTCCATCCTCTGAGTATAATTTCTCTACCTTCCAAAACAGCTATGAGTGGTGCTTCCCCCCACTTCATTTAGCACTTGGCCATGAAAATATAAGAGCAAAAAATGCACACAGCTTCTTTTGAATAGGATTTTAATTCATAATTATACCCGTTAGAAAATATTTCTACATTTAATATGCATTAGACTTTCATTCATCCATTTGTATGTGATTTCTGTCAATCATAAACACAACAACTCTGTTTTTTCAGAGCAGTAAAAGCTGTAATGATTGACAAGCACATAAAAACAGACCTTTTGGGTACACCTGCTCCAGGTTTCTACTTCAAAGAAGGAAAAGTGAAGAGTTTTCTTCTGCACAAAAATACACTGTAAACAGTGCCATTGTCTGACAATTTTGGCAGGTATAATTTTGTAAGAAAAGCAAAAGCCAATTGGAATACCTTAAAGGAAATCACCGAATCACACGGCTGTTCTGCTATGTTGAAAACTTCATGATAATTCTGAGGCTGCCATACATATTTTCCACACAGAAAACAAAAGGTGTGTATATTTATTTATTTATTTAATTCAAGTCCTAATCAATTAGCATCTCCTCTTCCACCTCCTTGCCGCTGGTTAAAGCATCACTTCCCTAACCTATACTGTACACATTTTACAAAGCTGTGGGTGCCTAAATGTTCTCCCACTTGACATGTTAGAATCGTTTTTAACAGCTTAGTTTACAAGTGAATGCCTGTAATTTCCTAGCATGTCCTGAGGCAGCTTCCTAAACTGTGTCATTATCTTGACAAGTCTTCGGGGGCAGGGCTAAACAAGGTTTAAAATGTTATCTACAGGGCTCCTTCGGGGTTCTTAAAGAGTTTTTCTAGTTATTTGGGTGCTTAATATCAATGGGGGAAAGTGCTTTTATACTTTTTCATTTGGCATTATCTTTCCACCACCACGTATTTTCCACAACTAACAAAGTTATTGTCTATTTTCATTTGTAGAAAACTAGCATTTTTTTTATTGCCTCTTGTATCTTCTAAAACTTTCTATAATTAATTTCATAACACCACCTTCCACTGAACATTTTTTTCCCTGGGCACTTCCAAAATTGCTATAAGGAAGGCTCTTCTGCCTTATTATATGTTTAATCTTTCTAAAACATTACCTCCACTAAATTTTACAAGAGTAGTGTGAAACATTTCAGAAATGGAAAGAAAAAACATCATTTTTGTCACATAATTATACAAATACTTCAAGTTTCCAAGAGTCATTTTTTCAATTTATTTTACTCTTTTTCACCACTATTGTATTCAAAATGACAGCCATTACATGTGTCACTGTTTCAGTAAGGGGAAGAAATCTGCAATCACAGAAAAGCTCTACACTTTTTTTCCTCCACTCCTTTAAAAGGCACTGCAGAACTTCTCTGAACATCTGGGCATGAAAGGGAGCTGGATGTGTTTCTGTAGTACAAACAGCTCAGCAGAGTTATTTTGTCTTCATTTTTGTCTTCTTTACAAACTGATAAAAATGGGGATTGTATCTTTGACACATAGTACATGAACACGAAAAAAAGTTACTTTCCTGCTTCTGCTTCTGATTGAATTTGTGTATTTATTTCAAAAGAATAGGGTGAACCATAACTTTTGGCCAGACTTTTGGTACCTGGGAGAGAATCTGGCCATTTAACATTAAAATCTGTCAAATTATTGAAAATTACAATCAAGACATACTTTGGGGTTAGAGTTCTGGCAGAAATAGAAATGTTGCTTTGAAAGACCTCTGCAGTTACAGGTGTTCCTGTCTGGTTTTTGGTTACATCAGTGGGATTAGGCAGCACCCACTCTCATCTGGGATCACACTTTCAGGTCCTTAAGCTTTTAAGGCAGAACCATCAAATGCTTCAACTTTCTCTATTGATGTGAAGCCTGAATATGTCATTGGATGACCATCCCAACAGAGATCAATCAAGGTAACAGAAGAAATGGACTCAAGGGCATTTTGCATTGTGTGGAGCTGATGTGAGGCACTTGCTCTGGCTCACACAGGAATAGACAAGGGCTAGAACTGATTTTTCTGAGCAGGTCCTGGCACAGTGTGAAGCAGCTCCCAGGAACACCTCTGGTGGCTGGCACTGAGGTTCCCTTCTCAGCAAGCAGGGCTTGGTGATGTCCTGCAAAAACTGCTGGAGTTGGAGCTGAGCAGAAGATTCACGCTACGGGGTGTCAGTGTTGTGCTGCTGTCAAGTCCACAAACACAGAAATCCTGTATGACTCATAATATCTGTTATTTTCCAAACCCACAACAAGCACCCAACAACCTCCCACTCAAGAAATCTGGTTCCTGTGTTCATCAGCTAACTTTGATGGAAAAGATGCTTCTACAACTTTATAGCATGTCAAACTAGAAGAATTAGCAAGATTCCAGTCAGTCACAAACCAAATTAAGGTACCATCTAGCCAGAAAGAACATGAGTGTAATTTCAATCTATAAATTCCAGATTTGTACAATGGTAACGAATGAAATTCCTTGGCCATGTTTGATTTTCAAAGGTAAAACACATTCTTTTTATCCCTACTGAGACCAGCAAAATCACAAAGTGAGAATTAGTAATTAGTTCTCCAGGTATCAATACAGAATCATTTTTTAAATTCTCTGTTCTGGTTTTAAGAAACATAAATAATAAAAACATGAGAAATAAAAATGGAAAATTGAATATGGATTCCAGCCTTAGAAAGCTACAGTTCGTGACAAGGTTTGATTCATGACAAGGAGGTGGCACACTTGGGCACCAAAAAGAGATACATGAATATGAATATGAACACGAACATGAGCCACAATGTAAATTAAATCTGTATTAGTTCAGAAATAAACAAGGCAGATGTGCTGTATGTATCAAAGGCACAGTCTCACAGGAAATGATTTAATTTCAGTCATCCATGAAACATATTAACTCACTTAGAAATCTTTTCTTCGGTGCCTCTCCTGCAGAGAAATCAAGTGAAGACAAAACTAGGAGCAAGTAGCCTAAAAAAGAAGACAAGTACAGCCCACATTTATTACAGAAAGTGGAGTCACCAGGAACGACCCAAGCTGCCACGTGGGGAGAACAGATAGCATAAATCACCTTCAATTCCTACTTTCAGTAAAACACTCTCACCCACCTTGACCTCCCACAAATTTGTTTTGCAAAGCCAGAGTTATCCATCAAATGATCTATTCTGAGCAAGCTGAAGAACAGCTGTACCTGCACGTATAGATAGCTCTCTCCAGAAAAGTCATCTCTTACTTCTTGCTTGTTAGTGGTCCTGCACAGACTCATGAGCTCCCAAACCCCTCCAAAATCTGGCAAAATGTCACACCAGAAGTTTAAAATAATGCAGAAGTTTCCTATGCTGATTGCTGAGGTCAAAAATATTTCTGTGTATCACAGAACTACTGACTGATGCTGACACAACTTGTACCTAACCATCCTTGAAACATTTACTGGGCTAAACTTTCAGCATAATGATTTTATATATGCATTAAAAAAGATGCTGTAACAGTTCATCACAAGCTTCTTTCTGCTCCATAAAAGAATGTGAAACACAGGAAATGAGAAGTCAATTGCTTTTCTGTCTGTAGATGAATGAGGGGGATGCCAAGGTTGTGTAACAAATGCAAGGCATTCATTCCCTATAAATCAGAATATAGAGATTCACTATTTGTGCAATCCCTGAAGTGGCAGAAAGGCATGATACATTTCGAGGTAACATACACTGAATTTGGAAATCAGTCTAAAATGTGCTTATTAACAGGCACATCCAGATACTCACCTTCAGAAGGACTCCATGCTTCTGATTTCTTCTTCAAACTCCTCCCTCTTTTATCATTAAACACTGACTTTTAAAATGCAATTTATTGTGGAAAAAGAAGCAGACATTCAGGAAAACAACTCTTCCATGAATGTCTGCATTAACAACAAAACTCACCACCGAGGGCTTTTAAAATATGCAGCTCTCACAAGGCTTTGCCAGCTTGGAGACAGCCAAATTGAAGTTTTCAAAGTTCCCTAGCTCAGTAGCAGCCCCCAAGGTGCTGGGAAACTCTCACTGGGATGTTTCAGAATTCAACTGCAGCCAGCAGAATCCCAGGCTACAGCAGCCAGACCTCTGCTAGGAATCAGCATCACTACACAAAAGCACACACTCAGTTTCCAATTCAGGGGCAATTTTAAAAATCGAGAAATTTTAAATCATATCACAAGATGTGCCAAATAAAAACTAAGTAGGAGTTTATGATATGTATTCAGAAAGGACTAATAAATGCTGAAGAAAGTGACTTTCAAAGAAGAACCTATTGACACCTGGTTAAAAGCCCAGAGCAAAGCCCAGCTGGCTGCCTGTGGGTCTGGTGGACAAATCCATTCCCAGAACACATTGGAGGGGGAAAGCTCTGAGCATTCTGAGACCAAACTGCTCTGCGTTTTGACAGACTTTTTCCATCCTGCAGATGCTCATGATAGATCCTGAGACACTTCATACAGAGCAGAGATTAATTTAATCCTCAGTGGGGAACAGCAGGTAGCTGTGTGAGGTGGAAAATTTTTCATAATTCCACAAAATGGTTGTAAATGTAAAAATGTTTATATTTGGGTTCATGTGACGGTGATTTGCGAGGGACTGGGACAAGCAAAGTAAAATCTCCTGAAAAAAAGGTCAGGAAAAAAGTTCCAAATAGTTTCATTACTAACTTCTTCAAAAAAGAAACACACCTTCATCTCTGTTTTTTATAGAAGAAATAGATTGCACACAGCAGAACACAGCTTAGCTCACCTACAAATATTAAATTGCAGGTCTCTGGCCAACATTGTCAGAGGAAAAATAAGCCATATGGAACATGGGATGAAAACAATTTTTTTTTTTTTTAAGGTATGAAACTAATAACCCTCAGGAAGTAAGCTATGTTTCTAAAAGGAAGGACATGAAAAAGAACCTCTCTTCCCCATGTTCTCACCCACTAAATTCGTCCCTCTCCAGAGAGTGACAATTCCATATCAGAGTACACGTTCAGGCACAGAAATCAAAGTACAGACAGTTTCAATTCCACCAAGCTGCTGTATTTGAAACCTGTGGCTAGCACATTTTTCCCAACACTAATTTTTCTTCAGAAACTTCTGTGCAGAAAATACATGGCAAAACAGAAAATTCTCTTGGAAATACAATTTGTATCTGAAGAAATAAAAAGTAGTCCACAGATATGCTGCCAGGTAAATTTTATATGTATGTATATATGTATATATACACATAAATATTTATCTTTTAACTGCATGTGTGTGCGTGCATATATGTATATATAAGCAAACATATTTTAAATGTACACTTAGGGGTTTACTTTCTCCTCGACTCAAAACCCTTTAATCAGGAGTAAAAAGGAAAAGATGTTTTCATTGTAGTGTCATGTAGATTTTCTGTGGCAGGCAGTCTGTATGATATTTCTTCCTAAACTAAAACTCTTTTTTCTCTTCAGGCTATTGTCTAAACACAGACTCTGTGTTCCAGCTGGGATTGTTTTCTACAAATGAATTCTGCTACTGCTACAGGAAGAGACAACAATTGTTATTTGGAGAAAGACCAAGTTGCAACTATTGCTTTATTTTTCTTTTGTATTTCTCCTTCCATTCTCAGTTCAAGCTGTTTAGAGCAGAAAGGACTTTTCTTCAAAACAAAATCCAGATTTGAGGATGGATACAAATTACTGTAATTTTTGAGTGTGTGGGCATCCTTTCCACTCCTACTCCGCTCTTGCGAGATTAACAGGAGGCTCAGAATAAAAAGGATTTTAAGGAGCTGCAGTGAGTTCAGAGGAGGGACACAAAAATCAGAGGGCTGAAGCCCATCTTCAGTGAAGACAGGCTGTGAGAGCTGGGGATGTTCAGCCTGGAGAAGAGAAGGCTTCAGGACACCTTAGATCAGCCTGCCAGTACCAAAAGGGGGTCTACAAAAAAGGTGGTCAAGGATTCTAAGTAGGACATGCAGTGATAAGAAAAATGAACATGGCTTTAAACTGAAAGCAGGTAGGATTAGAAGCTATTGGGAAGCATGAGGGTGGTGAGGCCCTGAAGAAGCTGTTCAGAGAAACTGTCAATCTGTCTCTGAAAGTGTTCATGGCCAGGCTGGATGGAGCAACCTGGTCCAGCCCATGACAGAGGAGTTGGAACTGGATAATCCTTAAGGTCTCTTCTAATCCAAACCATACTTTGAGCCTGGGAGACTATTACTTCTTATCCAGTAGTGTACAGCACCTGGAAAGACCAGAAAGCATCTGGGCATGTCCAGTAAAGTATACTTATTGCAGCCACTTCAATTTCAGACAGAGTTTCATTTCAGCAATTACTGTCCAGTGATTGCACTTCCTGCAAGCCAGTGTCTTCTCCCTCAGTATCAGAAAGCTGCACCTTCAAATAACTGCCTGCAGGCTCTAACCTGCAGACCCCAAAATCAGCATCCCTCCCCATCAGACACATTCTTAGCTCACAATTTATTAAAATCAAGCCTGTTAAAAACAGACTGTATAAAACCCCTGCTCAATAAACTTTTCACAGTTTGGCAATAATAAACTGCCTAACTGAATTAATGGTTGTCTTTACTTGGTTTTCTCTGCATGGCTCAGCTTCATGCTGGCCATAGAAGAAAACAGGGCTGCTAATATAGAGCTGTATAAAGGGAGGTTCATCTTTCTCTGAACTTCACACACGGAATAGGCAAGTGTAGACTCAACACCAAAGCTGCTGTGTAGCAAGGAGACCAATATGACCATCCCCTAACATCAGAAGAGACTATCAGAGCTACTGACTCCATCCCAAGTAGTTCATGTGCCCAGACAAGAGGATGACAAAATCCATCTATGCACACACCTAGCTCACAGCATGAGCTCCAGACATTCTATACCAAACCCATGACCTATGACATGAAATGCTACAAGCCCGGAAGAACCAAAGACATTACTAATTAAACAAAATGCCAGTAATATGAATTTCTTTGGTTAAAAACCTCAGGTGATGTTAAGTGGTAAACCACAGTCTACATTTCAATGCACAACAAAGAAAGTTTAAAAAATAAGGAAGCAATCCCTAGATTAAAAGATCCAGTCTTAAACTCAATCCAAGTTCTCTGTTTCACCCCTTTTCACCACAAAAACTCAGTTGTCAGCTAGCATTACTACCTTTGCAATTGCAGTCAAATCCCACTGTCTGTAAAGCTTTGCAACCATTGCATCTGAGATGACAAAGTGGCCATTCAAGAGAGAATTGGCTTCCTGAAGTCAGATGTGCAGGGCCACCATTGCTGCTGGTCAAAGACCCTATGTTTGAATCAGAGATCATCCAAAAAGCTTTCTCAGTAGGTTCCCCTTCCTAACCAAGGCCGCCACACCAGCTGGGTCTATCAGGCAAAGTCAAAGTATTTCTGTAAAAACTATTTGAGTTTTTTGTAAAAATAATCATGTGGCATCAGAAGGTACAACATGGCCAGTCTGCACCCTAAACTCACAGGCTTCTGATACCTTTTGGCTGCCTCCTCTCTCAAGCCCTATTTTTCCAGTTTACATCTGTCCACAAGGGCTTCAATAAGGCTCTGTTTAGTGCTAAGGGCAAATATTCCTGAGCAGGTTCCCTCTTCTGGAGTAACAAGCCATCATATGTGTTTTTCATTAATCCATGTGGCACTTTTTCTATGGTGACTGAGGGAAAATGTTCAAAGTCTCTCTCACTCTGAAAACTCTTAATCCCTTCAGGTCCTTGACCTCAGATGGCTGATGCAAAAAGTTTCCACTAGATGGTGTAGGACATGTAACTCTCAATATTATTAGTAAATACACATTCAGTAAATAGTATTTCCCCATGTTTTAATAGCAACTCCCTTGCCTTTCAACAGAGAGAATTAGTTTATAGGAAAAGCAAAATACATACCTTAAAAAGCATTAATTCTACCCCAGATGTGTGCCCACTGGTTTTCCACGAGGATAAAAGCAGTAACCCTGAAATCCTATTAACAAGAGAATTGCCTTAAACATTAAGCATGTCATTTTATTGCTTCAAGTAGGAAAAGAAAAAAAAAGAGAAAACAAAGTCATCCCTTTGGAGAGGAGAAATCTCTCTTCTTTTTTTTTCCCCTCTTCGGAAGAGAAAATACTAAGAAGTCCAAAAGAATGCAGAAAACCCTGAAGTTTAGTCAGCCACATTTCAGCCCATATCTGAACTGCTATTCTGCTTTGAAGATGTGGCTCTCTTACCTAGGAATTTTCTACCAGGGCCCTGATGCCACAAGTTCTCTGGCCCTTGGCTGTGTCAGCACGGCACACACAGGGTTCCATCCCTCTCCCCAGAGCTGTGACAGTGGGATCTGGAGCGGGGTGGGGGGGGGAGGAATTAATTATCAGAACTGCTATGCACATATCAACCCTTATTCTTTTGTAAGAATTAATCTCAGCTGATCTACACAATTATCACCAAGGTCTCGATAAGGCTTGGTACAATAGAATTGTTAATTAAGACGTAATTTCTTCAGAAAACTTGCATTATTGAGTGGGAAGGAATGAACTCAGCTTGACTCCAGGATCACTGAATGAATTTGCAGAGTTCAGAATAAATAATACTAATTAAAAAGAAAAATCATAATCTTCACATACCTTTAACCTTGGCACATATTAAAATAGAAACTATAGAGACAAAAAAAACCGATTAAATCCTACTGATATTTTTTGGCAATTTTCAGTGCTGAATAGCATGTTAAGTCTATACACTGTTGAAAAATTTGTAAGCAAGAATATATGATCTAATGCAGAAATGGATTCATTCCTCTCTGACTAATAATCAGAAATAACAGAATAAAGTCAAAGTGCCACAAGGAAAAAAAGTGACACAGAAAGCCACCAGTTTTTTTATTTTTGGGTGGAGCTCTTTGTCTTCCCTTTCTTACTTCCCTAAGCTTCCCAAGACTTCAGTGTCTTCTGAGCTCTGATTTTCCTTCCTCAGACAGTTAACTTTTTCCCTTGCAGCTTCCCCAAAGAGACCCAAGCAGTTTCTTGGGAATCTCATAACTTTATATTTTAGAATCACTTGGGAGCTACATTTGAGGGTCTTTCATTATTACTTTAAACCTCATCACCAAGCAGGCCAGTTACAGACTCAAATGAAGAGGTCATTCAGCTTTATTTTTTAAAGTCTGTGATGAGACAGTGATACTTATGGAGCCAGACTATCTGGCAGCAGATGCACAAAATTATTTTATCAGGAGTTCTTGTCAAAAGCTGTCTGGAGTTTGTGATTTTATATGCTTTTAGAAATAACTATCATAAAACAGGTAGCTGAGAAAAAATAAGTGTTACTTGCTTATCCCACTTCAACAAAAACCCTGTGGGAAAAGTTTGTTCAGTATTCTCATAAATTATTACAAGGAATTTTCCAAGAAGAGGGAAGAAAGGGGGGAGGGTGGGCCAAAAAAGCCATTTCATAATAAACTGGATTTGCATGACTGCAGACATAATCCATACCTGTCTCAAGAGGGGCTAATGTAGTGCAGTAACCCCAAAACCACTTCTTTCCTACCGCCAGGTTGTGACACGCAACAGTCAGGGGCTGGCTATGAGAAAGGAATCCTAAAAAAGCTATCCACAAGTGGGTTAGAGTTGCCACTTCTATACTAAAGTGTGCTAACAGGGAAATTCAGGAACAGCAACCACTATTTTTACCCTCCTCTGTGGTTTTCTACAGCATATATCAAGTTTAGCCCATTTTTGCTTCTATCAAAGCCAATAGAGAACCTTTTCAAGGGCTTCTCCTGTGTCCCTGACTCTTGCTGTCCTTTACAGGGTCATCAATTACAGCCAATTTCCTGCTACTCTATCTACAAAATGTTTCCAGGACCAACTCCATCTATCCTCAAGCTTCAGCTAATCACAATTATACGTAAAAATGCACAGTGGTTTGTGTGTGAAAAACAGTAGATGCATTTCTATCTTTATAAAATCACATGTTTAAAAAAAAAAAAAGAGAGGTAAGATGACCTCACAGGGTAGCCTATGACCTTTTAGCTTTTAAAATTCCCATGCAGTGGAAATTGCATTTTCAAGGGCCAACCCCTTACACCATGGCTGGGGTGAATGCAGAGGACAACCTCCAACCCATCAGCACCATTAGAGAGCATGAGAGAAAAGATTTCCAGATAAGAATTAAAGGACACTCTGAGAACAGGAAAAGAGATTATTACAGTGATTGCTTGATACATGGGACAGCCAAAAGAGATGTAATACTGCTTTGTGCAACATGGAGAGAAGAAGCATAAGAGAGAAGTATGCAGGAAGCAGACAATAGAGCTTCAGACAGAAGCATTAAAATAAGGGGTTTTAAAAATCTATACGTGTTACTCTATAAAGGACTTAATTACTACAAAATACTGTGCTTCATTTCCTTCTTCCTATACCAGCAGACCACTCACAATATGTTATGAGAAGATACGGACACATAAAACCATTGACTTAATTAATTCTTGCATAAATCAAGAGAAAACCATATCCACAGGAATAAAGCTGACACAGACAGGAAACAGCAGCAGACTTGTTCAGCATTAGTCTGGAGCACCACATCAGCAGCTGCAAACACAGTCCCTTCCCAGTGCCCACTCTGGGGCAGTGCCCATCTGCTGCCTCTGAAGCTGGTGAAGCCTTGCACCCACAGGTCTGGCCCATTTACATCCCAGAGACTGACCTCTTGCTGACTGGGAACAACTGGCCAGCTGTGGGAATCAGTGCTGGTTGTTCCAGGCCACACTGAGCTCTGACCAGCTGCTGGAGCTCACACCAGTGCCCTGGTCCTGCTTGCTAGCCCAGGTGGAGCCTGCAGGAGGACCAGTTTAAAGTCCGAACTAAAACAAGGTTGTACCTCCTATAGTGATTTACTTTGCTGAGGTCTGGACAAGCCTTGGGGGTGCCTCAGCACCAAGATAATTATAGCCACTGGAGAAAAAGCAACTCACTAATCAAGCCCAGTACACTGTTTCTCCTCAGAACCATATTTAGCTTCTTTTAATTTATTTGCTGAGTTCCATATTACAAGCACTTATATTTTTTGCCCTTGACACCATCATTACAAAGCTACTCTCCAGTATTTTTTTTAGAGATGCTCTTTTCCATTTCTATTAAAAATGTCACTCAAATGCAATGTCCTTTTCTCCAAAATGTCTCCCTTGGCTTCAGATATGCATTCCAGATATGCACAATTCATAACGGGGAAAAAAAATAGACCTCTATATTCAAGCCACTTTTTTATTTGAGCAGCACAGCCTATCAGACTTAGATAAGCTAAGAAATCAAATTAATGTAGTATGTCCTTTCCAAACCCAAAACCTTACATGCATGTTTGTACATATCTTTCCATGAATTATAACTTGTGAGAACTCAATCCAAGCCTATTTACTGGAGCCAGCTGTCTTAATGGCCTCATTACTTACCCAAACCCACATCTCAATAAGGTTGGGGAAGCTGCCAAAGGATTTGGCTGAATCTCTTATAAAGCCCCATGACAAATGGTAACTATCATTTTATTATCTCAGTGATAGGAAGGTCTGGTTGAGTTCTCCAGTTCTGGATGATTAAAGAAGAGTGGCAAGTTTCTGCTTTCCACTCACCATTAACAAGAAGATTTTGACTGGACATTCAGGCATTTCCTGAATGTGCAATACATACCCTGTCACCTCTAAACTCAACCCCTGGAATTCCTAGTATATCAGGCAAAACCCCTGGGATATATTCAAACACCAGAGCACCTGCTGGCTGTTACATTCCTGAAACAAGAGTTTCAGTCTCTGAACTTTGCACTCAGCCAGGACACTGCTGGTTTTCCACCACCGCAGTTAAGTGAAGATGCTCACCCAAATCATGCAGCACGAAAGAGTGGCAACAGAAGCCACAGAGAGCCCCACATTTCAGTGGAGAATTAAGCCCTATCCTGACATTCAACTGGAAGAGAAAGATTGTTCTTTGTTTTGTTTATTGCTATTTTATGAGACAGAAGGAAAATAACATATGAGAATAAAGAAGTTCAAGTTGCTTGACAGTATCAATTTATTCCAGTTCTTATAGAAAATAGTAATTTCCACTTAATTGCCCTTGAAGGAGCCCAAATTATGAGAGCTTTGGCCTAAAACTTTATTCTGAGGCTTGTCTAAAATGAAGCCTAATGTGCACGGCCTGCCTCCCTGCAGCCTTCTGTTTGCTGGCCCTAACATTGTATTTCTATCACTTCTGATGTGTTACTTAAAGTGCTGCAATAATAATAAGACAAAGTGGGATAGGAGAGAACAGCAGAAGTTGTAAAAAAGCCATCCATGAGGCAAGGAATATCTGAAAGAGCTGGAAAATAAGAAACTGTTTCTGTGCGGAACTGCTGCTACTGTAAGACTGCATATAACTATCACAAAATACATCTAAGACACACAGACTCCCCTGAGATGGTTTCTACAACTGAATTCTCCTTCACCTCCAGAAAGTATTTCAGCTGACAACTTTTTAACTGCCTGACATTTCAAGCCTTTCCTGTTACCTCAAAAAAGCTCCTATATATGACCTTCCACAGCACCAAGAGAGAGATACTGTTAAATATTAAAACATTAAAATGGTCTAAAAAAATCTCTTATATAGTTAGGTTTTCTCTGATCCTGGGTTTTACTCACCAAAACACAGAAACAACTCTGCTCATCCGCAGCTGTACACTAAGGGGAGCCCCAGCTCTCCCCACTCCCAGCCCAGGAGCCAGGAATGGGCTCCCAGCAAGGACAAGCCTGAATGAAGTGAAATGAAAAGTCCACTTCTTCAAGATTTCCTGTAACACCAGCAAGTCATCCTGGAAGTTTCACTACTAACTACAAGTGAAGGAGGCCTCCTTACACTTACTCTTCAGCAATATGGAAATCATTCAATCCTCAGGATGCATCCAGACCACATGGAGCCACATGAGAGAAGCAGCACTCTGAAGTTCAGGCACTCACATCCATGCACTGGGATGTGATACAGAAGCAAATATAATTGGAGTTTAAAGCATTAGAGAAGGAGAGGAAATTAATTCTCTGTACAGAGATGACTAAAGGGCTGCAATCCTACAACAGCCCTCCTCTTTCTCACAGGACCACCACTCTTCCCACCCCTCTCCCTCCTCACCAGACTAAGGCTGCCCAGGATCTACTACTCCAGCCTTTATTAAAGATAAAATCAAACTCATCCTTCCTAGCACAGAACAACAGCTAAAGAAATTACCTCAACCTTATTCTCAAGTTTCCAACTCAGATTTTATGATCCATTACCCAGGTATCTCACCAACTATACCATGTTGTCTCTTGCACATTCATTAACTATTCATGTTCCAAGCAATGTTAACTTTTTTTTTTTTTTAAGTAGCAACATTTACACTTTTTCTTCCCAGAGTGCCTTCAGACAGTTGGCTAGAATTCAAACTTTGAATTTAGTGCTCTTAATTGTGGGGTGTTTTCCTATCAGGCTCCTGTATTAGACTGCTGGCGCCTACCAACTCATAAATTTGTCTCTACTTTTTTAGTATTTTTCGCACATCTTGCCTTAGCAAAGGTTCAAAAGTTCAGTAGAAAAATACTACTTATCTCTCTGTTTGCTGAAAAGTCTTATGACAGATAATGTCAAAAAATTTAACACAATTATGACAACTAAATTACACAGCACTACATAGATCTTGTAAGGTTCCAGAAAACATTGTAAGTAATTAACTGTTGTTAAGAGGTTTACACTGCCTCACCAACACATACTGAGACCTAAACTGAACTGCTAATATGTTCATCGGTAAATTTTGTGGGGAGTCAGACTGAATTACACCATGGCAGGATGTCACTTAGTTTGCTTATTGCTTTCCTAATTGATAAAGGAGTATTAACAGCCGATTCTTTACTATCTGTGCATCCTGGAGAACTTTGTAAAATATTCTTCTTTAGTACAAGTAGCGTATTTCTCCCTCTGCCCCATCAACATCCACCAGCAAAGGCACAGACAGACAATTCTAAAATAACTTTCCTTGGAGAAGATCTACATGTAGAGGGAAACAAGGACAAGGTTACAACCTATGCTTGTTATTTTATTGTCAAGTGGGATGGAACATGTCACCTGGAACAAAGGTACTTTCACTGTACACAGGAAAGCATACAGTGTATGGGAAAATGGAATAGAAAAAAGTAATCATCATTTAATGGACAACAAGTTACCTTCACAGATATTTTAAAGTGTTCTTGATTTACAGAAATGAGCAAGTAAATAAATTTACTATATATATATATATATAAAATATGTATGAAAGAACAAATGAATAAAATATATTCATTAAAATAGAGTAGCTGTCACTACTAGATTTTCTTCAGTAAATGCAGGATATTATATGCAGAAATGAATCCTAGCCAATATTACTTTTCCCCTCTACTTCTTGCAAAGGATCCGTGCCAGGATATTGGAAAAAGAGTACCACCAAAAAAAAGTTTTTATTTAAGTACTAAATACATTCAAGCACTAATATCAATAATTACTCACAATAAATTCTCCCTTTTACATTTGGCTCAAAGAAAATCACTTCTGTTGACAAAGAATATTTATTTTTAAATTCCAAAGTAGTGTGTACCTTTCTAGCACTTTTATCTCTGAAACTCTATGAGCAACAGACTCAGATGGTAACAGCTGAGTGATTTCCAACTTACACTCCTTCAAAAATTACCATCAGCATGTACAAATGTCCTGCTGTTTCCTGGTGATGTAAGTGCTTAAATAGGAGCCTACAGCATAGGCCAAATAATGACAAGTGTCAGTTAAAACAGAAAAAAAGAACAAACCATTTTTATCCTGGCATAAAAAATAAGTTATCTCTCATTAATTAAGCTGTGACAGATTTTGTTTCTTTGTTGTCTTTTTTTTTTTTTTTTTAATGGCTTGGGATTGCATGGCCCGGTTTTGGTAGCAGGGGGGCTACAGGGGTGACTTCTGTGAGAAACTACCAGAAGCTCCCCCATGTCCAACAGACAATTCCAGCTGGCTCCAGGATGGACCTGCCACTGGCCAAGTTGAGCCCATCAGTGATGATGGTATCCCTGAGGAAACATATTTAAAGAAACTGCTTGGAATAACAGCAGCCTCAAGAGGAGTACAACATGTAACAGAAGCAACCCTGCAGACACCAAGGTCAGTGAGGAGGGGGAGGAGGTGCCCTCAGCTGGTGGTGAGCAGCTGTGGCCCTGCAGCCCATGGAGGGCCACGGGAGCAAAGATCCACCTGCAGCCTGTGGAGGACTCACCCTGGAGCAGGTAGATTCCCAAAGGAAGCAGTAACTCCATGGGAAGACCACACTAGAGCAGGGTCCTGGCAGGTTCTGTAGAAAGAGGAGGTCATGCTAGAGCAGGATTTCTGACAGGGCTTGTCCTGTGAGGGACCCTGCTGGAGCAGCCTGTTCCTGAAGGACTGCAGCCCATGGAAGGGATCCATGCTGGAGCAGGTTGTGAAGATCTGTGCCCCTGGGAAGGACTCACAGCCGAGAAGTCTGTGGAAGACTGTCTCCTGTGGGAGTGGAGCAGAAGAAGAGCAGAAGGAGTCCTCTCCCTGAGGAGGAGGGAAGGGTAGAGACAACGTGTGATGAGGCCCCAGCAACCCCCATTCCCTATCTCCCTGTGCTGCTGGGGGAAGGAGGGAGGGAAAATGCGGAGTCAAATTGAGTCCAGGAAGAAAGGGAGGAGAGAGAGATGGGGGAAAAATATTTCAAGATTTAGTTTTTATTTTGCATTACCCTGCTCTAATTTACTACCTATCAAATCAAATTCATTTTCCCAAATCGGGTCTGTTTTACCATGAGCTAGTGAGTGATCTCTCCCTGTCATTATCTCAACTCATGATTTTTCATTATATTTTCTCTCCCCTTCCTAGCTGATGGGCCATGCTGGGTACCTGGTGTCCAGCCAGGGTCAACCCACCATTTAAAGTCCAGTCCTTTTATTGGAAAAAAAAAAAACACTGTCACATTGGGTTTGTGCCAACGTTTTAAAGTTCCCCAGAAATCTTACAAAGGTAAAGGGAACAAAAAACCCTCACAAAATATTTTTGAGTAATTTAAAAATTATTATATTCCCTCCTAGAATAATAAAACTAAATCACGTTTAGGGCCTATGGAAGGACAGATGGGTAATGATTTATTTTCACAACAACATGGAAAATCAGTGTCACTAATATTCAGTTTCCTCATTCACTGAAAGAAACTGAGGCTGAGCATTACGTTAAAAGCCTTTTCAGTAACACAAATATAAATATTTAGTAAAGTTTTCAATGACTTTTCATACAATTATTACCAATATCTACAGTTATTAGAAAAGCACTTTCAAGTAAGAGAAAATGACCTTGATGAGTTACTACTTGAAGAGCTACTGAGGAAAGCAAATTCATTAACACAATGCATTCATCTCAAAAAAAGGAAGCACACACATATATGCAACAGTGACAGAAGTGATCTTGTCTGACTGAAATAAGGAAACACAATGACAGTAACATAGTACTCACTCAGTAAAACTACCATCACAGTAATAATTACTGAATGTCAGAGAAAGATCAAGTGCTAAAGCCAAAAGCATACACACAGTTCTAAAGGGAACAGGAAATAATATTCAAAAATTCTGGAAAACATCAAAAAGTGCTCAGGGGATGTAATAAAACCCATTTAAAAAGATAGCATGTGTATTAGGATGAACTGAAAGCCATCAGTTTCTAAATGAGTTTTGATGATTTTCAAGTCACAGGCAAACAACGTCTGAAGGAAAGCAATTGTTTTGTGTGCAAAGTGTGGAAACAATTATCAGTGGTGCCTTGGCCCTGCAGCTGTGGGATGTGCTGTGCTCTTATTCACAGCCTTAAACACAAAGGATTAAAGAGACAAGGAAAGACAAAACTCCAGCACCAGGCAGACATCTCTGAGTTAGTAAATTAAGCAATTTGTTCTGTGATCACAAGGACAGCCACCGTCTGCAGAAACTCAGCTTTAGACTGAAGGGAGTAACCAGCCTTTCATCTGCAAATTAAGCAGTAGTGTGCTGCCACATCTAAAAGACATTAAATGGTGCCAAATCTCATTTGAGATGGTTCATCCTTTGTCTTTCTCCACAGAAATGCTATCCAACTTTAGTCACAGTCCTGTGCTTTGAGGACACTGCTGTGTGTGCACATAACCAGTTCTATTCACCCAGCATAGCCAACAGGAGCAGCTGCTCCAGAGCCACCAGCAGAGCCTACCCTGGTGCTCTGCATTCTGTATCCATTATCTTCAGCAGTTCCTCCAAGCACAGCCCTGAGCTCCACCTCCACCGTGGATCTCCCGTTGTTGAAGCAAAATAGAAATGAAAAAGCCACCCACAGGAACACCTTTCCCTGCAAACTGTTCAAGCATCTCTACTTTAGAGAATACAAGTTCTTTTATCTCCAGAAAAATCTTTTCAGCTCACCTGTGAACAGAACTAAACATAGCAGAAAATATCAAACACAACATATCAAAGCAGAAAACTGAGCATAAACATGACCACTGATCAGTGTCTTTCCACGTTCAAGCTTGTTCTTTTCACATCTGGAAACTTAAGTCTTTTGGGATGGAAAGGTTTCTCCACCCTATAGCAGCTCATGCTTGGCCTACTTATGCTTCACAAAATGCATCTTCATGAGTTTTTATTGACATTTTTAAGCATCTGAAGAGGGCACTTAAATTTTCTAATTTTCTCAGGTTGTATGATATGATTAGCTGTCCACCAAAATACAAATTGAACTACAAAAGAAGGAAGCGTCACCATGCACTCTAGAGGTACACAATGATAGAAGTCTCTGATCAATGTAAGGAGCCAATGAGCAGTTTCCTGGATAAAACTTCTCCCTCTCCCTTTCCTGTACTTCTTCCTACATTTGCAGTGATCTTAAATAGAACAGATGCTCCTATGAATCCCACAAGAAGTTGTTAATATACAGTTAATTGTTTGCAACATCTGGTAATAACAATACTCATTTGAAGTCTGCAGTTGCTGGCAGAGGTCAGATGACAAAGCCATTGGCCTCTGCATGGCATCAGCTGATTGTGCCCTGCTTCTTCAGTGGGTGGGGTGAGTCCTGCCTATGCCCAAGCCTTGCTCCGACAGTGTCTACAGAAATAGTAACTCACTTTAAAACTCTGATACAATTTTACAAACAGTATTTTTTCCCCATTTTTTTCTCCCTATTTTCTTTTCTGGTTAGAAAACCAGGAGGGTTAGGCAGAAAATCTGCCCAAAAGCAGCAGCTGTGTAGTCACAGTTGGGGAGAGAGCAAGGACTGTGCCAAGCAGGAACAGCAAAGGAGAGAAAGAGCAAGTTTAGCAGGGCTTGCCAGCCAAGTGATCCCACTGAACCACTGCTCTACAACCAGCCACAACCAGGACAGTTATAGCAGGGAGCCTTAGGAGCACAACCAAGGGATGAAGAAGATCAAGCTGAAGAACAGGGTTAGATGAAATACAAATACCACAAGACCAGGTGTGCAGCCTGTATATGTCAGTATTTTCAGACCAAAGCACTGCTGCACACCTGGCCTAGCAATGGCACATCCATATCCTTGCCACCATCTCCTCCTGCTGGTGCCAACCATTCCCAGCACCTCCTCAGGAGCAGGAACCTCTTCCTCTACATATTTTTAATACATCTCTTATTTCTCTATGTCTGCTAATTTTTCCACTTGAAGCCCTCCATCCTCTCACTGACTGACACCCCCACATGTTTCTGTTTATACAGCACTGGTGTTTGAAAACAGGCACCTACTCACTTCCTTTCATTATTCAGGCAGGCAGTCTGACACCCTGCCTACCACTTCCCTCAGGATTTTATGCTGAGGATTATGCAGCTTTTAGTGCATGTTATAAATTGCCTGCCATGTCCCACAGGATGCCAAGCCCTAGTAATAAAGACACTGTTGGTGTGATGCCCATCAGTTGACATGGGAAAGATTTTCCTTCAGGCTTCATAACCGGGCAGGACCTTGAAAGGTTCCCAAGGACCTTGCATGTTTCTGTAGCTCCTTATACTGCTCAAAGACTCCAAAATATCAAAAAACAAGCACCAATTTACATTCATGAAAACCTGCCCTGAAAGCAGAACTGGACACAGGAGCCCAGATTGCAGGTGGCACCATCCTTTGATGAGAACAGATCCGAGCAACACTTTGGTAACAGGTTTGGTTCACAGGAAAGTTTTTCTGTCTTGCAGATTGCAAATGCCATCTCTGATCTCCCAGGACTGGAGAAAGAGCACAGTCCAGCTGTCAGAGGATAATGACTATCCTCATCACTATGCAGTAGCATCATGCACTACTTGATGTGAATTTGCACCCCCAGGGAACAGGCAGAACTGTAGGATCCCGTAGACTGCAAAGTGAGCTTTCTTTTCTTATCTTCTCTCTCTCTCTGCGGTGCCCTGGAGAAGGCCAAAACCAAAAACCACACACAGAATATAGTGCTGGGAAGGTCCAGCTCCTTTTGAGAGAGATGTTCCTAGAAACATATTCCCAGCTAAACCTTCTCAGGAACAGCCTCATGTGTATGCACCTACAGACACGCAAACACCAGAGCTGCAGCCACTGAATTGGTAGCAGATCATTCCTCAAGTTAACAGCGAGACCCGTTCTGAGAAACAAAACTGAAGTCTCCTGAGCATGTATTTTGGGTCCTAAACCTTTCTCATTTAAAGCCTTTGTCTACTGTGCACTTCAGTCATTTCAGTAGTTCAAAAAAATATCTAATAAGAAGTATCAAGAGATGTATCGAGTCAGGAATATTTCAGAATACATCAAAATGCCTTCATCAGTGTGTATTGTACAGAAACCTTCATATGCATAAAATTAAAAATGCTTCCCTCAGTTCCACATACTCCTTAGTTCACAATGGAAGTACAGAATACCAAAGCTCCCTTCAGCTTTTGCAGTGCTAGGCCAAAAAATATTGGACATAGCTTAGAAAGGTCTTTATGTCTTTCATTAACAAGATCTTAAGGAAATACAATCTGTATAAAGGGCTGAAGTTCAACAAAATTACATACAATTCCTACTGGGTTTGGTTATTTGGTTTTTACATCAAAGCCATCACAGTCTATCTAATGAATGTTCTGAGAATAGCATTTCAATTATATATGCAGTCTACATAACAAAAAAAGTTAAGTGTATTTTTCTTTTAAAATATGTACATTTAATGTAGAATCTTCCAAAAACAATCTGAGCACATACTTCAAAGCAAAAAAAAAAAAATAGCCTTTTCTTCCTCTTCTGTGATAGAATATTATAAAAATTCAAGCAAAATGAAAAAGGTATAGCTATCTTTGCTTTTTACCTGGGCTTTTTTAGAATGCATCAAACAACTAAAAAAAAGAGAAGCATTAAATCTATGCTAAATGTGACAAAGAGGCTTAGTGATCTAACAGGAGTGTTGGGGTATTTCTTGTTTAATTTTTTAGAAATAGTTTATTCCATTGAAAATACAATCTTTCTTCTGCTCTATAAACTAACTAAAGTCCTAGGGTTATATATTTAAGTACTAGCCCCCTTTAGGAAACACATCTACAGATACATTGATGCACAATCAAATTCTCCTCAGGAATTACAGAACTTGCATTAAGTTTATGTATATAAAAATTTGAGTTTTATATAAAAGGCAAGTTAAATTTCTGCATATAAAGGCAGGAGAGCAGACCTGTTAGACACTGAGCAAACAAAAGGACTCCTACAAAATGCATTGAAAAAGGTGAAAACACATTAAATCTAAAAATCTTACCTCAGAAGAGCTTCAAACAGAAATGAATTCAAAGTTAGGGCACTTTATAAAAACACAACTGAAGTACAATAGCAACCGAGAAACAAAATGTTTTATGAATATCTTCAAGTTTCTGCATACATTTCTACCAATTTTTATTGCAAATGTCAAGAACCACTAGCAGATTTCTTCAGCCAAGGTAAAAACAAAACAGAAAAATTGGTGCACTAACTTACCTGCTTATATATATGATACTTGAATACTGATTATTAATTTTCTTTTTGCATCTAGTTTAAGTTGAAGTCAGGCCCAAAGGTGCCCAAAGAAGCACTTAAATCAAAACTGTATTTAAGAATCTGCGTGAACATAACTAGTTTTCTGAATATATGGGGCATGCAGAATTCCCACTAAAACCAAAGAGCTTAATATATTTAAACAAAAATGTGAACATATAAATAAGACATACTCCTTTCATCATTCACATGCAGATGCTGGCCCTTACTCTGAATATAAGGTATATTCCCTTCCATTTCCAATTTTCATGGGACTAGTTCTGATAAAAAAGGTAAACTGAACAAGATCCTGAGATTTAAAAGCAGACCACAATTAGCCTCTTTATTGTGGATACAAGTGTTACTAAGGTAATAGAAATTCCATAACCCCTTAGATTAAACACAAAATTCACCCACAGGAAAAGGCACATATGCTTTGGTTGGAAAATAGTTTCCAACATTTTATAAAATTCTTTTATAAAATTCCTTTTCTCTTAATCAAAAATCACAGCTGAAAGCTGCCTTGACTCACAGTGAATCGACAGACAAAGGAATATTTAAAACCATCAGAAGTCATCATAAGAAGTTTTTCTGTCAAAAGGAAAAAGAAGATATAAGGTTGGGGAGGGGGGGGGAAAGTGTTTTTTGTTAATACCTGATAAGCAGTTTAGGTTCCAAGTACCATAAAATATTACAAAGTTCACAATCAGTAATATATTTTAGAATTTGCTGTGAAGCTCCTAGATTTGAGTATGGAATTTTACTCTTTACCTTCTCATATGAGCAGGCAAAAACCTCCAGACTTCTAACTGGCATTGTGTTGAGATAATAAAGGCAATCTCCATTATGGTGAATAGTTTTCTACCAAAGATCTTCAAAACTCATATTACACAAGAATTAGCCTCATGACAGGAGTCCAGTGGGATTTGCTGTCCTTTATTTACTTTGCTAATATGAGTGAACTAACTAGTAAATACCTTTCTTCATCCCTGTTACTGCCGTAACAGTGAAATGACATGGGCATAACTTCTTACCTTTAGGAAAAGCAACATAAACAGGATAGTTTAATATCATAAATCTTTTTATCCAGAAATGACTACATCATTTTAAAATTATTTTAAGATTCAAAGATGTATTTTTATGAGACAAAGTAGCTTATGATGTCCTGTGTATCTGTCCTTCATTTAATTTGCATATGTCTTGAGGTCTCCTAAATTAAAACAATGAAGTAGAGTCAACGACATTTTTTAGATTAATTTTTTAGATTATTATTTAAAGACTAATAGATCTTAAATCTGAACCTCTCTCTTGTTAGAAATGTTCTTATGAAGCTCATTACCAAGCTCACTTTAGGCAGTTAAGAAAATGAAGAGTCATCACTGGCATTGAGTGAAATCTTCATGTGATAAAGGGCATCTTTGAGCCCTTCCCCATCTCTCAGTTGTATTTGATTTACCCTGGAGATGATGTACTACTCATATTTCCTTTAAAGCATATTAAATACTAGTAAAAAATGTGAAACTAGATGTTCACAAAGAATGTAGCAAGCACTTCTATGACTTTCATATGCTGTTAGCTGCCAGTTTTTATGCCTTTTGCTTGTTCCTCTACAACACCCCTTAGTCTGGCTAAAACACGCCCCGGTCCTACTGAGCATCTGACAAGCTCTTCTGAAAAAAAGTTGCTGAATTTTGAGCAATAAACAGACAATGTACCAAACTGCATTTAGGGCACTCCAAGTTCTTGTCATGTCATTCCAGCAGCTTTACTCCTCTGCATCTTCTGATGGTTTCCTGTTTTTTTTGCAGATCTACTATTTCCAGGTGGTCCAGGTGAAAATAACACAGACCTTCTAAAAACAGATGGTTTGACAGAGATTGCACATTTCTGGGAAACTCTTACCTTAAACTCACATTTAATTCTGAAAAACTTAAGTGTAAAATATCTTAGGAGGATCTCTAAAGATGAAAAATATCCTAGGCAGCACCTTTTATTCAGAACGCTTACAGTTAACACAAAATACAATGAAAATACCAGGATTTTATTAAGTTGAAATAATGTGCTCTCAAGTTCACCACACAGCCATAGAGAAAGCTATAAGGTAGAAAGAGTAGACACTGCTCAATTTGGCAGTAGGACCAGAGCAGGAAGCCCTCTGCAGCCAGGTAGGAGTGATCTGAGCAGAGAGATCTGTGGCTGCCTCCATGGCTGTTTGTATCTGATTTGTCTTCAGAGCACACCAATAACACTGCCAATTACAGAAACAGTTTTTGAAATGTGAATATGGGTGCTCTGAAAACTGGACTGAGACCAATAACTCATTTTGCAGACATCTAGCTAGTTATTTGGATGTTAATGTTCTTCAGCCAGTAAAACCAAGACTACATTTAAACCATTACCCTAAGAGAGAATAATACCATTTCCTCACTGCCTACCTCATCAGCCACCTAATGCTTCCCAAAGCACTAAACATTTTCAAGTGCAAATATTGCTATACCTTCAACTGTTGCTATGCAACACTAGGTCTTATATTTCATAGAAATATGATGAAAATTGGACTCCTGATCCTTAGCTTAACTACTATTACTCACCAGCATATCATACACTATTTGGATTGATACTCATTGAGGAAACCAGGTTATAATCCTCAACAACTTACTTACAGAATACAGGCTCTACTCCAATGTATTTTCACCCCTCATTTAATATTTAATTATTTTTTGAACATGACCTGCCCTGCAATTTTAAGAGAAATCACCTGAGCTCTTCATTCAGCTATATTATAGTCATTTTGCTTCAGAATTACTCCCACAACAGTACCAGGCATGTCTTAGGGATAATTGTGTTTTATAGTTATAAAAATTAGTGTTGCTGGAATGCAAGAGGAGTAAGAGTACAGTGCACACACGAGGTTCGTAATGCAGCCCTTCCAATACCCTCAGGAGAAGCAATCCCACCCTCCACACAATCCCACACACAAAACTCATCTTCAGGCATTCTGGACAATAAATTACCTTATCAATCAGCCTAACTTTCAGAAGTAACAACAAGAGGGGTTTTTTTTTCTTCCTAAGGCAAATTATTTGCTCCTCTGCAGACATTTTAGTGAGACTTCTGGGTAATCAACTCTATCAGACAGATGGCATACTTTTTGAAACAAGTGACATGGGCTGTTTGTTTCACCCCAAATTGGGGCAATTCATTTTGATAAGAATTTAATTCACAGTTAATACAGATTGTTGGCATCTCGTTTTATATGAATTGATTGCACAGAGAAATCAGGTCAAGATCAGCTCTGGGTAAGAAGACTGACAGAACTAATGGTGAACCCCTGTCACTGCACATCAGCATGAAATTTAGCTGACCAGAGTATGACCATACCCCAGCAAAAACAGAGGATTTGTTATGTTTGCTCTCACCAATGCATTTTAAAAAAACAGGTAGAAAAAGGAGAAGACTGGTCAATGTTTTGCCATTTCAGTTGGGTAGGCAGATCAGCAGCGAGTCCTTTTCACCATGTCATACAGTTTCTTGGTACTTGGGCTTCATAGAGGCTCAGTTAAGAAGAGATTAGTGAACAAGGAGTAATACAGATACTGACAAAATTTCATATAAAGTAAGCTTTTTAAAAAAAATTTCAAACTATTTAGTGTAGTAAATTCAATTTATCGAAATATAATCAGTGATTAGGACCACTGAAAGTTCCAAGAACTGCACAACACTCACATTGTATTTACAGTAATTTCCAAAGCAATTTTCAGCAAACTGGTTCACCTAGTTTGTCTCCAGACTTAGTAGGTGAGTGCTAATTTCTTTGTCACATTAGAAAGCCTGTAAGTGAAGCTGTCTTTGCAGGAAAAATCATCTCAGTTCAAGTTAAAACTGCAGATAGGTTTTGAGAATGTGAACAAAATTATGACCAGACCTCATAGTATTTACTTTCTAATTTGGCACGTGCAGGGTGCAAAACTACAAAACTGGTGTATGGTACAGTAGATTTGTCTATCCTTTGCATAATAATACACTTGATACATATTTCATTTTTTATTTACATTATTGTATAGCATCTGAAATAGACCATTTGAAAGCATAGTTACAGATCTAACACAAAATGGACATTTTCCTGCACACCTCAACTGCTTTCTGACAGTTCTGACAGAGCCACAATCACAACGAGAATGAACAAAAATGGTTTCCCACCAATGAGAAAAATCAGTTCACCATTAAGCAGTTCCGTTATATAAAGTTCTTTATTCACTGAAAATTAAGGAAGTCAGGTCCCCAACATAATCAGCACATAAAACCAGCATGTTCACTGATTTTAAACAGTGCTCCCAAGCCTGAGCATTGGAAAAGATATCATGACACAAGAAAAAGGTGATATTCAGCAAAGGGAGTTCAGAGGGATTTTTATTTGATCTTCACATATTCACATTTTTCAGTAGTGGCAAAGGCAAGGAATTATTGGCACTTGTGGAACTAATGCTGCATCTCCCACAGTCACAAGTCTTGGAGATGAAACTGCAGACGGCAACACAAGCAGCTGGGTAAAATCTCAATAGCTGCCAGAACCCAATCACAGCATTTCCAGATCCCCATCACAGCCAGCAGCCAATAGCCACCTGCAGGTGACACCACACTCCTCTGTGACTCTGTGACTTTGTGACCCTTCACACAGCACTAGGTGGGCTCCACCCCCCCCCTCCCTCCAGGGATCCCATGGGATGATGGTTCATGGCTCAAGTTTATGGTGACCAGCGGAAAAGCAGGAAGACACAGATTCTTTCTAAGGTGTCTGGGAACAGCAAAGGAGGTGAAAAAGGGGAAGGAGAGAAAGAACAAAGCCAGGAAAATTGAAGGCCTGCAAAGTTAGTTGCTGCCTTCATTAAACACTGCAACATGCAGAACACTTAGAGGTCAAAAAATTCCAAAACTCCTCCAGACTGAGACTGAGTCTTCAATTCCACTAAAATCTGGGTTTGCCTGAAGCAGTTATTCAACTTCCGCAGACAAAATGAAGTAAGCCTAGAAAATTCAGCTCTTCTTTCTAGTGATCTGCACTTCTTTGGGTTTCTTGCTTTAATGTGGAAATAAGAATTTTTGTATAGCTTGAGGTAACTTCGGTTGCACAGAGGGTTCCATTCAGAATATATATATATTTTTTATAAGACATGAATATAGCCTTTTTAAAGAAAACCAGTAAAATATGCAAATGGCATTGCAAAATTTTGTCTTTTTGAAAGAGCATTGGGAGAAAAAGTGTTTTAAACCGCTGTTAACTACCAAACTTAAGTTCTGTTTGACAGTAGGCAACGGAATCTAAACCTGAATTTTTGTACCAGCTGAGGAAACAGTGGTGGAAATCATTAGAACAGGAGTTTGGAACTCCTACCAGACATTTAGTACACAGAATACATCATCACACAATACATTAGGAGTAGAGAAGATCCTCCTTACACTCAGTCTCCCTTCATACAGGTTTTGTTTTGAAGCAACTTACTCTGTACTGTACTTTGAAGGACATTGCAATGAACCTGCGCTTCCCTACTAATGTCAAATTCAGCAAACTATTGTGAATTTTCAGTCTTAAAAGTTATTAATTCCTGTATGTGTTAGTTTTATAGTAAAGTAGCAGCAAGTAGCCACTAATAACTTCTGGCATCCAATTGAAGCAAAATTTGGGACCCTCCAAAATCTTTTAAAATACATAAGTATATAGTAAAAGCAGCAAATTTGGCCAACACGTCAGTTGCACTAAATCCTGGCTTAGGCACCTGAATCCAGGTGCACATGACACTCACAGGCCCTGAGAGCAGAGTCAAGAGGATATAAGCACTTTTGTGGACATGTAAGCAGTTCTGTTTTCTCTGTGGCCCCCCCAGAGAACAGGAAGATGTGCAGAGGTTCAGATCACAGCCCTCAGGGCAGCTCATTGCTCCTGAAAGGAATGCCACGACTAACAAGACCACAGAGCTTTAGCAAGCCACGCAGTCCTTGCAAGAAAAGGCCACAAATGGTGAACTCAGAACTAAGCAGCCAAGAATGCTGATAAAAAGGTTTATTCTAAGAGAGTGCATCTCTAATATTTGTGTGCTATTTGTTGCAAAAGAAAGTCTACATTAGGAAAAACTTAAATAAATAAATAGTAAAATCAGGGATATCTCTAAAGGTATTTTCATGGACTCACCTAAGAATTCACTGTGATTTTAACCAGATTAAATCTATTAAGTTAAACAACTCTAAAGAGCATGATCGTTCAAGGATTATATAACAATTATTTCCTAACATTTAATACTCTCCTTTAAAAAAGGGGAAGAAAAGAAAGAAAAAAAAAAGGGGGGAAAGAGAAAGAAAAAAAAGACTAAGTAAATAAGGAGTGCATGCTCTGCTTCATGAAGTTGAATGGCAATCCATCCACTGTTTTTCTTAATAAGAATAAACTTGTTTTTTCCTGCAGACTGTTCTTGCATTTCTCTCATGCTTCACACAGTATTACAGTGACCATTACTGTAACCATCACTTTTGCTAGATGAAAAAGCAATACAGGATTCTACCACTGGGAATATAATAGACTAAAAAAATTAGAAAAAAACCCAACTGCAACAAAATGAAACAAACTAAAAGACCCCAACATCTTTTCAATTGCTAAGCATTTTTCCTTTGTTTCCTGCCTTAGGTGCTGTTCAAATCCCTCTGAACATCCTGCCCTCGCCAGTTACCTTCTTTCAATTGACAAGGCAATTTAGCAAAATTTGACTATACTTCCTTCTGTTTATTCACTCTCCTCATTTTCTGGGGCTCCTGGGCAGAATCCAAACATGCCAACGTACTGTTTTCTCTTAATACTGTTCCTTCTCTCAGTGTTTGCCAATTTCCCCAGCATAGCAAACACGTAGTGTTATGACTACAGAGCACCTTATTATTTGCTATATTATAGCAAAGAATAATACCGTGAAACATTCTTGCCCCCACGTTTGTATTCACAGCCCCTGTGCCTGTGTCCCTCCATCATTCTTCTTTCTGATTTGCAGCTGGACAAAGGAAGAAAGGTAACAGCTTTGTATTTCAAAGAGAAATGAGTGTACCCAGCAGGCTCCTAGGATAAATCATAAATTGGCTGGGAAAGGACAAGCAGATAGTAGCATGAACCTGCATTACTTATGTGTCTTTAGCTTGGGACAAGCAGAGGCAGCCCTTTTTCTGCCAGGATGCTTATATGCTGTTACAGGCATCTTAAGCAAACCTCCTTTCTCCCTTCCCACTTCTCTGGACAGTGTTAGAAGTGCCTTGTGGTTCTTGACCATGAAAAGAAAGGATGTTCAGAAACACCTGCTGTGTCTGCCCTGCAGCCTAAAGCTGAGTTCTGATGAAGTCTGATGGGTCACTACGATCACTCCTGGCGGCAGCTGCAGGGTGGTACCACACCAGCACCCCCACCATGCAGCAGGGCTGGTGCACATCAGGAAAGCCCCAGCACCTCCATCCATTCCAAACACAGCTGAACAGTGCCCCAGCTCCCCCCAGAACAGAAGGGCTTCGTTCTCCTAAATGCTTTCACACAGAGCACACACCCGTTCACTCTCCTGCCCATTTCTGTATGTGATTCCTTATACCCCCATCTGGTGGGCTTGAGCTGTTCCAACAGCATTTTAGTGGCGATGGGGGAGTGTACCAAATGAAAAAACAACAGGCTCTGCCTTTTGGGAAGAAAGGAGATATCTCGTCCATCTCTGAGGGGATGTAAAGGGATGTTCTATTGTCAGTTTTCGAAGGCCAGGTCCTTCCTGGACAGAGGAATTTCTGACTTTACAAGGTCTTGGAAATGAAAAGTAAATATTTCCTAAAATATTTTTTAAACACTTCAATAATAAAAAAGTTCTTCCTATTGTATTCCAGAACTTTTCTTGTACTTTTAAATTAGTTTTAAATAAAATTGGTTTTAAGTTTATACTGTAGTTAATCAACAGTGTTTCTGAGGTTAACAAAAATTCCCTTTGCTGCCAAGGTAGAAAAAAATCTAAACCCTGTTCTCAGAATAAAACGGGTACAAGTTAAGTATGCGACAAGTAGACTATAAAAAAAACCCCACCATACACTCTCACCCTGTCATTCCCAACTAAGAGTAGCCAAATTGTGACAATTAGCACATTGTGCATAGCACAATTCATCTGGCCCTTCACGGGGCTGCCAGACGAATTCTGGGTGGCTATGTGCATTAGCGCTTATCAACAGTGCTGACAAGAGATGCCGGGCATCAGCAAACACCTTCTAAAACATGCAGCACTTTGGCTGCTGTTCCTACCTGTCAGCCACTTCTCACTGAGCCCTTATCAGGGGAAGAACACTTAATCACAGCTCTCCAACAGCTAATATTAAAGAAGAAGACAGGATGACTTCTGGCAAATTAAAATCAGCTGAATTTATCACTCTTTCCCTCATGGCTGCACTGTTTCCCAGACCAGTGTGGGATAGTTTTAATCCTTTGCTGTAAAACAACCACAGAGTTTTTTCCTCCCTTTTCAATTGCCTTTTCCATGAAAAGCTGAGGCTTAGCAAAGAATGAGCCTGCAGAACTTTAGCTTGCTAATGCAGGATATTGTTCCTTAATCCATAATTTAACTTACACTGAATACTTACTACAAAGGTATCCCTACACAACATGCTAAAGATATAAAATTTCAATGCTGCAGCACATTCTGAAAAATATTCACCATGTTATTTACTTAGTAGCTAAAAATTGCTCTTGGATGCATCAGAGATCCCTTAAAAGAGAAATATCTTAAATAAAAATAAGTATATAGAGATAATGCATAACAAGATCTCAAGAAAATATAATACATAGATATAAGACTTATAATACAACAACTTAAGGCGAAATTAAGTGAGAGATGAGGTCCTTCAGGGGCTGTGGTCTTCAGACATGATGCCTAACCAGTTTTCAAAAGGTTTCAATTTTCTCTTTTTAAGAAAAGAAAAAAACCTCACACATATCTAAATGTGACCTAGGACTCATTTTCCTTCAAAAACTTCACAGAAATTAATGACAGCAAAAATACCTGTTAATTTCTACTTCTTCCTTCCTTTACTACTCCTATCACAAGACTAAAAGTCTGATCTTCCCTCCAAACCTCATTTTTCCACTAATATTATCAACAAATTACTGCGTCAACAGCCTGACGAATGCACTCTTCAGAGGTGTGAAGGATAACAGCCAAGAAGCTGGGTTCAAACTCTGATAAATCAGTCTGACAAAAAAGATTCTGAGACATGCATAGAATTGCAAAATCCATTGTCTTCTTGAGTCCATTAGCAGACCTGAATAAAATAGTTCTGACAAACAGCACATTCTGACTGACCAAAAAAAAACTTCAACGTTGAAATGCAATCTGAAGGCACTCCCGGAGCTCTATGGAAAATAAACATCTTACAGCAAGGAGATGCAGTGGATTGACAGAAAAATAGAGGTAAACTTTCAAACCACAGCATCCACATTCTCTGGATTCTGTGGCTTCACTGTTCAGCATAAGCACTGCCCCAGCATACCAGAGATGTGACTAAAGGATCAGGGCCACATCTGGAAAGGGGGGTTGTGCCAGCTCTACACGTCCTCTCTGGGGCTCATCTCTGCATCCCACAGCAGCTCTGTGGGCTGGGCTGCCTTCACACCCCACAGTCCTCCCACTGCCAGCAGCAGTTTGCTGTGGTGTGTGATCAGAAAAGTCAAAGGAGAGGGAAGAAGCTGTTCTATTATGGCAGGAATCAAGCTTTTCTGAATATCTTGTCCTCAAAAACCCAACACATCTGAGGCTAGTGCTGCAGCAGTGATGACTAACCTGGACAGCTGCAACATTTCTGCTTACTCAAAAAGAACTTAATTTCAAAAAGAAATTGCCATGAGAAATACCACAGCAGATCAACATATGCAAGCATTCCGAAGAGGAGCAAGCTTAATTTTAAATAGGGCTAAATATTTAAACAAAAGCCAATATGAAACAATATAACAGGAAATAAGGAAAAACGAGAATATGTTAACATACTCATGTCACACCGTACCTCAACACTACATCCAGAGTGCTTCAATTTTTATTGATTTTATTTGGTCGCCATTTCACACAGAAAGCAGTGCACACAAGTTCAGAAACCCTTCAAGTTGGCATTTTATCAAAATAAAAAGAAAACCTTAAGTTTAACCTTTCCCTTTGACACAAAATAAGGTATATCACTGTATATAAGGTATATCACATGCTGCAGCAGGATCTGGTGTGGGTTTCAGCTGGAAAATGAAGCCCCTGAAATTCAAGTCTGTGCATCCAGTCCCAACACAGACAGGAGAGTAGACAGCTGGACCACACTCCAGCCAGAGGAGGTGACTGTGCTCCAGATGGCTGCATGTCCTGTGACATTTCACTCCTGTACAAGCTGGAAAAAAATGGGGCATTGTCTTGTTCTTTTAGCTATCAAACTTCAGAGCTGTGCAAAACATCATAGAATGGCTTGGATTGGGAGAGACCTTAAAGATCATCTTGTTCCACCCCTTCCTTCCGTGGGCAAGGACAACTTCACTGGAGCAGATTGCTGGTCCATGGATACAACTCCTTCCCATTATTAGGGGATCCTAAGCACATATCTCCATCCTTGCGGAGAATGCTCTGGAGCACCAAGTGCTCCAGGACAGGGACTCTCCTTTTCCCCTTACCTTTGGGGCTCTGTGTCAGAATATACACGCCCTGCTAAACAAGGGATAGGACAGGGAGGTCTCTTGTTCCAGGCAGTGCCCCAGTGGTCACAACAAACAAAACCAAACAGTACCACTGTTCCACAAACTGTTACTGATGCCTAAGGTAACCTTCAGTACAGCATCAAGGGAGACCCATCAGCCACAGCTTCACAAATTTTCCCAAGCGTGAGATGGCCCAGTTCAAACCCTGCTGTAAGGCAGAGGTTAGATTTGAAACTGGATCTCTTCCTTCTAATATTTTACTTATCAGGGTAAGGACATTTCAATCTGTGGGTCACTGAAATGTAATGACATGCATTATAAGGAGTTATTTTTAAAGCACATTGATGTAATATCTATGGAACTGTATCACCAGTGCAAGAAAAGCCCACACACCAATATTAACATCTTTTATTCATGTATTTTAGCGAGAATTAAAGCTCACCTACTTTCAGGTTCCCAGAATTATAATGTTGGATACGTATGAGGATGAAGACTGCAGGAGCTATGACTGTTTCAGGTCCTTGGGTATAACAAAAAGACTGATGGGTGCTGGAAGAAGCCCTCCTATATACACAGCACTATTTCAATGTTTTTCACATGTTCTCATGTAGATCATTTGGTTAAATAGCCAGAGAGAGTTATCAGGTTGGGCAGTTGTATTCCTTTCCTTGGGACAGTTTTAAAGGTATTTGCTGTCCCCATTTTTTTTCTGTAACTCGTTATACACATGCAAAAGACAGAACAACACCAAAAAGAAGTACTGCCATAAGAGATGTGGAAAAGGAGGATGGCTGCCTTCAACCAAACAACATATTCATCAATCATGCAAAAGATTTATGTTTGGCTTTTCTTCTATTTGCTTGGCAAGTGCTGTGTCTCTGGCATAAAACTCATCTCAAGGGACTACACAGTGCATCCCCAGCTTTCTGCTTCACTCTGCAGCACAAACCAGCACTGCACTGCATAAAGGAGGCTCCCACCCAAAGACTCCACATGATGCTACTGACTTTCCTGTTCACGCTCATCTTCCTGCTTTTTGGGACATAAGGAGAAAGAAATTGTGCAGTTATCAAAATCTTGATGTCAGATTTCTAACCTGTTTTTTAAACTTAGGATGGACCAAAGACTAGGCCTAAAATAGTTAATGATTTTCTTAATATAAATGTGGATGTGTTGAACTACTACTGTATTTTTCAACTGAGAGAATTTCCCACTATGTACTATTGAAAACCCACTAGGCTGTCAATGAAAAGGCTACAATAACTCCATAAAGTATTTCTGATGCCTGAGAGAAGGCTCAATGTGATTTTGAGTGGACAGTCACTAAAAAAATTATTTTAATAATGTGCTGGGCTACTGAACTCCAAACCTCATGCAAGAGGCACAGACAGCCCCTAGGAATTTAAATTATCAGTGGTATCTCTGGCATAAATGAAAGCAGCCCTGAGTTTACTTAACCATTGCGCCCAGTGAATCTGATGAAGCTGGTTAAATAACTCAGGGATTCCAAGAGAAAATGAATCCTGAATGAAGTTATACAGCTACAATTTCACCTAGGTAAAAGGTAAGCAGAATAATAGGCAGAAATAAGCCTCTAGCAAGTTTGAGAATTTTTTCTGTTGTCATTCAAAGTACATTAAATTATGGAGAGCTGGCATTAATTATTATTGGTTTGTTAATTTAAGAATCTTTCTAGAGAGCACCAATAAGAGCAAATACCAACATAAACATAGCCCTGTAAGTAGAGAGTTTTATTTTGAAGGAGGTTCTTGCAATGCTAATCCATGATTTCCACTTAGAATGAAATCCTTTCTATGCAGAAGCCCTTGTAATTAATATGCACAAAGTGCACTTAAGTTGCTTATAAAATACCTATTAGGAAATGGCATCTTTCAGAAAAAGAGCATACAGGCTGTGCTGGAAGGGAAGTTACTCCTTTGCCCTCTGAAGAGCACTATCATGCCAGGCAGAATTAGCAAAGGTATTCACGGCTTGAGAATTCCACCAAGATGAACAGTTCCTAGTGCAGTGTTTCCCCTGTTCTCACAATGCACATTTCTCACCCTGTCTGCCAGAATTCAGATCTGTTTTAGTTACAAAACCATCTGCTTTTTGAAAGGCTTTTTTTTTTTTTTTTGGATGACAGATGGATGAGGTTCAAATTCTTGCTGTAAACCAGCAATGATATTTTACAATTCATTGTCTCTGCTGCTTGCTGTCTTGCATTAATTACTTGAAAGGAAGAACTCTCATGGGGAGAAACAGTTTTCCAAATGCATACAATTTTTAAACCAAAATAAGCATATAAAATAAATTTCTGATGCTTTAACTACAAATAGCCTAGCTTCAGGTTTGTAACCTAGTTCTGTAATCCTGTATTGGCTCAGGTTTCTCTTTCATGTCCCAGAATAAAGGGATGTGGAAGCAGAGGGAGTACTTTAAGAAGCTATCTACAGTGTTATAAGCATCATATTTTTCCCTCCAGAGTCTCACAATATCATCTGGCTCTTCCAAAGTCTTAGTTCTTCAAGTCTGATGTTTGCAGAAGAGATTCACTTACTTCTAAAAGTTCCCAAAAAAATGCCAAAACAATAGACTTTTACCCTTTAATATTAAAGCAATAAAAACATTAAAAGTTGGTAGACAGGTATATGAGTTTTGCTTAAATCTTTCCTGTTTAAAAAAACTTCTCCATTTTTATTTCCCATTTAATACCATTTTGCAGTGACAAGCTTGGAACAGCAAACAAACCTCCAGGATACCACTAAAATATAATAAAAGACTCCTCACTAATACCCTGCTGGCAAGTCTGGCAAGCCTTGATCTGCAAGCCATAAATCCACTAGCCACCAGCTCCCTGGTACCTCGGGAGAAGGGAAGTGTCGGGAAGCCACTGAGAATAGCGGGATTTGGGGGTCCTGTTGCTGATTGCAGCTGTATCGGGTTTGTGCCCTGCTTCCAAATCAATATCACAGTGTTGCCCTCAGACCCAGCCCCACAGTCAGGGACTGGGATTAACCCCCAGCCCCAGCCAGGCATGCACGTAGCCCCAAACAGAATGCATGCCTGGATGAGGGAGAGCTTCAGGCAGCCATCCCCAAACAGAATGCATGCCTGGATGAGGGAGAGCTTCAGGCAGCCATCCCCAAACAGAATGCATGCCTGGATGAGCGAGAGCTTCAGGCAGAGCCCCATGTCGGCCGCTCCGCCATAGCAGGGCCTTAATCTGCGCACGCACAGGGCATGGAGGGGAGGGAGTAAAGAACAAATAATCCAGCAAAATGCTGAACAATCCTCTAGTTTACACCCCTAGGTTATGCCACAGCCCCATTCCAACTGTGAAAGTGCTGAACTACGCGTCGTGTTTACATTAATTCCCAAGAGGAAATGAGCGGTGCCCGCAGAGCCGCAGGCCCCGGCCTGGCCGTGCTCCGGCCTCGCAAACAGCTCTGCTCAGAAGGGTCCCGGCCGCATCCCGAACCAGGCACAAGCCTGAAAAATCCAGCCCAGACCAACAACATTCGCAATCTCTATCCTTTATTATTCCTTCACTATGGCTCCTTTGTAGGCTTCAGTCTTGGTTTCAATGAAGCAACTGTTTCGAGAAAAAGAGAAACTCTAAGAAGCAGGGGAAGCGTGACAGCAGATATAGAACTGAAAAAATATCTAACAAGTGTTTTGCTCCAGTAACTTCTTGATTTCACAGAAAACTCAAAAGCAGATGCCTTATTTACTGTTCCCATAGTACTGTTTACTGTGCCTTCATCTATTTCCTCAAGTTATTCCCGTTTTTCCCCTCTCATTTACTAATAAAAGAAATGAAAGACACAAATAGTATAGACATGGAAAAGACACAGACAAATGAGGCATTTTTCATCATGTTAAAAATAATTTTCAGGACAAAGTCCCTACTAACCATGTTCTTCTCTGAGAGTAAATACTGTAATTACTCATCAAAATCAGTGCAGTCTAGATGCTTCCAAGTCTTCTAGAGCTACCAGATTTGTGGGTTTGGGGGTTTTTTTGTCTTTTTTAAAAACCCACCTAAACCCAAGAAAGTACATTTTATATACACAAGTATTTTCAGGCACTTCCATGATGACTGCTCAATGTTCACTTCCACTCTGGAGTCATGACCATACTCCATGCATTCCTTTTAAATCTTGATCATTTATCGGAAAAAGAATAGGCCAGAATGAATCTCTCTATTGAAGACTTTTGTCATTAACTTATATTGGATCCAAAGTAGTCAGGACTATATATTAAATGAGCAATCTATTTAAAATTATTATAGCAATACAAATGGTAGAGGGAAAAGCATTTGAACATCATTGACAAACCTGACTGCTGTGACATTTTCACCATGTTATGTCTCATCATCAATATTCCAGCACAGATTTTTTTTTTCCCAAATGCTGAGATATGCCAAAGGGTAATTTAAAAACAACACAGTACCAGATGTTACTGACTGATACTGCATTTTACAACATTTGCTTGTGCATCACACTGCTCTGAAGCATATTTCCCTGAACCTGGCTGGCACTGACAGCCCTGCATTCTGCTCCTTGCACCTCACCAGATATTTTCAAGAAAAAAGTTGATAGATCATTTCTGCCTCCCTCAACACTCAAAGGCCAAATAATCTCTTGATGCTTCAGCAACCACTCAGTTCATGGCAGAAACTGGATGGGAGACTCCCAGTGTACAGCAGAGGATAAGTGATGCTACTGTTATCTCCTAGGCTGTGGCCAGCAATCATAAAAACATCAGCACCTTCATAGCACACCACTAGAACCTCCTGAAAGCTAAAAAACTCTAGGAATACTTTAGACCCAGAGTTAGGTGGAAGGTTAGCAGTAGAAAACCAACCAAACAGAAAATCCAGAAAGAGAAAGTGGTGTGTTGACACAAAACTGGGAGGGAGCTTTGAGGGAGAATTTAAGGCCTTTCCAACAATAAACACTCTGCAGAGGAGCACTGGCAGTCCACGCTGGGATGTTTCCTATTCCCCTGGAAATGGTGATAGATATGATAGGGACAAAACACCTCAGGAGAAAATGCAGAACTGAGGGGTTGGTCCCAGGTGCAAGCAAGTGACACAAAATATCACTGGATATCAGACCTAATCCTGATCGAGGCAGAAGGTCCTGTACATCACAACAGACTCACACAATGGCAGCTCTGCAGGAATAATAAACACCGACTGATCATTAACTGGTGCATGTTGAGCAAAAAAAAACGTCCTCACAGAAGCAAGGGGAAATCTCTCTATCCTGATACCTTCCTTGTTCAGCCCTCATGTCTTACACTAATGGAAGGAATTTCAGCTTCGGACTATAGTCCTTTCTTTCTTCAGAAGAATATTTTGCAAAATTTACTTTACATATATATACATTAAAGGTTGCAGAGATAAGGAAATGCTCTCTGTGCCAAGTCTCTTGACTTGCTGGATGTGAGGGGTCCAGACTGATGAAGTAAAGATGTTCACATGTATATGTACTTTGCAAGTTAATTTTTTAAAAAACAAGGTAGAACTTAAAAGATCAGCAAATTTAGCATTTGTTCAGGATGCAGTTTCCCCCATGCCATTCAAACACCTTACAAGAACATCTGTGACACAAGTATACTGTTATAGAATGGGCAAAATTTAGAGTTATCCCAGAAAGAAAGGAAGGAAATTAATAAAAGGGAGGAAATTGCTGATAAAGAAGTGCCATTAACTAGGATGTTTCCTTTGATTTCCAAAGAAAGGTGAAATCAGAAGAGAAATGCAGAAACCACACAAGCCCAGAGACACACAAAACAATGGGAGAAAATAATCCTGAGAACAGCACACTAGCAAAAGCAAAATTTGTAAAGAAAAAGAATTCTGACTCATTTAAATGACTGAAGGAAAGTAAAAATTTTTTATCAGGTACATCTGTCTCGCTTATGCACACAGGCACAGGAAAGATGGGGTGCAAATGCCTTATGCACACCATCAAGGAAAATCAATTTCCAGCTTGGACACTCGAATTATAAATACATATGCAGAGATAAGGACTCAAAAAATACCTGCAGCACACACATGCTCCCCACCACACTCAGAAAAAAAAATACTCTGAAAAGCAGAAGTGAAAAGAAAAACACCTTCTGAACATGCAAGTTTGTAAGAAATGAGCATGTAATGCAACTAGCCAAATATTGAATATCCATAGAAGCAGAAAAATACCAATAAATAGCCATAAGAAATCACAAGATTCCCTTTATCCCTATCATTTTTATAGGTCTATTCAACAAGCCCAGGAGTGATGCTGGGTATGGAGAGGTACTGTAGTGCCAGGCTGATGAAGCTGAAGCTGCTCAACAGCCTTCAACTCCAGCTAACCCAGCTACTGTAGCTTCTCCCTTACAGGTCCTAAAATGACTGTACTGTGCTGGAGGAAAACTCCAGCTCAGTGCTGAGAATCCACACTAGTTCAGCCAAGGCTGGGAAACTGCAGCTCTGCCCCAGCACATAGCCATTCCCATTTTGAGATTAGGTTACCGAAAATGAACTTACCTCATCTGGTGTAACCAAATTGGTCAAAAGCAGTTATCAGCAAAACAAAGAATCAACCCAAAGTGAATACCAGTCATGGCTGGTTGTGAATCAACTGACACCCCAAAAATCTGCTATTGGAATGTTTCTGCACCATTAAAAACAACCATAAGGCAAATTTCTGCTGAATTACATCCACCCGCTTCCAAATAAAATTAATGAAGTGAATAATTAACTGGGGAAAGAAATTTTTTATTAATTGAAAAAAATCTTTCCTTAAAGCAGGTACAAAAGGTTGTAGTGTCACTAACCAGACACAGAGGGAAAGACTGAGACACCACCTTCCCAGACCCCACTTCAAAGCTTTGCTATCTCCCAGCTTCGGCTGGAAGCAAAATCCCAAAGGGGAGGTAATTTTCAAGTTCTAAACCTACTTTAAAAAAGTACTTCATATTCAAAGAAGGTGTCTTGCAGAGACTCAGAGTCTGTCTCTCAGAACTATAAACACAGCAGTAAGGTGAATTTAAAACCAGCCTGTCTCAAGATAGCCAATAATGAATGCAAAGCACGAGGAACAGAAACGGCTTCAAACATTCGAGCTAACAGCATCACAAAACCTGATGACAGGGTAGCTCTACTGGTCAGATCTCAAGATGAGAGGAGCAGGTTGCTGACATCATCTCCCCAAGAGACAAATAAGAGAACAAGCCCTCCAGGAGCACAGGTTGCAACCACAGACCTCAACATTTTTACTGCCTGAACAGGACCCGGTCATCAGTTCAAGTGATCGTTACCAATGTAACTGATGGTGCTCTGCTGACAATGATTTCACAAGCAGCTTCACATCAACATGGATGACACAACAATTTGCATTTCTTCTCAGCAACAGAAAATCACCCACCACTGCTGCAAATCCTCCCAGAGACATTCCCCCAATGCAGCAGCCCTTAGATACCAGAACAGCCCACAGACAGTGCTTTCAACTTCGCACAGTGGTCCAGTTTAACAAAATAACTTATTAGCCCTGACCATGCAGACAGATCTCTCACCCATGTAGTTTCTGCCCCAGGGGAAGGCAGGACAGCAGGCTCAGATTTCCCCTCAATTTGTGGGCCTCTAGACAGAAAAGCCTCTTCCTTGCAATCATCTTCTCCCAAGCAAGATGATGGGACAAGACAGGAAATAATCAGTTAAAAACATAGCTTTGGGAGGCTATTTCCTGGGAATCAGACTCTTTTTCAAAATCGGCAGCATCTCTACCCATTAATTCAGACACTAATGATGTCCACCCCTGGATAAGTGAGCTGGCACTTGCTAAAGCAACTACAGTTGTAGACCAAAAATGTAAGTATTTGGCCTTGGGGAATTCAGTGAATCAAAATGTATTCTTGTCAGAGCCTAAATGAAATCCAAAGGCAACAGTCCATCAGTAATCTGCAAGTTTCTTAAACGAAAGGTCTGAGGAACTGTTCCAGCATCAGACTGCATTATCTGCATAAAACAGGACAATTTCTTCTCAGCTATGCTTGGCATATTCAGGCTTCAGACAGTTCTTTATTGTAGAAAAACCAAGAGAGAATATTTTTTCATTTCAGGTATATCTCTCCTTCCTGTCCATATATATATATATATTTAAAGCAAATTATCAGATGTCAATGAGTATCTTAATTGCCCTTCCTCTTGGACAGCTGGATTAATTCCTAGAGATTCCTCTTAGACCCATGGGAATTGTTGCCACGGCTATTAGAAGGATCTAGGTCACAGTTCTGTCTAATAGCTGACAACCATCTATAAAACCACAAACACTGGGCCGTAAATATCTAGATTTATTCCCAAATATGAGAATTGTAAACAGGGTTTTCTGTGTCTCAGCAAGTCTCCCTAGCAGACATAGTGATTGATACACTGATAAAATCATAAGGAAAGGCCCAAGTCCAATTCAGGCACTCAAAACAACCAAATGCCTTCCTTGCACGGTCAAACAGGAGGTTCCAGCCACTCACCACACCTTAGTTTTGCAAGAGGGAAATTATACAGCTGGAGTAGCACATAGAGAGAAATTATTCTATAAAGGTAGCTGCATCTAACAAGTTTTAGCACTACATGGGATATGGGGCTCAGAGCACATGAAGGAAATTGACAGTGTTCATGGCAGAAAAAAATAATTCCAGAAATTAATTTTTTTTAATAAGGGAGCAAGAGGGCACTTCAGATGCACCTCCTCTAATCCACCTTCCTTACCCACCTCCAGAGGAAACTATCCCACAGCATGTCAGAAATAAGACACACATGCATCCACCACTTGCCAGCAAACCATCCTCCCATGTACATGAAGCCAGGAGAGACAGACAACACACACAATAAGGGGCTGATGGGACCAGCCCATGTCACCAGGTCTGGAAGACAGGAAATGCAGGCAGGCAGCATTTTCCATGCCGAGGATGAGGTTTCACTTACCCAGCTCTCTATAGGGGAGCGCCACGCTCCAGCGGGGTGGCCGGGTGGCTCTGCCATGAGGCATTCCGGGGCATCACAGCACAGGAGCTTCCCAAAACCTGAAACAGGTAAGAAGAGAGTCAAGGGTGGGTGTGCCAAAGCACCTCTGGAAACCAGTACTGGTGACCTCCCACTGACAGCTACAGCTGAAAACCCTGCAAACAAGACATTATCAAGGCTGACTAACCAAAACGTTGTTTGTTAAAATGCAATTAAAGCTGGAAGTATGAGCAATTTAACAGCTATTCGCTTCAGAAAAATATTGCAATGATCTCAAAACCAAATATTTTTAACCCAGCAGAAATGCCCTGCGGTAGCTGGGTGACAGCAAGGAAAGATAGTGAGGTCTTCAAGTTCTGTTCTCCACACACACACACCCACTGCCTTGCAATTGTCTCTGATTGACAATAAGATTTTTCCTAAGATTAGAATACCAGGTGGGAATTGCAGGAGGAACTGTCTGTATGTCCACATAATGAATGCATTCGGGAGATGGAGAAGCTGTGATGACTACAACTGACTTTGGTACAGATCATCCTGAAAAAGGTATAAAATGCTGGAGTCTGGGCTAGCTGGTTCCCTGAAGTTGCAGGCAGTTTCCAGGTGGATCCCACCCTCACCCCTTCCCCAGGCAGAGCTGCCTGCAGGAGACATCCAGTCTGAAAGGAGCACACACTTTTGGACAGGTGACTAACAGCACTAAGATCCGTTCACATGCAGAAATAAAATCCAAAAGTAGCCACAGGGTGCTTTGTAGTCTTGTAATTGTGCATTCTGCAAGGGCAACACTTTAGGCCTGATTATATTATACACTGCATTGGCAATATTTAGATATTGTACTAGCAATAGATCTAATTACAATCATCCACATAATCGGTGTCATATTTCTCACACCTGAATCTTCTCTCTGCTACTCTGCACAAGTTAGCAAACAAATGATCCAACTTCTTAAAGCATCAGCTACCCTTTCATCACAAGGCAGAGCTGACATATGCCCAAAGAAATTCTGAGCTCCCAACATTTCTAAATTTTTATTTCAGTTTTATTTCACCAATACCCATTTCCAAGCTTCATCTATTTGTTAGTTCAAGTAACTTCAAATGAAACATTATATCTAGAAGCACAAAAATAAAAAAGAACAACAACATTATTTCCACCACTCAAGAAGAACACAAGTTTAAAGATTGTCAATGCCATTAATATAATATAGATTCAAGGTGACAATATCTTGGAATAATGACCATTATTAAAAATACACCAAACAATTGATGTGAATCTACTAAAAGGCTGAGTTATAATTAAGCAATTTGCCCTTTAGCTTGCATCTAAGTGGTTTAACAGATATTTCCCAAATTTAAAGACAAAACTGCATATTCACACAGCCTTGTAGGCTGATAAACACAGCCTGTGATCTCAACATTTCAAAACAAAAGTAGTTTTAAGAACACTGCTTAACAGTGGGTAATCATTGGTCATATCTACAAACTGATCCCATTGCTGAGCTTCCAACTACACTAAGAGAAAGCAAAAGGCAGAATCCCATGTCTCTGCCTCACCTTGCCCCAGTTTCCCACCAAAAGAGCATGGAACTGGCAAAATGCTCCAGTATTTCCTCCAGATCAAGATGCATAAGTGGCATTTTTCAGGGCAAGACCAGAAAATCAGTTAGCAAGAACCACAGATTCACATCTAGGATTGAAGGGCCAAAGTACCTGAACACATACAAATAAGTGAGCCAGGAGAAGGAAAAGGACCCAGAGAGAGTAGCTGGACTTATGTCTTCAGAATTGAGAATAGCAGCGCTGCTTATTTAAACCAGAATGAGCCTACACAATCACAACTGGCAAAATCAAAATCTTTTGTATATACTGTATTTGATTAAATTAGGTTAATTTTCACTATAAAATTGAAAAATAATTACTGGTTAAAAAAAACCATAAAATATCTTTTATCTGAAGAATGCTGTAGTTGGAGGAGGACACAATTCGTTCTTCATGCAAAACAGAAGAGACTAAATTACTTTAACACAAAAGATAACTCAAATTCATCTACCACGTTGTACCCAGCAACTCTGCAATAATTGCATACAGAACACAAACATGCTTTGTTGAGAACTCACAATATCTAATCAGCTATAATTCTAAATTTTATTTTCCATTTGTAAATTACCAAGGGAGCAAACTGCAGAACAGGAACGTAAAATAATATTCTAGCTGGAGATATTTTGCTAACACATAAGCTTCTACCCACCCCTTCCCTAATGCCTGCAAGGCTCTTCTGCTTCTGAACTTATTTGAATTGTTAGTTTCTCTTTGAAGGTATTTCAGCTATAATGCAAGCAATGCTCTAATGAATTCTCAGTGCTGTGCTATCTTTCCCAAACAGTTCTTTTACGTCATCTACAAATTTGGATGCTGAGATGTACTTGCTATACTCGTGCATCTCTGTTTCTGAGGAATGTCAATACCATCAAGTGAGATGTTTAAATGTTTCTAAACTTAAAAATAAAAAAAATAAACACACATCCCAAAAAAGCCCCAAACATGCACCTTCTATGGGTTAATTGTTTACTCTCATTAACCCGTTTTTGCACTTCAGCCATCTCAACCTGCCCAATTGCTGACTGGTCCTGCCCAGCTCTCTGGAGCCAGGGTAGGGGGTTAGCAGGGTCCTGCAACTGGCACAGCCCGGGCAGCACCACACCAGTGAACTTCACCCCTCTCCCTTACAAAGCTCATCCTCTAAGTAAGCAGAGTTTGGCAACTTGCGTTTCTCCCCAGACTTGCCTCTGCCAACAATTGCTTTTCAGATTCACGAGTAGTGACCACCATCCCAAGCTCCCAAAACACCAAGAGCTGCTCTAAAGACGTGACGTCCTGGGCACCTCAGCAGAAAGCAGATGACAATTGCCTCATGCTTGGAGCATCCAGAGACCACAGCTCTTACTGCTAAGGGACACTTCTGACATTGTCCCATTTCATGCCTTCCCTATGATGGTATCTGAACACATTTAGCCACCAATTAAGGTCCCACTGTGACAAGGACCCTTCTAGAAGGGCAGAGGCAGTGGCAGCACAGCTTATGCCTTTTTCTCCTGGTGCAGCAGTGACAGGCAGCCTTTCAGTGAAGGAAAAGTATTGTCAGCTGCATCTCTACACTGAACTATCCAAAACTAATTCAAGTTAAAAGGAGAATATTATAAGAGGAGAACAAAAGGCTACTAGTCTCCCTTATGAAACAGACTTTTTTTTCAATAAGTCAAAATATGGTTCTTAGAGGCCTGCAGTCAAGGGAGCAAATACCTCACTTTTACCAGCTCAACTGCAAAAGCCATGCCAAGCTCACTAAAAATGCAAAGGCAAAAAAGAGGACAGAAATTCTCTCTATTCCACAGCATTCTGACAAGTAATTTTTTAATGAATGAAAGAATTAAGCCAAAATCAACAGTCTTTTTGACACAGGTAATCATCCTGTGTTCTTTAAAGGAAAGCAAACATTTCTACATTGTAAAAAAGCAATGACAAAAATGTCTTTTAGTGTAACCAGCAGCTGACAATTTTATACAATAAAAAATGCTATTTTATAGTAATAAGTACAACATCAGCAACACAGTAAAGTTAACATATTAACACTAACAGAAATTATCTCTGTTCTCTATTAGTCTGCATTCTTTACAGACAGTTATTTATAAAAATTAAACATGAAACTGAAAGGTTATCTATGGCCATATTAGCAAACATCTGCTTGTGATTCTGATTTCATGTTTGTATGCTATTCTTGGAAAAGTAACCCTTTTTAAGATGTACCAGATGTGACCAAGTGTTCTTAATCGTAAAATATTTGTTTCAGCAAGATAAAAGTTCAGGGCCAGGAAAGAAATCACATATTCTGAAAAGAGCAACTGCCTTATCCTGCTGCTGCTGAATTCTCCAGAGGGAAAGTGTTTCTGAAGAGGGAAAAATGCACTTTATTTAGTGTGCCACTACAGATAATTACTCTTATTTTTAAATATGAAACATTCAAATGTGTAAACATGGACTCAGTTTCAACTCTGAAGCAGAGAAGTTATGCATTACAAGAACAGAATCACCTATCTCAGGCAGGGGACTGACACAGTAACCTCCAATCTCCAGTGGCAGCAGCTTAAGCAGCCTTCCACAAACTGACTTTAGAGATCTTGACTTGCTCCCCAAATGGCCTCACCAAGATTTCTCCTGCTCTCAACAAGAAAGAAACAGTTAACTGTGGGATGGGAAGGTGTTGCAGGCAGCAGATGAGAGCTATAGCAACCAACATGAGGGAGCTAATGTACATCAAACCAAGGAGAGATAGGTTGTTCAACTCTTTCTTACTATCTCACTATAACCTATTAACTGCTTAACCTATTTCCTAAAAGTAATAATTTAAAAAAGGGTTCTGGATTGTCAAATTATTTGTTCATTGTGCTTGATAGCTATACTCTTTGAATGACTAATACTGTTAATCCATAGGAAACAGATATTAAAAAAAAAGGAAAGACAATTAACAACATAAAATAGAATAGCTGAAGATTAATTTTATAGCAAATTAAGAGATTAACAATTTAAATTAAATTAGAATTGTTAAAACTTCTTTATACATCTCAGAAAACTGAGCTACCCCAGTCTTTCAACACTCACATTTTGCTTTTACTGTCTTGTCCCACTAGTTCCCATGCATCTTTAAGACTCAGATTAAGTCTACAGAAAGGGAACACACCATCTCTCACAGAAAACCCTGAAAAACAGAAGAGTTTGACCGTGGTGGCCATGCAGAGAGGCTGCCCAGAGATGCAGAGCCAGGGTGATCACCAAGCCTCCACATAGCTCAGCCATGCTCTTCCTGGCACCAAAATAGGTTTTTCATGTTGCCAAAATAAAATTTGTGACCTGAAGAAGATTCCTCTCCACCACCACACTAGGGTAAAAAAATCCCAAAATTTGTAAAAGTGTGTTTTGCCTTCTTTGCATCCCCTTCCATGAAGCGTAAGAATTCACACGAGGCGCAAATGACAAAAAATCTGTCACCACTCATGCAAGAGGCAGGTCAGAGAACTGCCCTGTGAGAAGCTTTGCTGAGGGGAAAGGAATGCCTCAATGAGCTATATAAATTGTAGCTAATTGAACTGCAAAGTTCCGTGTAAACTGGGAAGAGCCTGCTTCCACTTCCTAACCGTGGACCAAGCAGAGATGGTGCCTGCAGACACAGAACAGAAGACAGGAAAGCAGTGGCTCAGGGACTCTTCCTGGGACAAACAGGCAATATGACGGGAAAATGCCAAAAAAGACACAGTAGCAATGGAGCAAGGGCAGAGGAATAGAAACACCAGAAGTCATTCATTTAATGCAAAAGCACAAGCAGATCTGAAATCCTTCCAAGCCTCTTCAGCAGTGATATGCGCTTTTGTAAGCAGAAGTAGCTCTTAACATACTTTCTGCTTGAAATGAATTCCTCCTAATGGAATTCATTTCAATTTAGAGCAGGGCAGCTTCCATTCTGGATATATGAAAGCATCTAAATGGTGTTTCTCACATACCTCTGCACCTTTGACATCACTTCAGATGTACCCCAGACAGATGATCAAGTCACATGCACACCCAAGTAGTACATTAGCTACAGTGAGCAGGAGCATCTGCATTTAGCTATGGTACCTTGAAATCAGTAATGTAGCCAAGAAAAGAACTATTTTCAGCAACCAGATAAGCCATAAAGCCATTATTAATTCACGTGATTTCAGTCTCTGTTATTCTTTAAAATTCTTCAGGATAGAATCATTTAGATTGGAATAGGCCTTTGTGGTCATTGAGTCCAACCATAAATCTAACTCTGTGACTACATGCAACCATAGAAATCTAACCATAACTGCATTGTAAAAGCCAAAGAGCAGGGAAAACCTACCCATGGTGAAAGTGAGTAAAAGTGAGTAAAAGGGCACCATCCACTATATAAGAGTCTTGATGGACACACCTTAAAACTTTGTACAAAGTTGACTACCCCTAGAAAATGCAGAAACTGAGGCATAGGAAGAATGCCTAGACTTCTCAGCCATCCATCAGCAGGGCACAACTGAAATTGTCTTACCCTGTGCCCAATCTGCTATGAAAGACTTACTCCAACAGTGCTTTTTTATTTAACGTCTCCAAGTATACATCTCAAAGTAATTGACAAATACACAAAGACTGCTTCCCTTATCCTATTGATATTAACACATTCAGAATAAGTTTCCCAGCACTATCTGGACCACTAATTTTCACACAGGTCTCAAATGAAAGAATATCTGCAGGACAAGGGGTATCCTTCCTAATTTCATCAAATGTTTTCATTTGAGTAGTACCACTAAAGACTGGACAATGTATCTATCTGCCACACTGAACTCAGAGTACCTGTATCTAGTAAAGCAGTAAAAGACTGGAAGCAAGTCTTCCCAGGAGTGCTCCTGTTATTAGCAGCAGCAGAGCTGCACTGATGCTACAGCAGCAGTGGCAGCCTTTCAGAGAGGGCTGCAGTGTCTACAGGAATGCTTTACTCAGCCAAACAGAAAAGCTTCCTTCCAGTTTCCTCTGGCTTCAGACTAAAGGAGCAAAGTCTAAATCAAGACTACTGATGAGCACACATGGAAAAGCAGATGCCATGTTTCTACCTGCACTAGAAAACTTTATGGCTAAAAATTTCTTGTTGGCACAGCTCCACTGAACACTCAGCAGAGGATCCGAGCACTCTATTCATGATGCAGCACTGGACAGTGTAAAATCCAAATCCTACCTGAAAATGCAGCTACTCCAACACTGAAATGCACACTATAGTATGTTAGTGAAGACAGAACTTGCTGAATGACAACAACTTCTATTTTAAAGAAAGATGATCAGTAATATATTATTAACCACCAAAGTCATTAAAATTTTATCACAACTGTAATATCATTATGTCTTGTACTTAAAAGTAAAGATGAGAAGTCAAAGTTGTTTCTTGCATTTTTTAAAATATAACTCTTAGTACTAAAAACGCTACTATTAAAGAGCAGTTCATAGCTGAACAAAAACCAGTTAATGCTGGTTAATTCCACTGACCTTCAGAAAATCTGTTAGTATTCAGGATTCTGCACAGCAGGGTAGGGTTGAAAAATTAGTCCTTTTAAAGTTGAATTTCAACAACAGACAAAGGCATGTGTTAGCTGAATTCTATTTGTGGCAATCATCCAAATATCAAATAAAGTTTTCCTGGCTATACTTCAGTCATCCCCATTCACAGCTAAAGAGTATTTTTATAAATGTAGACAGACAGGATAAAACCTGTGTCTTGCTTGCATCCAGATCTACACATCTCAGAAAGAGAAAACATTACTTAGTAGTTGTCACTTCAAGAAACACACCAGGAATGACTTACTGAAAAGTTCATCCTGTACAGTTGTAAACTCCAGACCCAAGAACTCAGAGAAGACTATTAAAATACCACAGTGGTCAAGGCAGAGCAACTAAGGAATGACAGAACTGCACATATGTGAATGTAATAGGGTACCATTCTGCTAAACACTCCAGCAATGTGTTTGAAAGGCTTTAACACATATAAGTAATAGAATTTAAAGATGGTCATGTCTCTCATAAACAACACAAAATAGGAAGTGGTGGTGGTGTGTAAAAAATCTTAAGGATTATAAGTTTTTTTAAAATCTCTGATATTACCATGTTTTAATCTTACAACATGCAGGAAAATGAGCTAAGCTTATGTGTGGAAAGAATCCAAATATGCTACGTATGAAAATTCAATTAGGAAATTAAAACAGCTACATTTTGCCATTCAACACTGTTGGATACAGTTGCTATAACAATGGCATTTCTTTATTCATGATTCTATACTACATAGAATTCTAAAGAATCTTGGTTTTCTCCCCATCTTCACATTCTGTCACAACAAGGATTTAATTACTCAAATGCTCAGAGAAACCCAAACAGTGTGACTGAAGTGTATCAATAACAGCAGTTTATCAACTGCTTTAAAACTTTGCTATGGTTTCAAAATCAAAGGCGATGAGGTTCTTCAGCCAGTCATGCTGGTTCTTTAAGTACAATGCACCACTCAAATTCAGAGACACACACAAGTCCACCTGACCCTCAGTTTATTTTTTTCATCTCTTTCACTTGCTGTAGAACAAGAAAGGCAAGAGCAGCAAAGTAAGAATATAGGCACTTTTTCCTTTGGAGGCTGCACCACAGTATTTGACATGAAGAATTCAAACATAGAGGCATTCAGAGAGGTTGTCCCTACCTTGCACTCATCTCTCAGGTTCAGTATTTTATTATGAACCTGGATGTAGAGGCTATGTTTGTGATATTTTATGTGTCCTAGTAGCTTCTAGCATGATGTTTCTAGCATCTTGAGCCCACAAACCATCTTCACATTTCACCTTTACTCATTTCAGTAAAACACTGTTATTAAAAGGTTGGGGTTTTTTTTTCCCCCAAAGGTGAGAAACATTCATGCTTCGTGCCACCATTTCGGTTTCTCCTTACTGCTCCTTACAACAGCCACTATGTTTGATAATAAACATAATCTTTGAAAAGAAACATGAGATACTGTTTAACAAACAGTACCTCATGGCACAGTTAAAAGAAATCTATGCTGAAAGCCTGACACCTGTAACTTCACTATTAATAAACGGAGTATATGAAACAGATAGGCTGCATGAAAGCAATAGAGCTCCAGACTCTTGTATCACACCAGCTTCTCTGTCTGGTATCACAAAATCCCAGATTAACAGATAAAACTGTATCAATGTTTTTAAAAATCCCACATAAAGCAATGAGAGACAGCCTGGATGCTTCACTCATTTCATACAGTCAGAAGGCAACTCAAAGCGTGGCATATGAGTCCCACACTTCCTGCTTGGCTTTCTGTCACATTCAGCACCACCAACAACTACTTTGAACATGCTCATGAGGGAAACTGTGGGGAAAAAATAAAAAGAGAAAAGTGAAAATGATGATTACAAAAACCACCTCTTTTTAGTGAGAGTCTGAATGGTATGGCAGAACTGTCATATGTCTTATGGACAGCATTTGTTCAAAGTAAGCTTTCATCAAGCACAGGGTGATACAATTCTATCTCAGGCTCTGCATCCACAGGCTCTTTTTCCTTTCTGAAAGCAACACTGCCAATGAACAGCCAAGCATCCCTTACAGAGCAGATAAAGGTAGGGATGCAACTAAGGATGTGTGTACTTGGCCACAGGCAAACCTGTGTGATAAACACTGCACCTGAAAGCAATTCCTCCAGGAAATAAAGCTGCAGGTAGTTTGTAAAAATGGGTTTTGAAACTATTAAGCAAGTTCTTCTGCAAATATGCTCGCACATGGGTCTCAGGAGACAAGAAGGAACCTAAGCTGATGAAAAATATGAATGAAAGATTCTTTTCTGTTCTACAGAGCTAAAACATCAACAGAGTTGGAGGGAGACAACAATAGAAGTCAGGAGTGTAACTGCTCTGGAACTGCCACTTTGTGTAAAGCTCAAGGCAGGCTGCAACATTTCAAACTTTACAATTTATTAGCCCACTTCTTTTTCTCTGATAGTAGCAAACTATAGGAAAGAAAATAATGAAGTTTAGAAGAGAACTTCCATTGTGATACTCTTCAATTTCTGACAATTAACTACCGACTTGTCACTTTCACCTTCCTGCCCCACTTCACAAAGCAACTTGCACGACCCTTTCAGTGAATGGTCACATTAGTAGGTCATGTTACCCTATGCACAAGAAAACAAAACACTCACAGTTAACAGAAGCTACTGAATTCTGCAGCCTCCCGTTTTTCCAAACATTCTCTGGTGCTACTATCAAAACTTCCTGATTCTTCTGCTGGAAGAGCTGCAAGAGGCAGATGTGTGCAGTACATCCCTCACTTAGCACTCAGCACTGCTTGTCCAGCACGGCACCTTCTATGAGCTACAGAAGGCAGCCAAATATTAGAGTTAATTCTCTTCCTGAGAACTGCTAGCATTAGTTCCAAATTTCAAGACTAAAAGCACCTATAAAGCATCAGCTCCATCAGTTACCATCTTGCTAGAGTTATCCTTTGGACCATGGAAACAAAGAAGTTCTTTTGGAGAATAAATTAATAAACAAGTAAATCACCAAATCCCAAATGTTGTATCAACAATTCTCAACAATCAACAAGCAAATGACCATCATTTAATATTTAACCATGGAGGAAAACTGTGGTTTGACTATATGACATCTTTAGGGGAAAAAAAGCTAACATTTCTCTTGTTGCATCCACATGACAGAAGGTCTCACTTTTACAGTTACTCAGCTGTGTAAAACAAAACCAGAGGGCCAGGATGGTGAGTAAAAAGTTCTGCTTAGGCTTGCTGCAATGCAAAAGTGCAACTTTATTAGTACACACATATTAGCTTGAAATTCTTCAAAATCAATGCATCAACTAAACTAATTACACATTTAATCAGTTCAGATTTAGTACCTGGCATTTGGTAAACATCAGTAAACTGAGGGTCAGGAGGACTTTTGTGTGTCTGAATTCAAAGGGTGCATTGCACCTAAGAACTAGCATGACTGGCTGGAGCACTTGACTTGCTCTGTATTTCTGGTGAACTTTGATTTTAAATCAATCATGTTTTAAAGGAGTTGGTAAATAGCTATTATTGATATTCTTTGGTCATTCTGTGTTTTGGTTTCTTTAGGCACTAGAGAAATGAAATCCTTGTAGTGACAGAATGTGAAGATGGGGAGAAAACCTACCATCTTTTAAATTCAGCTTCATACAGAATCACAAATAAAGAAATGCCATTGTTATAACAACTCCATCCAGTAGTGCTGCATGGCAAAATGATGTTCTTTTTGAAGGGGTGGGCAACAAAACTTGAGACAGATTTTCACTGTCTAGATTAATCCACCAAAGAAAGGAAAGAATAAACAAAATTGCAGTTGGAATATTCGCATCACCGTACTTCATATCTTTGAATCTTAATAATTTTCACCTTATTTGGTGCCCTTTGCAGATATTTGTTCAGAACTTTTAAAATGTCAGCCATAAAAATGAAACCAGTAGGAAAAAGTACAACTTCATCGCTCGTTAAAAGTTGCCAGCAGCTCTCCAAACCAGCAGCCTGCAGAAGAAAGAGTCTCTTGTTCTCGCCCTGCACACAACGCCCCATGTAACCTTTAAAACTCTGCTGGAGACATAAAATAGCACTGATGCTCCAGCCCCGGCGCACAGAAGGGCCGATGTCCCGCCGAGGACAGACAGTGCCCTGCGCGCTCTGCCCGGGGCTGGCAGAGCCGCCCCACCGCGGAGCCTCCCGCGGCCGCGGAGAGACGGGGCAGCGCCCCGCAGCTCCCACCCCTCCTTAGCACACGGATCCCGAGTGTAAGGGGCAGAGGATGCTGAACACCTCCTCGCTGTGCCGCAGATCTCCTTCCATTTAACCTCAGAGTGCCCCGTTTCTCTTAAATCTCCCACAAACGCGAAGAGGATTTTCTCCTTCATTGGGAAAAAAAATATATGGAAAACCATTAATCGCTGTGCTGGATGCTAGTGAATGGGCTAATTTTTTGTGAATGATATAAAGCATTCAGAGGTCTGGTCTTTATGGAGCAATCCAGAGACCAAGCTCTGTGCCAGAGGCTATAAAGAGAACCCCATAAAAGAATTGGTTACAAGAATCACATTATGAAATAACAGAAGTACAGTAATAGGATATTAATAGCTACCCATGGAGACACCTGGTTTACAAAGAACATTCGTAACATTTAGCATAAACAAGACAACACCTTGAAAATACTAAAAAATTAAAAGATTAACCTACCAGTAAATCTGCACCTATGAGTAACCAAGGAAGATAGAGTGGCCTCACTGCATCATTTGGAAACTTTTAGATGTTATTACAATTATCGTAATAACATCAGAAACTAAGAAATGCTCATGGGTCGTTAGACACCAAAACAATAACTCTAGTCAAACAATTCCAGTGCATGCTGGTTCTCTGTTAACATTAAAGCAAACATCAAAAGGAAGAATCTCTCACAGACTCACCCTCCTCCAAGCTTTTGCCCTTAGGTTTTTTCCCTCAGTGAGCTCCATCCATTAGGGCTTAAAGAGGAGCTCAGACAGGAGGCTGGAGTGCAACTCCTGCCTTTTCAACAGCTGTGTCATTTAGCTGCTTTGAGGAAAGTTAACGATGCTTATTAGCATGCTGACAGCTGATGTATCCATCATTAATACCTTTAGTGAACACCAGCAGCTACACACTTCACTGTAACACAGATAAAGCCAGAGAAACTGCATCTGCAGATGCTGAACTCCAGCTCAGTGGCACTGCACTCATAGGTCCATTTTTCTCAGCATTGCCATTACTTGAAAAGAAAGGAAATAGCTTTATGCTTTCTTGCCCTCAAGGATGTTGTTTGTACACCCAGATGCAGAGCATTAATAGGAGACACATAAACGGACCTCAGTACATTACAATGCTAGGGTACAGGAGAAGTGGGTTTAAACTTAGGCTGAGGATTTGCTGAATGTTTTTCTCATTTTCCTGCCAAGTGATGCTGAAAGTGCTAACTAGGGGCTGAAGTAATTTGAAGTTCTAAAATTACCACTCACAGCATTACCTAGTACATCTTCGAAGAACCTACTACAGATGAACTACTAGTTTGAAGGCAACAGTGTACAAGTTAACTAGAAACACTGCTGAAAGTGCTTCACACTAACCTGTTTGTCTATCACCTAAAATGCCCCAAAGTATTCATAATCAGATCTCACGTTTCAGAGGAGCAGAGATAATAAGTCAAACAATTTTTCTAGGTGCACAACACAGACAAAGCTTCAGGAACTAGGCCCTGGCCTTGGCCCTGCATAATGCTTTGCAAATGCTAGACTTTGGACTTCTTCTTGCACACCCAATACTTGGCATTGCCTCATGTGCCTAAGCTCCATGGAGACAGGATATCAAACATAACACACACAGCACTTCCTCACTCTCTGCACCTCCTGCCCCAAGAAGTGCATTTTAGCTTGGATTCTAAGGCATCCAACTTCTGTGTGCAAAAGAAACAGCCCAAGTACCTAGGTGATATACTTAAATCAGGGAACTGATCCCCTTCTAAAAATCAAACTGCAAAACCACCTGATAGGCAATACAAAGAACAGAGTCAAGACCTAACACAGATGCACTCACCAAGCATACAGGCTGGAGAAACCCATAACCCATAAAGCCATTTTCACTGTGAGAGTCAAGCAGCAGCACAGCTTGTCCTGAGAGATTTGAAAATGGGTGGAGTCTGCATAGACACGACTGAATCAAGCCATAGGCAACCTGTTCTGACACCACAGCTGCCCCTGCTGACTGCTGGAGGCCACTCTGGGGACTTTATGAGGTCCCTTCCAGCCTGATTTATCCCATGAATTCTTTCCGTAACTGCCACAACGTGTCATGCCATTGGACTTTGATGTTATTCTAGCCTCTGGAAGGTACTATTAGCCTTTGCATCTTCCCATTTTCCTTTTTATTGGGAAAAGGCAACACAAATAATTTTGAAAACATTATCAACCAGATACTGCAGTTCTTCAATATAATTTCTGAAGCAAGGTATTTGAAAAGCAGTTTATGTGTAAAATGCACTGTCTTCATCCAAATTTTACCTCACTCCAAAGTAAAATAATGAACTGTTCCTACTGAAAACCAGCCAGATAGTAGACCACAACTCTTTTCAAAAACAGAAAAAGACTTTTGTTTGGAAAGAGTCACTAAATTACTAACTAGATCTTACAATTTTGTGATAAACATTGACTTTGCTAAATAAAAAAATAAATAAATTTTAAAACCTTGAATTCTTTTAAAAGCCCTTATTAGGGAAACAATGTTGTCTTTTTATGGCTATTTATTAGATACTAGCTGAATTTCAATAATGAATTGTAATTCAGCACCATATCATCTATTTATATCCACTGTTCTGAGCCAACTGCAGCTTACTGCATGATTTTGAAGATTTTGGCCAGGATTTCAGCATAGTTGGCACATGCAAGCTGGCAAGCACTTAGGCAATTAAAATCTTTATAATTACTATACCACCTCATATAAGAATGATAGAAATGGGACTGGATGAGATAGAGAAATCTCGTAGTCATGCTTATAGCACGTGACTCCTTCAATATTTCTTTGGTGATTTTACAGTAGCATACTACAACTATCCCATTGGTCTTTAAACTGAAAATGTTTAAGTATTAGCTCCATGTTCCAATTATGTTAAAAGAGGATTATCCATACTAAAAAGTGGTTTATTCAAACAAATGTTACAATGGAAAGCAGTTGCTCACTAAACGCAAAGTAAATGTTCAGCCAAAGTACTAATTACATACTCCATGACTGAGTAACAAATACGTATAATCCATCCTTGTGGATTTCAACATGAAGACAAATAACTTTAGGAAACTTCTTCCAGCAAACCTTTCCAAATAATCTCTGTACAAAGGCATAGCAAGAAAGGATAGAATATATTTCCTAATCACGGAATTTAGACTCTTGCCAGAATGCAGTTTCCAAGGTAGGACTTGTCATTACTAAAGCAATATTCAGTCCTAACTATCTTGGCAGTCCATTTTCTCTTTTACATGATTCCAGGAGAACCTTGTTGCTTTTCTCCAGTGGCTTTCCAATAGCCAAAAACATGATGCTGAGCTCTCATATGCTTGTAGAGAGCCTTCTATTACTCTATTTATTACTCTATTTTATGCAATATGGCAAGAAAAAAGTTGGTTTAAACAGAATATAGTGAGTGAATTAGGAGGGAAAAAAGTATTGCTGTGTTTTGCTTATAAAAACCTTCCTAGGTCAAAAAGCTATACACTATTAGTTTCTAAAACAATTAGTAAATGCTTAATTACAAGTAGTCTTGCATACTCTGCTTTACATTATACCTGAGTAATGCAGCAAAACTGAATTTATGCAATGCAGTTTCAATGTATTCTAAGAAAAGTAGAGAATAGGGTAATAATGTTAGCCATGCAGTGAATACCACAAACTGTAAATTAATTAGTAAATATCTATTTTGTTTGTTTCCAAGAAAATCTTCGGTGAGACTTGGGACTCCAGCTACAGAAAGATCTATCCAGACTCAGGAACAGAAGTGCAGCACCCACCAGCATCAGCTGCACCAGCAAAGGAGGAAGATGATGTCGGGATGTTTGTGGTCCAGAACTCCTAAATCTGACATAATTAAATTGTATTCTTCCAGACTTAAGGGATCCTTTAGTCAATAGTGCAAGCAAGCCTTTCTTCATCCTTGTAAAAGAAATTAGGATTTCAAAGCTTCTTGTGCTCATTCTCTTTTGGGATAGAGATCACAAAAAAAACCCTGAATTAAAGGAAAGCACCAGGCAAGCCAGCTGAAGAATAAAATGCCAGCTTTTGTGAGTTTAAGCAGCATAAAGCACCTTAGCAATTAGCAAATCCCAGAAGTTTTCAGTTTAACTTGGTTTAAATTCCATCTTTCATCGAATGCTCATCACCAATCACAAAGATTTTAAACATTCCTCTAAAACTCCATCTCAAAGGCATCACATTTTTGTTTTTTTTAGCAGCACTGACTGAACACAGGGTACCCAAAGAGGCTCTGGAATCTGCATCCTTGGAGATGCTCAAAAGTCACCTGGACAACCAGCTCTAGGTGGGTCTGCTTGAACAGAGAAGTTGGACAAGACAACCTCCAGAGATCTCTGACAACCTTAACCATCCGGTGGCTCTCAACTGAACTTCTACCAAATTCTGCAAAGGCACTACTTCATGTCTCACCACCCCCGAAGAAGGGACGTAGAAAAGTACATTTCCACTATGCCTCATAAGATCTATATGGCATGAGAAAAAAAAAAGAAAAAAAAAAAAAGAAAATGAAAGAAAAATAAACACACAGCTTATATTTTTGGCAATTTGGGACCTAAAGCAAAAAGTTGTTTCCTGTAATGCTACAGGAAGAAGGAAGACATACAGGAAAAGAGCCCAAAGCTACCCTGTTTTAGAGAAACACATAGTCCACAAGATTTTACAGACTTACCATTAAATTGCACAAATCCGAACACCGTGTCAAGTGATTTGGAGATAGTCCAGCCTCTCAGGTTTTCCTGAGAGATTTTCAGTGGGGAACTACAGAAGGTTTGTTTCCCCTCTCCCATTCAAGGGAAAACAATCAATCATTTTAATACCACCTTAATTTAGAAACAAAAAAAAATATAGGGGGGGGGAACCCAAGGCAAAACCAAAAAAAATCCCGAACCACCACCAATATTTACTATCAGGGGACGATCTTGGAATAACAACTGCACTGTCCCAATTCATTATGTCCTTGACATAAAACCAGTCCTTCTCCTGGCATTACCTACCACCCTGGGACAAGCAATGTGTTATCCCAAGATCTAACAGTATACTTTAATGTCAACAACAAATATCTCAGCATTTGCTTTTTGTGTATACATGTTTAGTTATTTCACTTCATGCTGGTTTGGAAAACTACCATTCCATTTTTTAATGAATTCTGAGGCATTCAGAATATAGCCAATTCCAGCTTATATTGAATAAAAAAATGGAAGAAACACTATTATTCAACTGTGCTGAGGGAGAAAAAAAAAAGTGAGGCAATCTGGCATATATAAAAACTGAGTTCTGAGACATCTTTAGTGAATCCAGATTTATGAATACAAATCTAGAAGGACTTACAGATAAATATAATGTCCAGTGTCTTCACTGAATCAAGACTAAGGACCACACCTTCTCCAGCAGAGGGATTGAGATGTTTGGTATCACAGAGGAACAGCCCTTTGCACTACAGCCCAACACATTCAAGGTAAAGCAATTTATTTTTTGCAGAATTAAAGAATCAGTGATGCCTAGCTGGAATACACTGCTTTGGAAGAGGCCCAAAAGCTCAAGTAATTGCAATGGACTGGAAAGGCCTTCACCCCCAGGTCAGCAATTTACATTCCAGCTGGGCTATTTATGAAACAAAGCAGTTACCACCAACCACCCTTTGAATGCTCAAGTTGCCATTTTCGGTACCATTGCCGAGGTGCAAACACACACCTGTGATGCTGTGACAAACCAGTCACTCTTTCAGTAGAAGAGCCCAGGACAGAGATAATGCACAAATTATTTATTACCACAAGCCAGCAAAACTGGTCTGCAAAAAAATTCTTATCTATAGGCTTGAGATTCTGCTCACCACAGCAGTGTCAAATACAGAACTGGCATAAGGAATGGTAAGGAAAAATAATGCTGTCCTCCATGAGATTAAACTCATTACAGTTTGATATAAGTGATGACTCAAAGAGAAAAGAAAGTCCATATTTTTTTCTCTTTCCCTGCCAGCTGACATTAGTTCCACTTTCCCAGTTATTTCTTTAGCTTTCCTCCCTCTCAGCTTACTTTGCTTCCTCTGCTTCTTGCTCCAGAGCCTGGCCCTTTCTCTTCGTCCCATATTTACCACCCACAATCTACTTTCTCCTCATTGCTTTCTTCACTACTTCTAACTTAACTTGCCATAGTCTGCAAACCCTAACTGACTTATCAACATAACTATTGGAAAAATTAGTTTATCTCTAAGACTTCCATATCTTTAGAGCAAACTTTAAGCACCTAGGTTCTCAGTACATGCATTAATTTTTCCATATGTTTGTAAAAATGTCAGGTGCAATAGGGATGCAATAGAAGATTTTAAAAAAAAAAAGTGAAAACTCAACCGTGGCTGAGAGTTAGAACAGGAACTAGAAATAAACATCCTCATTTTCAACTCTGAGTGAAAGACAAGCTTCAAAATCATTAACTGTCTCCTTTTGCTTACAGCAGGAGGTCACAGCAAATGTCAAACACAAGAGAGCTGCTCAATTAAGGGCAACCTTACAAAATCCAAACTGTTACCCACAGCAGCCTAGACGCCAGCTTTGCCCCAACAAAACCACTGTCCAAACAGCCCCTGTTACACAAGGCTCCACACTAAAGAGCTGCCAAGCTTTAACCTTTAGTGAGGAGAAATTAATTCATTCACTCAAGAAACAAAACTGCCCTACCAGAGCACTGGCTTCCTTAGGAATATTTAAGGTAAAAAAAAAAAAAAAAAAAAAAAGCCAAGCTAACTTTTCTCACCTCTTTCTGTAGCCTAAACTAAAAGCTACACACATGGAGTACTGGTAAAGTAATTGATCACAGAGCAATAAACAGGACATTGCTGTCAAGCACTGAAAATCGGGAGACAGCAAATGAGCTAATCAGAACATCTATCTGTTAAGAACAAAAAAAGGCACAAAACAGAAACAAATAAACAAAAACCCTGACAAAACCCATGATGAATAAGAATAAAAAGGCAATGCTTTTACAGGGGAAAAAAGTAACCAAATACAGTAGTTTTATTTAACGACAACTTTATTGTTGTGCATTGAATGCTTTAGAAAACATAGGTAATCTGAATACAACAAATTGTCAAAACAGTTTTAGAATGTTTTCTCTGCTATACAGGAAACATATATATATAGTTCCAGGCACAGGAGCATTAAAAATACTCAGTACTATACTTCCTCCTCTAATTGTGCAATGATCTGAGGATAAAGGTTCTCTAAAATCCAAGCCTGAACTATGGCATTATATAAAGTCTTTGGGCCTATGCACATCAGAAAGAATTCCAGGTACACACAGTAGGAAAACAGAGGAGGTTCTGGCTGCAGAAAGAGTTGTGCACTATCAATGCTGCACCCTGAACACTGTACATACAACTTGACCAGCTGTGTGCACAGAAATCCCTGCGTGCCTTGGTTTGGGTGTTATCAAAAGAATTTGAGATTAGGTTTGGCTGGTGAACACAGAGTTAATGAAAAAAAAAAATACTTGGTATAGTTAGTCAGAGATCTAGCTTATCCACTGTATGAAAATGTCATTCTTAGAGAGCTAGAGGATACAGATTTCTATGCATACTCACTGCACTTCACACAGTTCACAAGGTCAGAAGGAAAAAATAAATAATATGGGTTTGATATCCATTTCTAAACATGCAGAAATTCAGTTTACCAGAAGTCTACAAGATTAGATCTTAATGCTTGATATTATGCAATACTTTGTCTAATAGTCTAACTGCTTTTCCAGTAAGCAAAACCAACTGTCCAGGCAGCCTTCCTGAACAACCAGAGATGTGCAAACGATCAGCTGGCGATTTCCCTGGGCAGTATGTAATGCTCATCTGCAGAACTCCAAACAAGGATTTTGAAGGGATTAGGGCATAGAAAGAACAAGAAATAAAAGCACATTAAGAATGACTGACTTTAAACGGCAGCACAGATATGCAGCACGAAATACGACATTTAAATATTCTGAGAAGCTGACATCACCACACTGCCCAGTACTGCATGCAGGGGCTGAACTTTGCCAAACACGAACAAGCCAAATCCTGCTCTTCTTGAAACAATAGTTTTGCTTAAACTCCAGAAGCAGCAGAAAAAAAGTTGACTCTCGGCTGAAAGCAGATCATACCACAGGGCACATACATGGGCAAAAACTCGCAAAATACCCCTCTAAGCATCTTCCAGACCCTCACACGGTCCCTGCGATCAGAGCAGCAGGTCGAGGCTTGCGGACCCGTATTTGGAGTGCTCCGAGAGCTGCGCTTTCGTCCTCAGGGCTCAAAGGAAAAGCTCCCGACTCAAACTACACATTCCTAACGGATTTAGGCTGGGATTCTTTTCTTCCAAAAAGCACAGTCATTTTGTTGTGGAAAGCTTCTGACAGTCAAAGCATGCAATACACACACACACACCCCATCATGTTTTTCGGGGGGGGAAAGCAGTTTTTGCTGTACTCCATGCTTACCAATAAGTAACTTCTAAGTTTGACATATTCCTAAGTTTACTCACAAGCAGAAGACTCGCAGGCACAGGCAGGCACAGGGAC
>JAHLSL010000022.1:16475631-16552394 GCA_025920805.1 Petroica traversi
ACCCGCGGGCCGGGGCGAGTCCTGCCCTGGCCGAGCCCGCAGCCCCTGAGGGGGAAAGCACCAACCGGGGAGCTCCGAGCGCCGTCCAGAGCCCCTCCGCGAGCGCGGAGCCTATCCTAGGCGACCCCCGCCCCGGGATGCTTCCCCCGTGTGCCTGCTCGCCTGCAGCTGCAGGGTGGGGATTGCCCCCGTGCTGTCAATCACCTCCTCGGTGAGGGGCTATAAATATTTATTAGGCATCCTGATAGCCGCATCTAGCTAAGCGGAGCGTTTTGGTCGTGTCGCTCCTGTGCTTCGAACCTCCCAAACCGGTCCTACACGGGCGTAATTTGAACTCGCTCACGCACTGGCCAGGCTCTCCACAGCGGGGAAGGGCTCTCCTGCCACAGCCAGGTGCAGAGATATGCCAGAGGGGCATCAGCCTGTGTCCCAGCCCCGGAAACCTTCCTGTCTCCTTTTAATGGAGAGTTCTGGCTCGAGTGGTTTCCATCAGAATAGGGAGGTGACATTCTTCTTCTGCGGGAACAGCAATCCTGTTCGGACAAACTGGCCTTTCACACTCTCATTGGGCTGTGAAGAATATCTTAAGCAAGAACCTAAACTCACGCGGAGCCCAGAAACAAGAATCTAAACTTGGATGCAGTTATCTATGTAATCTGCTGGAAAATGAGGATGAGAAATTATGATAGCTTTCTACAATTTCATGCATGTTCAAAAAAATATCAAACTGAATAACCAGGAAGGAAAAATACTAAATCTTCTTTTCCTTGTTGTGGTTTTTTCCCTCCCAATAAAAATTATTCTTGATGCTACATGGAGCTACACTGGTATTGCAATCTTGCAATACTACCTGCAACAACTTCTATGCTTGTATATTTTGTTTATCTGAGAATTTTAAGCGGCAAGAGCAAGAAATACCAAGACAGGCAGAATTTTAAAGCTCTGATTATAAAGTTGTGAGTTTGATTTGGTTTATTTTGATAGAGGATGATGGTTTTATGTTGCAGGTATGTTTAAAATTGAATCATTTTGGTTTCTGCCTTTCTGCACCTCCTGTTCCCAGCTAGCTGACACTTCTGTCTGGAAGGTAGACAGCCTGAACTTGCCTTTTCTATCAAAAGGCATGGAGCTTTGCCTGCATAGTGTGCTGGGCAAAAACCAGCAGCTATGAAGTTGAATAATCCACTTAACCATGAGATAGAGCAGCAACAAAAGTTCAGCAGTGTATATCCTTCCAAACTTCATGCTTGCTCATATAAATGAGGTGGTTTCTCCATCTCGCTGAGATTTTAGAGTATGAGATGCTTTAGAGAGAGATTTTATTACCAGGACTTTGGTTTCGCCAAGCATGATACAGTGCATTAATCTCTGTGGTAAGAGGCAGTGTCTGTAATACAGCAATGCACAAAGGCTGCAGCTGAGCTGAGACTCAGCTGGGCTTTGCACTGACCAAACAGGGAGAGAGAATGCCTGTCTTGGGGACTTCCAGTCCAGACTAAGCAGATAAGACAGGCAAGCAATGGCAGTAGAAACAGAAGCTTGGGAAGGTGAAATAACTTGCCCAAGACCATGCAGGAGATGTCTCTGGTCCAGCAGCCCGTACAACAGATCCAGTGATGCCAAGCATTGCTTTAAATGGTGCAATGAGCACAGTCCTGAAAATCAAATGTACAAACTGTGTTTTTAGTAAGACTGGTGCTGTGGTGCATTAATTTATTGAGGTTTTCTTCTTCTTCTCAACAGCTCTAAGCACTAGCAGCAAAAGGTATTCAATACAATTCCATGCTGGTGTCCTGAAACCAGGGTATTTCGATTAGTTCTCCTCTTTCTTGCTAAATACGGCCATTTCTTGCTGAATTGTAAAATTAATGAATGCAGATTGGGTTTTCCAAGCATTAGTGCAAATTATTGCCCCTCCATTGAAGATACCTATGAACAGAATAATTTTTGAATGACATTTGATTTTACACACCAGAAATAAAAGTGAGTACCTTTATGCTCTATATGCCTTTATGTAAAATACAATAATGGTGGCTTAGTGTTTTATCAGAATATGAAAAACATTCTTCCAGCTTTGAATTTTTCACTTAAAGTAATGCTAAGGACTTGTTTATTATCATTACTTATAATGCCTCTTGGGCCATAAATTCATACAGTAAAGATGGTGATTAATCAAAATTGGGAAACTGTAAAGGAAACTTTTGAAATGGATACAATCATAATAGTAACAATATCATTATAATAAAGTCTAAAGAGAAAAAAAATCCCTTTGCATTTAGCTGTGCTTCAGATTATTTCATTCCAAAACATATGAAATTATCTACCTCAGCATTTTCAAAGGGAGCTATTCAGTCCAGCTGACACCAAATCAGTATAATTTCTTTCCAGAAACATAAGAAGGAAGCTGTGAGGGACTGGAAGGAAGATGCTGCCTTGCAAGCACCCATCTAAACATTGTCATGTGCTGCATGAAGAGGTCCTGCTGCAGATTTCTGCTCTCACCAACATCAGCAGTCAAGGGCTCCTGCAGCCTCACAGGATGCTCCCTGAGCCTTGCCAAATGGCATGACTGAATGTCCCACAGTGACCTCTACATGGAAAATTACTTCCTCTGGTAGGAAAATCCTAGTGATGTTCATCAGATTTAGTAAAGGACCCAGCTCCCTGTCTGTTGGCCTAATGAGCAGGTTCAAGCCCAAAGCATTTTAAATGTATCATTGCAGCAAATAATTTATACCAATGGAGACTGCAGTGAAGAAATCCTTGTCTGGGTTGATTCAAACCCATTATTAATAAACTTAAGATGACCTTAAGAAAGCATATACTGGTCTTTTCTTGTCAATTAATCTTTTTTTATTCTTGTGAATTAAAATCTTACATTAAAATACTGCATTTTCATCTGTACACAAGTACTTATTTTTTTTGTGTATTCCTACTGAAGTAAACAAGTTTTTCCTGCAGGCAGAACAAGGGCCTTAGAGACACTAAAAAAGTACCATCTTCTCCATACAGTGGGATTTTTCTAAAGGAATCCATTTTCAACATTGTCCTCATGAAAAGTTAGTTATTTGATATGTGTTAGCTGTTCTATACAGCTCCTGTAATGGTTGCAAACAGGAAGATATCCAGATGCAACCATTGGAAAGCAGTAAGCAAAATGTTGAGTCAGGTGGAAATATTCTATTCTAGGATGAAGATTTACTTTGGGATTTATGACAGAGTTCTTGTGAAGGTGTTTTGTGATTCCCCAACCCATTTACAAGAAAGTTCTAGTTGTTAATTGCACCATGAGAAACCAAGGGAATTTTTTTAGATGTGATATCCATAAAACTTCTGCATTCAATTATTTTATTGCTCTATTGTTTTCCTGAGACAATAATGAGGTTGCTTTAACTTACATCTAAAACTTATTTGTCTAAGTACAACATGCCTAAATAATTCCATTTGTTTTCCAAGAGTCAAGTAGGGATGAGGAGTATTAAAACAAAACAAAATGAAACAAATAACACCAACACCACCTGCCTAAAGAAAAAAAAAAAAAGAAAAAAACAAAGAAAAAAACCACCACTGAACAAACCAACTCAAACTTCCCCAAAGTTTTATCACCTTTGAAAGGGCAGGAGAGTCTGACACATTATTTTCACTTTTTGTTTCCCTTTCATTTAATGGTCTGTTTTTCTGCAAAGAAATGTCTAACTTTTCGGAGTGGGGGCTAAGTACATTCTCTTGATCTGGGTCTGTGCAGTGACTTTCACACTGGGCAATGAAGTATTTCTAGAACCTGAATTGATTAAATATAGGATTGCTCTGCTGCAGAATTACTGAGGGAAGGCGCAGTTCCCAGAGTCACTGTTCCAGCAGCAGAGACTCTGCAACAGAACCAAACCTCTGGGGAGGCTGTGAACTTGCAGCTCAGCTCCTGAGCCAAATTCATCCCCTTTGCAGCACAACCTGGCAACCACCTCAACGGGGAATTCATTTAGCCTCTTGCATTTTCTGTGGCCAGAGTGTGCCCTTGTTTTCATTGCTTTCTTATGGGATGATCTTTAAACATTATTAATATTTTCTTATATTAAAGAGAGCTCTGCAGAGAAAAAAAAGTCCTTCAGAACTTTCTGCATTTAAAAAAAAAAGAATACTGCAAGACATAATCTCATCATGGCAACATTCTCCACTGTTTTGGAGCACACAATACTCCTTTAAACTTAAGCCAACAGGGGGAAAAGAGGTTCTTAGAAAAATTAAGAAAATACACAAAAAACATTTATGTTTATCAAAGATCATCATGGGGTTTTGTAATAGTATTTAGCAGAGCACTCAGCCAATTTCAACAATGTTCTAAAGCAAGCGAGAGGTATCAAAAATAATTAAATTCCTAGGAAAAACAACTGCTTCAGTGTCCTCACCCAGGGCAAGACAGGCAGGTTCCAGCTATGTCCTCTCCAGTGCAGCAGCTTTTCCTGTGGTGGCTTTTCCCTGAGTTTCCCTGAGAAGGGAAAACTTCTGGAACACTGGCAATTTCCAGGAATAGCTGGAAATCTCAAGGTCAAGCCTGTGGCAGATGGCAGATTTGTCCTCCATGTAACCTGAGTGGACACAGGGAGAGTCCAGGCTGGGGGGCCAGAGGAGCATCTTCAGCTCTAACATCATCAGTATCTCTGATGTGGGTGTTCACCACACTCCTGGTTCTCCCTTCTGAACCTAATTCCAAATCTGCTTTTTTCTGCTTCTGTTGGAAAAGCCCCTAAGTAAAAAATTAATTTCAGCACCAAATGGCCTTCTTGGAGTCCTCAAAGAACTAAAACTTATTTTTGCTTGCCTCACCCCAGGTATCCCCTTGTTTTAGCCAAAAGAGGACTGACTGACTCCTCTTTTTGGCACTGAAGTAAAAAAGAGCAATATTCTGTCCTTCCCAGTGATTCAGTTTCACTTTACAGTTTAATTTAGTTGCATATTTTCTATGAATTGCTAAAGAACACTGAGTTTCTGATGCTACATGACCTTGGAATCATCTAGTTTTGAATAAAATATATTGAAGAAAATATTAGGAAATAAAAGCCCACAGACCAAAGAAATTTTAAGTTTGAACTCTCAACTAGACTATGTCCACCAAAATTACATTAAAGTGCAGAAAGTTACAACATTTCAACAAAACAGAAATGTACAATGACATTAGTGTTATCAGGAAGGCAGCTCAAATATTCTCTGATCTCTTCCCTGCTAAGTCAGGTGTTCCCCTCCTCACTTCAGTAGAAGTTCATTTGTAGATGAGAGAAGAGTAATAAGAGGAATATAATGGACAGTAAACAAATTTTTTTTGTAGGATATTGAAACCTTCTAGTTGTCAGTCTTCCTGGGAAAGTCAGAGGATGGGGACAAATGCTGTGTGCTTGCCTTCACTAGCAACTGTATTCATAAACATGTTCAGATTCTGCTGAAGAATTGCCAGTCGTGGTTTTGCAGCAGGAATGGACCAGGAACTGCTCTGCAGAGTAAGAAAGATATCAGAGTGAAAGGATTGTGTTTGTGTGTGTCCATGTTAGGTTTACAGGTTTGTCATTTATATGCCTGTTGCTGAGGAAGAGCAGGCAGCTAAACTCTCAGTATAAAACCAAGTTATGAAAAGCAATACAAGAAAAGGAAGCTCACTCTTTCCTCACTTGTGCAATAAGGACTAAGAAAAGTTCCTGAAATACCAATGTGAATCTATATTTACACTGTCAGATTTCTTCCTGGAAAACTATATCTTTTAGACATCATGGGCTTTTAACTATGTGTGGCTTTTGGTAGGCAGCTAAAATCCCTTTTCACTATTTTGTTTGCTTTTAGATGTGCTGAAAAATCTGTAGATAGTTCTCAGCACAATTTGAAGACTATTAGAGCCCAATAATGTTATAATAATGCCCCTGCAGAGATCCCACAGAGAATGATGCCTCTGTTAGAAAAACTTCTGACTGGGGATAGAACAAAGAGAAACTTAGACAAACTGAAGCCTACAGTTTTGAAAAGATATAACTGGCAGGATACAACCAAGCTATTAAAAGAGTGGATGACACAGAGATGAAAAATAAGAAATCATTATTTTTTCTCCCTCATAATTCAACGTCTATAATCCACCAGTTGAAATTATCCAACTTCAGGTTTAAAGTAAAGAAATAGGTCTCAGTAAGGCAATGTCTGACTCAGCCTGAAATACAAATGTTTTCAAAAGCATTAAGGTTTTTTACTACCAACATCCAAAGAGCACTGTTGAATACAATGAGGTTTATGCAATATTTGCATAAAAGTCCCTAAACTGACATAAATTTGTTGCTTGTACTTGTTTTTGCTTATATTTACTTTCCCATAGTGATCTGACACGGATGGCCATTAGAGAAAGGAGATTTACTGGGTGAGGTGGGCCTTTGCTCCCATCCGATGAGTTACTCTACCTCAAGTTTAAGCAGTTCCCATCAAAAGAGAAGCATTCATGATAAAATGCTAAAATTCATGGTGTCTTTTTTGACTTATGGAAACCTATGATAAATATATCAACCACAAAATGATGTGCTTATACATTTATTTCTAGATTTATAGAGTATTCTGTTTTATATTTTGAGTAACTGAGATAGTGCTCTGAGTAGAGAATGCACGGAGAACCATCATGAGAGCAGGAAATCATTATATCAACACTTGGAGCTCCAGCTCCCAAAAAATAAGCTCTTGTAAAAGGCTAATGGTACAAGATTCATTTTATGTACTCAATGATGAACTACTGATCAATGTCTCAGAATAGATAATAAGTACTGACAATATTTGTTTGCTTTACAGTGGTCGTTATTTCCAAAAGGCTAAAGAGAAGATAAAGATGTCAAGATTGCATATGTGATTACTATAGAAAACAAAGTACTAAAACTGTGTTTCTACATAATTCATACACTAAGCCAAAATGACATGCTGTCTTTTGAATGGTGACAGTGATGACATGATTCAAAGCTAAAGTTGTACATTCAACATCCAAAACAAATAGTAAGACATTGAAGGTTCTTAGGCAGAAAATGTCTCTCAAAATTGCATTTGTGCCTGGAGCTAAAGAAGAAACACTGCATAGGCAGAGTTTGCACTTTAATGTCTATTCTGTATTAAATTAGTCTGCAGTTTATACTGGTTCCTAGATTTTTTGATCCACAGAAATCAGTAACTGTTAGATTCAGTGATGCCTGAAGACCTATGCAGGTATGTTTGGTTACCATCCCTGCCCTACAACACACCATTTGAAATCAGAAGGCAGCCACCAAACCAGCTGTAAACTTGCAACAAAAGCTGTATTTTCTACCACTCTAACTCACTACATGATATCAATTTTGTCAGGATCAGGACTAAAAATTTTCTTCAGCTGAAAGCTGCAGCATCACTGTGTGGCAAAGGGAATGGGAAGAAACCTTTCCCCACTACCAGAAATTCCAGCAGTTTCGTGTGCCCAGCTACCTTGAAGTGGCTCCCATATCAACTGTCAAACCAAATCATTTTGCCAAGACTGGAAAAGCTTTTGTCACCTGGATAGGCCACTTTCACACACATGGTTTTATGGATATGCTGTGTACATGGCATGCTCTGTATGAAACTGTATAGGTGACTGCATTCCTCAAGGCAAACTGATGACACAAAAGCTGCTTTTTTTTTTTCTGCCTTTTAAGCCTCACCTTATTTGTTTGGGTATACAAAATTTGCTATGGATTAAAAAAAATACTTCTGTGACCTAGATAGGTATCCTTTAAGCACCAGTGGTCTCAGCTGAAAATCACAATGAGGTACTGAGTGATGGTCCTATTGAAATGTTGTTCAGTCTTCCCAGAGGCAAGTAATGCAGATTCTGGTTTTGGGCACACCACCTTTTTTTTTTTTTTTTTCCACAGGCCAGGAGATGGAAAATCTAAGAGGAAGATAAAGCCATTTGAAAAGAGTAGGGTTTTTTTTGGTGAATAGGAAAGTGCTGTTACTCAGTGGTTTTAAGACTAGTGACTTGTAATTTTAATATTCCATTAGCAAGAAGTTTTTAGCAGTGTGATTTTCCTCTTAGGTTGGTAGCATTTTTAGAACATACCAGAATATGAAAGAATGCTGCACACAAGGAAATAAGAACAGCAAATGGAAAGCATTGAATTAATATTTTATTGCAGGCAAATGAGACCTTTTTTAATATTACACCATCCAGACAAGCACCCTTCTCAGTCTGAGAACATGATATTGCTTTTCGTATATCTTTTGTAGGGGCTGGCTTTAGCCTTATAGTCTTTGATATTAGATGCCAAAAAGAAACCAAGATAATCTGAGGTCAGATGAAAAATCAGGAAAGAAAGGATATGCGAAAACATTTTCTAAATTATTTGCTCTACTTTGAGGTTACAGACAGCCTGTACTATTTTGATTATGCTCAAGGACTTGAAAAGCATGAAGCAAAGAGCATGGTGAACTGCATAAAATGAAGAGGAAAGGCACAGCAATTGCTCCTGTCCTCGAGGAGCAGGATGAAATTCACTGTTACATGCATCAATCATTCTTTGCTGCAGGGCCTTCTGAGGGGTGCTGCACAGCTTAATACAAAGGAGAGAGACGTAACTATTTGTCTACTTGGATATGTACTGTTGGCTTATAGAGTGTTTTACAAAGGGTAAAACATTGCACTGCCCCACAGTTTTGATGGCAAACTCACCTTGCTGTTGTCTGTGGTAGCACTCTGCTGTTCAAAATCCTCTCCGAGTGCAGGCTGACATTCATTGCTCTACCATGCATTGCAAATTCTGTCAAACATTCTTGTGGGACTTCTAAAAATTCTATAAGTATTAAATTTCTTCTGAATTTTGGAACCTGATGAATTTAATTGCATTCTCTCACAGATCTATCTGTCAAAGATCTGCTACATATTCTGAGAAATGCCAGTAAGGCAGACATTTGTTCCAAGCATAGAGTCCCTCCACACTCAGGTTTGGAAGTCATTATTCACAACATGACTAAGCAGGATTTTCTCAGCACAAATTTTTATACACAGAGACAGCTTTTGTGAAAGGTATGAGACAGGTGGGAAGGAGGGAAACAATGGTTATATCCATGTGATAACTACTATCAAAATGATCTGTGCCCAGTAGATAACACTGGTGTCAAAGCTTAGATACCGAAGCTGCAATTGCTACAGGTGATAGGACAGCTTCAGTTTTTCATTACTGTCATCACACATTTTGATAGCAACTAAAACCCTGGCCATCCTTGTGCCTCAGGGGCAATGGGTCTGGGAAGGTGATTCCTTACTCTGTGGGACAGGCAGCTAAGTGAAATCCAGCCTGAAGTTGCTCCATGCCTGTGTATAGCACAGAAACAGCACCAGCAAGAGGGAAAAGATCCTTTAGCTTACAAGCACTCAAACAGGAAGAGTACCCAACACCTGAGCTTTCCCTGCTGAACATTCTATTTCAGCCAGGCTTACCTGGATCTGACATGCGATTCCCTCACAGCTGCAAGGACTCCAAATGGCCTGCAGGAAAACCTGTAAATGAATATTCAATATCCAAAGGGGTTTACTGCCTTTCTCTGTAGAAAGAAGAAAACAACAATAAGAACTCAAAAATCTGAACATCTTTACTGCACTTAGCTCTGAAAATCAAGAACAGAAAAGTACAGAATATAACAAATTATTTACTCTAGCAGAATATGTTTATTATACACATGTGAATGCTTTGCTTTCATTTTAACTCAAATAGACAATGTCCTATATTTTGTGGATTTCTTGTTCTCTATCCTTACTTGGCAATTTATTTTTTAAATTTCTGTTAATATAACATAGGTTTAGCCCTTTTCTCTTTAATGACTTCATATAACAAAACAACCAGAAAAAATAAATATGGTCTTACTCAACTTCATGTCTTTCCAGCTTTCTTTGTTAAGCATGCATCTAGTTTCTCCATTTATTGTAGAATAGGTTCATGCATATTTTAAAATATGGCATTTAAAGTTTTTAAGAAATTATTTAGATAAAGTTCATTTTAAGAGAATAGTCAGCAATATTTGGAGGTGCTGGAAATGGAAGTTGAGACCATCACATTAAAATAAAGATTATTTATTCCAACCCAGAGTTAATTAAAAATGCTGAAATGTAATTTTTTTTTTTAATACACCATCAAAACAGCTAATTATTGCTGTTTATACAGGTGTCTGAATTAGTGCTGTTTACACGGGTTGTTCAGTTAGGGTAGGGAGACCAGGCATCATTTGACTCCAGATCTTCCAGGATCCTGTAAGTACCTGAAACCCCTTTGTTGTTTGGCTGCCTCTGGTTTAAATCCTGACAATTTTTCCATGATACTAGGCAATGTTATGCATGTTGGCATTTTTCTTACATCCCTTAAATGATAAATGTGCAGTTTATTTCACAGGTTTTGCAAAGCAACTCTCAGGCAGTAAAGCCTCACTGACCCTCCTGACTTGGAAAGTATCTGAGCCAATTATGTAAAAGCTGAATGTCTTTGCCAACTCCGTTACCCATCCAGCTCTTTCTGTAAACAGATTATCCAATTTTATACAGTTTCTGCACTGGCCACTTTTGGATTTGAGTTCACAGAGTGAAATTCAGGGATTTTCTTCTCTTTCCAGCCACATAAAAATGTTAATATCTTGAGAATGTATCACACAAACAATAAAAAAGATTTTATGAGGATGCCACTAAGATGAATAGCACCCCTGAGATGTGTTGGTGTTTATTAATAATAGGCTCATTTCAAGCACTGAATATATTTTTGTGTGACATAAAGTGCCCTAGCAGAAGGCTGCTGCCATACAGGGCAGCCCATGCCCGGCAGCCTCTTGTCAGAGCAGGTGAAAATATGGATCGGGCTGGTTAGATAAGGCTGCTCTCCAGAACCATCAGGAGACACACTCATTCAGTGCTTCCAATTTATTTGCAGATTCTGTTAGTTCAGTCCATTAATTCCAATGTGGATTAGCAATTTGACTGAATTTGTAGATAAGGCAGCCTCATTTTTTGAAGTGCCCAGCACCCAAAACATTACTTGAAATCAATGGGTTATGGGAGTGCACTTAGTACCTCTGAAAATTAAGTTCAAAAGTAATTCTAGATGTAAAACCAGTGGCAAATAATTAGTTTGAACATCCTTCTAATGAAGTCAATGACTATAGTTTTATTGATTTTATTTAGTATAAATCAAGTTCCCTATCAGGAGTATATCCGGTGATTTTAAAAAATGAACTTTCCATCTCATTTAAAGATGCTCTGTAATACATTCCTATACCTTACCATGTAGTGCCTCTACCAAGGACACTTTTTGACATTTTCTACATTAAGGCTAGTGCATACACCAAGCAGTTTCTGTTCACTTCTGCAAATAGATAACAAAGCTATAAGCTTCTTTTAATGAGAAACTGCTGCATATTATTAGTGTCCAGTGGTGGTGTTTTGAGACCCGTTCTACTTACAAAAAATAGGAGGGATATATTAAAAAGGTCAAGAACTATAAAAAATTTCGTGAGAGATAAATGTGAGACACAATGGCACCATCTTATATGAAATTTACCACATGACATGCCAGTATTTCAGTTGTTGTCCAGCCTTTATTCACCTGCCTGTTCCAGCCCCAGCTGGAAAAGGTGATATGTGTTTTAAAGGAGTCTAAAGGAGTTTTCTTGCTTTCCTCCTGAGCTGCATTCTTCAGGAGGATATGGATATGGATATGGATATGGATATGGATACGGATACGGATACGGATATGGATATGGATATGGAAAGGGCATATTTGTAGTAGTGTCATAGAACTTCATATTTACAGAATCACAGAATCAATCCACAGGTTGGATTGATCTGAAGTCATGAAGTCCAACCTCTGACCAAACACCACCGTGTCAACTGGACCATGACATGGAGCACCTTCAGGGACACTGACTCCACCAGCTCCCTGGTCAGGGCTTTCCAACACTTAATCAGCCTTTCTGTGAAGAAATTCTTCCTAATGTCCAACCTGTCATGAAACTTTTAAGTGAAAAAAATATGTTAAAATCCAGTTGTGATAATGCAAACATCTGGAATTTCTGTTTCATGTATTCAATAATTCAAAATACATCAAGAAATACAAGTTTTAGCAAATTAGTTTGGTATTAGCTTTAAATAAACACAACAAATCTTTAGCCAATTCCTTCTTACAGAGAAGGAGCCTGTCCTTGGCATCTAAGCAGAGCAGGGCATGATTGCTCAAGAGGAATTTGGAGTCTCAAGTTCAGGACCAAACAGTCCAATTTTTAGAGAATTTCTTATGCTTCTGTTAGACTTGCTTATCCAGCAGTCATTAAAAAAACCCAAAAACCAGCAGTGGGAAAGTCCTAGTGAAAGATTTTGCTCCAGCATTTTGGCGCATCCTGAGCAAAAGCTTATTTTTTCTGGTCCTTGAGGGGCTCAATGCAGCACATTGCAGGGGCTTATTTATGGCTTGGGACAGGTCTGAACAAGGAGGAAAAGGGTAGCAATCCTCTTTAGCTCCAAGGTGATGCCTTGTTGAGTGCTGAGAAAATGTTACACATTCCCAGCTTGTCTGCTGGGTGTTTTCCACAGGAAGCTCACTCATGGCTATTTAGGCATGGTGTGAAGTTGCACAGTGTGTCATCTCTCTGTATGACCCTGTACATCATTTTTGCAGCCCTGTGCTGACACAGTTGTGCTGCCCGGGGCAGACATGTGAAAAGTCTCCTCCTCCCCACAGAGCACCACAGAAACCACCAAGAACAAGTTAAGCACAGCATCTCTTTTTCCCTTTTCAGGGCTCTATGAGGTTTTTCTCCTGCCTTTTGTCCCTCTTCCTCCCTCAAAATGAGCTAACTTCTCCCATCTCCCAAAAAAAAACAATTCCACCCCCAAAAGCCTCCAAAAGCAAAAGCACCCAACCCCCAAAAAGCCTCACACCAAACTATCAGGAAGGCATCTCTTAGAGGGAGTAGAACAGTTGATTGAATAAGTCATCCTCATTCTCATTTGCAGTTTTCTCTTTTTTCCCCTTTGTTTCCCCATTTCCCTCCATTTTAGGTTATCTTTAGTGTAATTAAAGTTAATTCAAGAATTTAAATGACTTCATATTTTACAGTCCAATTCTATTTTTGCCTCATTTCAAAGGATAGCTTTAATTCTAGAAGCGAGAAAAATCAGAAAATGAGGCATGTGTGACTACTCTTTTTCCCAGAGAAAGCAAACAGATCTGCTTATTATGGATCTATGCATTAAGACATATTCGCTTTAAAATGTCTCCTTAGACTGTAAGAATATTTTATATACAAGGTAATTCAGACATCTTTATGTAATGCTGGAGTCTGGCTAACGTTAACATTCAAGTAGTGATGACAGAACATATCCTCTTCTGCATTTTGATTTTCATAGATACTTACTCTGTCAATATTCAGACTTCTCAAGTTGGAAGAATGTTATTACCTCTGTTTAAAGGAACGGATTTTTCACTTGTCTTCAACGTGGGGAAAAGGGAAAAGGAAAGTCATTGCTAACTTCCAGTTTCAAGAGAGATGAATCAGATATTGTCCTAGCATATTCCCATGTGGCCACCCAAAAAGCACAGGCACAGAGGAGAAACACATATCACCTTTCTTCTGTTGGCAGCTGAAAGCTTCATTTCTGAATAGCAGGGGGGGGTTGAAATCTCTGGCTTGAGTAATATTCAGATATGTCTTTGTTGTATTGATTAGTCATACAAAACACATACAGCACAAAAGCATTGGTGCACTGGGAAAACTGAATTTCTGTGAAAAGAAAACTCAGGTTATAGTTCACAATGTACAACAGTTTCATGGGAGAATGAACAGTGCAGATATCTGAGAAACAACTGGAGTGTAAGGTGTGTTTTAGAAATATCTATCCTGACATTGCTGGAGTGAAATGATCAGCAGCCCTGTTTCTGGCTGATTCTTTGCAGGATTTCAATGAGAATATCCATGCAAGTCTCTGTCTTTTTGGTTCTAAAGGCAGCTCATCTAATTATTGCAGCTGAAAGCTCTGATTTAGAGGGGTCTTGCCTTTCTGCCTTCTGGGTTTTGTTGCTGGTACCTCAGTGCTCATTCTCACACACATTTGCTTCACCATATGGTGGCCTAGTACCCAGCAATTCAATAAAAACAATCCTCTACCCCAATTTATTATATCATAAAATATATCTCAGAATTAAAGAGTTCAAGTTCTAACAATTGTATTTATCAGTGCATTTTCTAGTTCATTATATAAAATCAGATCCTTAAGAGCTCCCTGTCTAAAGCATCTTTCTTTTCCATTCAAATGCCTCCCCCTCCACAGACTCTTACATGTTTCACATAAGACAAGCCATGAAATAATTAACAACAATCCAAATTTGCTGAATGACTTTGTGCTACTTCATGTAAAGCCAGTGACTCATTTTTATGTGACTGATTTACCTGAAACTTAAATAAGAAGAATATTACATGTTAAAAAACTCAAAGCTCTTCAAACAAGATCAAATAATGCAGCTCTACTTTTCAGTGGCCATCCTTTGTGGAGTGTTTACAGAGAAACTTGTTGGTTATATAATCTGTCAACAAGATGCTTGCTTTTTTCCATAAATTTAATTAGGTTTTGATAGATTCATCAGTTTTCATCTAAATTATTTTTGGTGAATTCTAATTGGCTCCTGCTGTGGCTTGGCAGCTGCATAACTGATCATATGCCTATTTAATCCACTCATGGGATATTTAACAAATTGTTAGCTATTTCACTGTGCACTGAAGTGTAGCTCTACCAATTCCTTTTTCCTGTCACACTGCTGGGGCTATTATGACAGTCCATTATGTGATTTATTTTGTGAAATAAATGTGAAGTGTTGCAAAAACAACAATACATCATAATCGTTACCCAAAATAAAATAAGGTCAAGAGATATCTCTTTGCTTTTACATGCAAAACACTAATACCTTTCTTTCCAATCTGTGGACAGTAGTTCACTTTTCTCTTGACATTAATGCCTTAAGTAAGACATATTGCAGTGAAATAGTTATGTGATAATTCATTTTATCCTTCTAAAATAAGTACTTAATTGGTTAAGAGGAAAAGGGATAGGCCTATTTATCAGATGTTTAGGCTTGTCTACCTGGGGAAATAGCCTGGAATAGTTATTGCCTACTAACTCTTCAGGAGGACATTCTTAATCCATAGTGAAATTGTCCCTGTGTGTTTAGCTTAACCCACACTGGGAATGAGCACAGACTGATTGTTGCACTTTGAATTCACCTCCTGCATTTTTTCTGCAACAACTCCCCTGTAGGATTTAACTCTGTGGAATTCAGTTATAGGGGTAAAACAGAAGTGAGAGATCTCTAAAGATGGGTTTAGAGTATGGGAATTTATTGAGAAAGAGTATGGGTATGAGAGGCTTTCTGGGCTGCAAGACACAGCTCAAAGCAGGCCAGAGAAAGAGAGAGAAAGAGATAAAAGGAGAGAGTAAAAAAAGAGAGTGATTTGCCGTTTACAATACAATAAATCATCTTCTCTGTTGAATATTCTAATTCTCTTTAACTAATCTGAAACAAGCTACAAACTCTACAATATTTGCATGTAACCTATAAGAATCATTATATTACCATATGGGGTTATATTTTAAACCTTAAAAAAAACTGCTTTTGGGAATCTCTTACCAGGCAGGCAGGGTTTGTTCTGACCTTTGGACCTGCCTAGGCAGAGGGTATTGTTCTATCAAGAAGGAGGATTACCTTCAGCCAGCTATACCATTGTTTCTTAGTTACTTTTCAACTCAAACTTTGTCCTCATCCCAATCTCGACTATACTTTCCATATTTTCAGCATCCCTTGCAAGGTAATTATATCTATAAGGCTTTCCTATTTCATCTTCCCCAACACTCCCCCATACAGACACATTTTTAATGAAAGTAATGCAAGGAGTTCAGAAAAACAGCTGTAAAGTTTAGTTCATCTTTTATGCAGTAAAATGCTCACTCTCCTGCCCAGGATGCAGCTTGCTAGGCAGGAGTAGAGATTACTTGGAATGTGGAAAGATGTTTCAAATAAGGGTGCCTGAGGTACAGGTCCATATGCTCCCTCTTTTCCCCCAACAGCCCAAATAATTTATCTTAGGTGGCATTGATTCTTCTCCTTTCCAGTTGTTTGGGGCACTGGGGGAAGGGGGTGGATGTTTTGGTTGGTTTTGTTTTGGTTGTCGGTTTGGTTTTTTCTATGGGATGTAGAGAAGGGTACACATGAGGCTCTGGAATTTGTGCTTCTGTTTTTCCTAGTGGAAGGTGAGCTGCTGGTGTGCTTGGCCTGCAGAACAGTCCTGCAATACTTCAGCTCTCTGCTGGAGATGTGGCACTCACTCTTCCTTCTGCAAGCACAGAGAGACCAAGCACAGAGAGACCTAATCAGTGACACAATGGTTTCTGGTCAGACCTGTCAGCAGGTAAATTTGGTTTTCACTGTCTAAAATAAATCAGGGTAATGGTGCCTGTAAAGTGGTGTGAAATTTTGAGAGACAAACATGATAGATGTGAAATCATAATAAATCACCCTCTGAGCAGAAATACCAAGTTTTCTCAAAGCGTGGTAATTTCTGTGTGACACAACTCACATAATAGAAGACTTGAGAAATCCATAACTCAGATATCAGAAAACAAGACAGAGCTGTCAATATGCTAGTCCAACAAACGACAAAGTATTGTTCAATTTTGCTATAATTCATATGCCATCAGAGACATACAGCAACTTCTGCATACCCATGTTTTCTTAACAGATTGTAGTAGGTGAATACACAAGTGCAGTAAAGCACTGTCAAACCAAACCATTAGGGATGACAGACCCCAGCAGATTAAGTCATGATGGCAAGGTCAGTGGGATGTGAAACTTGGCTAATGATGTCATGCCCTTGTCAGCTCGCATTGGCTAAACACGTTAAGGTTTACCAGCAAGCCCTATGGCTTAGTGAGCACTGCTAAAGGGAATTTCAACCTGAAATAGGTCAACATGAGCGGAATACAAATACTTGTGCTGCAAAGACTCTTGCTGAAAGCCTGGTACCTCTAAAGCAAATGGAAGCTTGGCCAGCGACCTCCGTGAGGCCAGGATTTTGCCCTTTGGCTTTTGCAGATATGGCATTCAATTAAATCCCTTTGCTTCTGTTCTGTAGATTTGGTTTCATCATATGTCATAAGACATTTGTAGATTGCTAGCTGTGTAGCAGGGAACAGCATCTCATTAAAGATTTGTACAGATACCAGATTAATGGGACCCCAGTCCTTCCAGGGCCACCTCACACAAGCTGGAGAACAAAGCAAGAAAAGAAAGCTCATCCGCAGTGCAAGAATGATCCTGCTGTAGGAATTAGTTAACTTTCATCATCTGAAAATTGCTGCACTGCTCTGAGCAGCTGAGCAGAGCGGTGTGGGTAAGTGTAGAGGCAGCCACAACCAGCTTCCCCCTGTCAGAAAATATTATGGTGAGCAGGGCTCAGAGGGAGGAGCTGTCTCCCCGCCGAGACCGAGCCACTCTGACAGTTGGCGCTCCAGGAGCCAGCCAAGTATTTCCAAAGGGGAAAGGGGCACTAAAAGAGGGGCTGGACAACAAGAAGGCTGTGTCTCTTGGAGAGACAGAGACCAATGGTGCATCTTATGCCTCAGATAAGCAACCAACCTTGAAACTCTTGTCTGTTTTGCAAATGTGGTGGTCATGTTTTATAGCAGTTTGGTTTGGGTCTGAATCAACAGTTGGTGAATAAGTACTAAAGTTAGTACTTCAAACAGATATTTTGTTTGTTGTGGTTTTTTTTTTTTTTTACTTCTAGGCATAGGCATTGCTAGATTTACCAACTGAGCAAAGAAAAAGTACATGTCCATAGCCAGAGCCACAAAGGACAAGGAGCAAACATGCTCACCCTTAAGAGGCCATCAGCAGAGACTCTCAGACCCTACTGAGCCACGTTTGAAATGTTGTACAGGCAGGATCTTCCCCTGCAATTTCATAGAAGCACAGGTCCCCCTAGCTCTGCCTAGCACATCTAAAGGCAGTAGAAGGGGAAGAGTAAAGGCAATATATTTAGTCCTTCCTCAGTGCATTCTGCTGTCGCACTTTTCAAAGCACACTTCCAAACTTCTCCACATTTATTTTGAGAAACATTTTAACTCAAGAACCTCTAAGTTCAGCAGAATGCCAATGGCCAGTGGCGATGAAGGTTACAAATCTCATTCTGACACTCAGACCCAAGCTTATATTCCAGTACACTTTGGGGTTTTTATTGCGAATACACAATGCTTTAATTTCAAAGAAAGTTAAGTATTTAAATTGCACTTGATTATTTGCTTTTAAAAAAAAAAATCTATTTTTTTCCCCTAATGAGGTAAATAAAACAAGGAAGGAGGAAGTGGAGTTGACTAATTCTAGAAAGGTGGGGGCTAAGTCTTAGATACATTTAGGAAACTAAAACTAAAGAAAATGTTAGAAGTGCCCAGCAGGGTAGATGCCTTGCTTCTGCTAATGTCAAGGATTATTTTACTGTCAAACTGCCAAAAGCATGGCAATCTGTAAGATGAGAAATAGAGTATTATTAGTGTCAGTGTCAGAAAATGTTAATGAATGATATTATTGCAAATGAAATCAGACACAGGCAAGTAGCTAAGAACAAGCAGGTTTCAGAGAAGGAAACTCTTATACTTAACAAAAATTTATGTCATCAAACAGTCTAGATGTGCAAAACATCTCTAATAATATTCATTTAAGAAAGAGGAATTCATGGAACACAGTGACCTCAAAAGATAGTTAGAATTAGGCAAGAGTAATAATCTTCTAGTGAGAAGGCAGATGCTGTCAATCAGGAAAAAATCATGAGTAAAAAAAGGAGCACAACAGGACTGAAAAGTAACAATTTTGTTTGCTATTGCCTCAGCTTTTCAGCCTGCCCATGAGAGACACCTGGGAAAGGGACACTGTGAAGTTCCTGGGACTGAAATGTAAAGTTCCTTTTTTGAACCATGAAGAGCCATATTTTGCTACTGACTTAACCCTCCTCCCAGGTTCTGTGCACTTACAGATAAACCTCCACAGCCAGGACTCTCAGAGAGATAACATTGTAACAAGACCAACTTCAGCAAAATTTGTATGCCTGTGAACTTCCAAAAGCAAATAGGAAATTCTGGGGAATTTACTTACATTGTGAGCAACCAGAAAGGAGCAGAAAGAAAGGTATGGATAGGGAAGATTTCTGGGAATATGAGCATTTCAGGTAGGGCGGAGAGGAACACAGAAGCTTTCTGCCAACATATGCAAAGATGAAGCCACCCAAGAGAGGATTGTTGCCATCAGCAGGCAGAATAGAAGCACACCCAACCACAACACACCCCTAGCACAGGACAAGAGCAGATTATTTTAATTCACAACAGCCTCTACACCAGAAGTTGAGCAGAGTAGCCAAGTTACCAACATAGAAATGTGTAAACAAACAAAGGAGATTCCAATGACCAGGAATAGTCAAACTAATTGGGGACTGGGCAAGCACCAAACCAGAAGCACATAAAGCTAAATAGCAAATATCAGCCAGAAGCCAATATGGGGCTGGAAAGGGATCTGTGGAAGAACAGTGCAGCAACAAACTGGCATGAGCATAAAGTGAGCTACAAGTCAGATGAAAGCAGGTGAGGGGAAAGGCAGTTTCAGGTAGTTTCATCAAGCTAAAGAAAGAGAAGATTAAAATACTACTTTTGTGCATTTTACAGAAGCAACTTGGCATGGTTATTAAGAAAAAGGCACCTAGTTATTTAAAATACAATAATGTGTCAGAGAAAATGTAAAAATATTTTTACAGAAAAAAAATCAGATTATACCGCATAACTGTTCTTATAGATATGTATGTTGGACCAAAAGAGTAAGAAATTTGGTGTAGAGGTATGTTCAGTTCCAAACCCATATATTTTCAGGATTATGAAAATCAATAAGAATCTTCCTTTCTTTACTGCAGTACAAATACAAAAAAAAAAAAAAATCAAAATGAATGCCTTCAGCAAAGTTCTCTTGTTCCTCATTTCAGGCCAGTAAAAAACAGTTTTAAGAACAGTTTTCAGAGGGCGTAAAAACCTCATAATTAATCATTTCTTCAAACACATCAGATGCAGGAAGCTATAGAGTTTGTAGGCCCATTAATTGATCAAAGTACAAAAGGAACTTTCAGTGAAGATAAAGCAGAGGAGGAAAATTAAATTATTTTTTACAGCCTTGAAGGAGTTTGGGGAAATATCTGGGCTGGAACCTTTCTTCATGCATCAGAGGGGATATGTCAAAGGAACTATTTCAGAGTGAGTTCATTAGAAGAACCTATAGAAGAAATTGCCAAAATTAAGGTAAAAAATTGTCAGGTCCAGATGATTTAAAGGCTGACCTACTAAAGGCAGCTCAAGGCATTAGAGCTGTCATTGCACTGCGGGACTGGAGGATGGCAAAAGTGCAAGGTGTATCTGGAGAGCTGTAGCACTTCCTCTGTAGCTGTATCAGGAGCATGGGAAGGAGCTTTCAGAGGAGAGTCATGTCTTGCAAACCAGACAGAATTCTCTGAAGGCATCCAAAAACATACACAGTTAAGGACATGGGCACAAAAAGGCAGAGGAATGGCTGGGCTGGGTTTGCTAAGAATCCTGTCTCCAAAAGTGAATGCCTAGGAAAGAGAACAGGACAGATGTACAAGATGTTCCTGATGCGTACTCCTAGGGCTTCCAATAATTTTAACTTCCATGAGCTCCTTAGACAGCATTTCTTTCTATACATTTACTAACCGTCAATGGATTTGTGATATGTGAACTAGACCAGTCTGTCCCTTGAACCCACAAATACCAAATACTACCCACATTATGTGTGACAATGAACTTTGAAAGCTAACTGCACACTGCATGAAGAATCATTTTGCATTTTTTTTCATTTTCTAAATATGTCTTCTAGAAGTGTCCTTTAATGTCCCCTACTTTAGGTGCAAGGAGAGATAGCGAACAAGCAATTCCCATGCTATCCTGCATGTACTGATTGGGATTTAATCTCTGGAATTGCTGAAAAGTATTTGAAAATGTCCTTCACCAAAAACTCTTCCTACCACAGTACAGGAAAGGAACTCCTTTGAGGGATAGGTAGAGTTAAGGTTTAGAAAATGAGGAATAGGAATAAACAATCAATTTTCTCTATGCAGAGAATGTACCAGTAGAGTCTTACTGGGGTATGTGATAAGTCTGCCCTGTTCAACACACTTCTAAATTACCTGGAAAAGGAGGTGAATAGTAAGATGGCTATGTTTTCCGTTGATAAGAATTTAGGTTGGGAAAAAAAAAAAAGAAAAAAGAGAGAGAGCACATCAGGAAACAAAGTGACTGGATGATTAAGTGGCAGATGAAATTCAAAGTAGATAAATGTAAAGTAGCATGTACAAGAAAAACAATCCTAACTTTATATACACAGTGACAGTCTTTAAATTAGCATTCAGGAATAAAATCTTGGAAATATAATAGACAGTCTATGAAAGTGTCAGCTCAATGCTCAGGAGTAATAAAAAAAAAAAGGCAAATTGAATGTGAGGAATTATTAAGAAAGGAAAAGAGAAGGGAGAGAAAGAACATCATTCCTTGCTGCATAGTTATGGGACTACCACAACTTGAATATTGTGGGCAGTTCTTGCCCACCCATCTCCACAGTGTACAGAAGGTCTGAAAAAGATTCAGGAGTATTAAGATGATACTTTAAGGTACCAAATGGTTTCTGCATCTAAACTGATTAAATAGATTAGGTTTTTTTCAGTCTGAAAAGAGGTATTTGAACAAGGCTGTAAAAAAGGTCTATGAAATCACAAAGGTATAGCAGACATAAATAAGGATGTTGGGTTCATTGTCTTTTCTAGTGCAAGAATCAGAAAGTATCAAAGAAAGTCAAAAGGTGGCAAATTCAAAACAAAGAAAAGAAATAAAGCACACAGTCAGTCAGCTGCAAAAATTCTTTCCATAGGCTTTCACCAGAGTTTCCCAGGCTTCAGAGAGTCGTAAGTCAAAACAGGATAAGTAAAAAAATCAATCCAGATCTATTAAATATAGAGACAAAATGTGTAACCCAGAAACCATGGTTCATCAAAGCTGAGATATTGTGGTGGGGAAAAGTTTATGGTTTCCCTGGCTTTGTATTTCTCTCAATGCACCCACAGATGGCTGATATCAGAGAGAAGATAATGGATTGAATTGATTAATCTTGAATGGATTAATATTTTGGCTGTACAGGATTAGACCTTCTCATGTGCTCAGTCAATATACTCCAGCTTTTAAGATTCACAGTTAGTAAAATACTTCTATTTTTTAGTCTAGTACAATAAACCTATTTGGTATGGGCCACGCTGACAGACAGTGAGCATAGAACTCCCACTGGACTGTGACAATGATGGTATTTTTTCAGTGGCACTTTATAGTTTCACACTTGAAAGCTGAAAGACCACTTGAGAAAGAAATAAGTGAACAAATTGACACAGGAGAACTGCTTCAAGAGGAGGTGTGACTGTAGCATGTCTTTAAGTCTTCATGGATGCTAGAAATGTCTGGTTATGTTGACCCTGGCATACTGATTTAGGTGCAAACGGAGTTCATCTCATTCCTTGAAGACAAAGCTCAGTGGTGGATATGGTGGTGGTGCTGAGTTTATGGTGAGACTTACTTAATGATCCTTAAGGTCTTTTCCAACCTTAACTATTCTGTGATTCTACAATACTCCTCAATTTTAGCTACATCAGGTGTCAAGAGCATAGCTTAAGTTTTGGGTTATCACTTTGCAGTAACCACAGACAGCCAGCTACAGAACTCAGAGTTCAAACCTTGCTCTGCTTCTGCTGAATTCAGTAATACTGGCTGGCACTATTTCGTGGCATTGATGCCAGCGAGTCCTGGTTCTTTTCTGAAGTCCCAGCTGGGAGGAACAGCCAGGGGGGTTTGGAAATGAGCACATCAATGGCAGAGGTAGAGAGCCTGAGACCAGGTCAGGGATTTTGTAGCACTGTCTTAGTAACAGGCATGACCAAGACACACATGGGAATACCACTTCTTAACGTCTTCCCCACCAAAGAAATTAAGAGCTACAAAATGTGCCTGGCTTTGCTTTGCTTTCCTGCACAAGAAGGCACTGCTCTTCCTGCCAGTGGAGAAGTGGGGGCAGGCTGGGAAGAGTTCGGTGCCACAAGATCAGGACCCCAGGGCACACAAGGGTCCTGCACATCCCCAGCAAGGGTCCTGCACATCCCCAGGCTGCTCCCCCTCCAGGGCAGAGGGCACCTTCCCAGCACCCAACCTCCTCCTGAAAATCTCCCCAGGCTGGGCAGAACCTCTGTACCTGTTTACTGGGTATTTACTGCGCTGACTTACAGAATATCTAGAGTACTTTCTTAACCTTAATTACACAGGGGAGAGGAACAGCCCATTAAATTGTGATCAAGCAGAATTGCAGACAGAATTTAAAACACAGTCCTACTTTAGGCAGTACGTGCAAAGCCATTCTACCTCACATCTCCAGGCACGGTCGACAATCCAAGGACCATCCTCATCACAAAGAGAGCATTGTCTCACGCTTTCAGGGTTACAGTGCCCCAGCAGCTCCAATTGCCTTCACCACAGTTAGTGTTAAGCACTCTGAAAATCAGAGCCTTAAGGGCTTGGTTTTACCTGAGATGCAGCTGAAAATGCTCAGCCCATTTATCCCATGAGTGGGAAAAAACACTGAAGTGGTTTTGAAATGAAAGGAAGCTTTTCTAGAGCTTCTTGCTAGCATCTTAGTAAACTTCCCAAACAGGAATTTAAGAATGTGAACAACTCATAGCTCAGAACTGGCAGCATATAAAATCTCAAAGAAAAATGAAATAATGTAAGAAATATCCATGTGTTCTTTGCCAGATAATTGAAAAACATCCTGCAAATTGTTCTGACATGTTTTTGAGCTTGCATTTTATTCTGTGAATTTATGTTAAACTGTGACCCTTTACTGGGCCATTTGCAAATAGGAAGATTGTCACATTAAATCATTCTAAAATACAACCACATTTACATTCCAATTTTAGTCTGCATTTCCCTAGTGATGCAGACAAAATAAGAGTTTTCTTTAATTGAAGTGACTCCTCAGAATGCTAATGAACACTTGATTGAGTTTGGACATTTTCATAATTCTGATGTTCTTATTCTGCTGAAAAAAAAAAACCAAAACAAAACCAAGGATACAGATGACCTTCTCTAATGTCCTCCTGTTCCATGGAAGGAAGTGCACACGAAATTGTTTTGGGGTTTGTTTTGCAAAAGGTTTTGCCTTTTTTTTTAATTACAAAGGTTGTTTCATTTGTCTGGATATTGACAGAAGATAATAGGACCCAATAGGAATGAGAAAAGTTATCATGTGTTTGTGTTCATATTTTGCCTACTGGTAGAATATTTTTCTGAGAACATAGGCTATGTTGAACTTAAAAAGGAGAAATGTAGTTTGATTGTTTCTATAGTGGCATAAAGTTGGCCTTCCTTATCACTCTTTACAGCCACCTGAAAGGTGGGTGCAGCCAGGAGGGGGTCAGCCCCTTCTCCAAGGTGACCAGTGGTAGGACAAGAGGACACAGCCTCGAGCTGCAGCAGGGGAAGTTTTGGCTAAATATTAGAAAAAAAATTCTTCACAGAAAGAGTGGTTTGGCATTGGAATGAGCTGCCAGGGAGGTGGTTGAGTCACTGTCCCTGGAGGTGTTTAAAAAAAGAATTAATGAGGCACTCAGTGCCATGGTTTAGCTGATAAGGTAATGTTATGTCACAGGTTCAACACAGTGATCTCAAGGGTTTTTCCAAACTAGTTTATTCTGTGATTCCATCCATTATAAGGCAGACTTCACAATAAACAGAAGCAGAAAATGTGCAGGCTTTTCAGCACAGTGTTTTGTCTTTACAACTTGACAGATTTTGTTTGCAAGAGAAATAGAGATTAGTTCTAATGCTCCCACTTGCATTATATGCAGTAATGCTCGCTCCTGCAGAGCAGAGCAAGGTACAGCACAGGAACTGGGGCTGGTGCTGCTGCCTGGCCCAGCTGCAAGTGAGAACCCACCCTGGACAGCAGAGGAGAAGCCACCCAGTGTGTTTGCCTTCCACGTGGCACAGCCACCTCAATCTGAGATACTCCTCCTGGCAGAACACTCATTTCTCCATGACACAGCAGATTGCTCCTCCCTCCTCTCTCCAAAACCCAAAGTGTATAACCAAAGATGCAACATTACACAATCAACACAAATGAGTATTAAACAAACATTAAGAGCCATAAAATGCAAATAACATGCAAGTAAGTTATTCTCCAGAGTTTGTTGAGACAAGAGTTGTGTCCAGGGTGGATGGTGTCCAGAGACAAAATGGAGAAAAGGCAGGCACCCAGGAGAGGGGAACCAAATGCTGACAGCACAGTTGTCTTGAGCAATGGTGACTGGGGAGCATCAGGCCAGGAGGCCTTTCATATGCTGGAAAACTCCTGGAGCCCTAGGCTGATCTCTCTTTTAGTCTTTGACCAAACAGTGATGTTTTCATCCTCTAGGGAGAGCATGATCATTAACCTTTGTTTTAGAAATTTCAAAACAGAGCATTGTTTTGAATAATATTTTACTTTGTTTTAGCATTTCAAATCAAATTTTCTGAGTTAAAGAGTTTTTAAAAATGAAACAACAGACAAAACCAAAATTGTTTTTGTCAATATTTTAACTATCTCAAAAGTTGATTGAAAGGGAACATAGAATCACAGAGCCACAGAATCATAGAATATGCTGGGTTGAAAGGGACCCATCAGGATCATTGAGTCCCACTCCTGGCCTTGTGCAGGACAATTCCAAGAATCCCACCATGTGCCTGAGAGTGTCCAAACCTTTTTTGAACTCTTTCAGGCTTAGTGCTGTGACTACTTCCTTTGGAGCCTGTTCCGGTGATCAACCACCCTGTGGGTAAAATTTTTTTCCTGATATCTAAGCCAAACCTCCCCTGACTCAGCTTCAGGCCACTCTCTCGGGTCCTGTCACTGGTTACAAGAGTGAAGAGATCAGTGTCTGCCCCTTGCCTTCTCCTTTTGAGGGTGTTGAAGACCACAAAGAGGTCTCCACTCAGTCTTCTCTCCTCCATGCTGAAAAAACCAAGTGACCGCAGCCTCTCCCCATACAGCTTCCCCTCCAGATCCTTCACTATCCCTCTTTCGTGGTTTAATATATTTCTTATATTGTGAGGCCCAGAACTGTCCCCAGCACTGGAGGTGAGGCTGGCCCAGAGCAGAGCAGAGTAGGACAATCCCCTCCCTTGCCTGGCCCTGCTGTGCCTGATGCTCCCCAGGACAGGGTTGGCCTTCCTGGCTGGCTCATGTTCAGTTGCACCAAGCAGGATGCCCAGGTTTCTTTCCACAGTGTTGCTCTCCAAATCAGTTGTGATGGCAGCAAAAGCATATCTGAATAAACAAGAGCTGACACAGAATCTTCACTCTATTGCCTAACCAAAGTATTACAGATTCAGAAAGCTGAGATCTTTCTCTTTGTCATGTCCTTGTATTTCCCTGTTTAATTCGGAAGTAAAAGTTGTAAAAAAACCACACAGATGTTATTTCACTTCCCTGCAATTAAAAGACAAGTGAATCTTTGTGGAAAACCTACCTCCTGAGCTGCCAGCTACTGATGTGACAGCCAGAGAAGCTCCCCTGAGATTTAAATACATATCCACAAAATTTTGCTAACTGTCCAAACCCAATATTTAAGTGACTGCTGATATTATACAGAGATTTTCAGCTATAAGAATAGTCTCAGTTAAAAAAAGGGGGAGGGGGGGGGGGAACAACAAAATAAACAAAATCAAAACCAAAAAAACCCAAACCAAACCAACCAACCAAATAAATAAATACATAGGAACATGAAAACCTACAACTTTTTCATGATTAATATATTCTTCAGGCTATAGGATATGACAATGTGGAAAATAAAAGAATGCTTTGCCTCTTTACTTAATAAGTCATCTTGCACTAAAACAAGGAAAGCACTTTGCATTTTACCAAGACAGAAGTGTGCTGGAACAAGGTATTCCTATAGCAAACCATTCTCAGGGCAGAAGAGCTTGCTGGCATCAGCAGGCTCAGCTGTTAGCTCTGCACAGACCTTAACAAATGTGTGCAGCCTACTATAGGTAATTAAATGTTGAAAGGCTTCTTTTGGAGAGCAAAGTCTGCTAATTCTCTGCCTTGAAAATATGCTTGTAACAATGACAGGGCTTTTTTTTAGTTCTAGCTTCATGTTAGCACGAAGAGCAAGGTTATATCACACTTCAATTGATTAAGTGCTGATCGCCCCGGTAGACAGATTTGATTATATTGCAAGTATGAGCCTGGAGAGAGTAATTAGTAGTTTCATCCTCATTCTGCAGTTCCAGTTCCACATTTAGATTATGAACAGAGCCTTTCAGGCTTCTTAATTTATTTTTACAAGATATCACAGATCCACAGCTGTTTGGCAGCAGATACAGAAGAAGGGGCATTTGTGAAATATATTGAGCCCTTAATTATTAAGGCATTTCTTGTTTTGGTGACCTCCACCCTTGATCAACTTATCTGTAGTCACAGTCAGCAATAGCTGTGGAAGAAATGGAGCAAAGACAGTTAAACTGTTTAGGCAGCAGCATTACTGCTGACTTTGATGGCTTTCTTCACCTGTTCACTTTCTTCTATTTAAAATTGTCATGTGGCTGGCAAAGCACTCAGGATAGTTAACATTTGTCCAGTCATGATTTTCAGGGCACAGATTTTTGTCCTTGACTTTTATTCATTTGTCTTGCAGGGACACAGGCCCAAAACCAGGTTGTTTGTATGCCAACCAGATATTAATAATAGTAGAGTTTTTATCTCTAACACCCAGGCTATCTCTAAAAATATTTCAGTGCCTAGTACCCAGTAATGCACACTATATAGGAAATTTAAAATGGTGACAGGAACGAAAAAAATTATTTAAATAATTTTATAAGTAGCATGTTCATAAGTAGCCCCCAAAAAGGATCAAATAATTTGGTAGGAAGAATTGCTGACCAACATGCAATATGCATAATTAGTAAGTAATTTATCAACCTCAGTAGATTTACTTAAATGTCACAGGTGGAATGGCAAACTGAAATACAATTTTTGGGATACCACAGGAGTGCATTTCTTTCTGACAGTATTTTCTTCCAACCAGTTTGGGGCTTTGAGTGCAGAACATTGGGTCATTTCCATATTTCCCAGGCAACAACTCCTACCTGACTGGCAACAGTGATCTATCTTGACTGAACTGTAGCCTCAAGAGAAATGTCTTCTAGATTTTGAACATCTACATTGATAGCAAAATCTCCTTCTAATGATTGCTTAAAATCTAGAAATACATATTCATTTTAGAAATACCTTTCCTGAAGGTGATTTGTCTTTATTAAAAACATCAGTTGGAAATCACAAAACAGGTCTGAATATTACTTAACACATTCTTGTTTTAAAAAGTCATGACAGCAATGCACTGCAGTCCTAATTACTGCAGAGAAATTAGCAAAGAATTATATGCAAATAAATGAAGATAATCAGCGTTATTAGCACATTTTGCTAGTCAATCAGTTCAATTGCTTTAGGCTATGTGACAGTATTGATATAGGAGAATCAGCCAAAAAAAGCCAAGATAACTTTATCATGTGAGCATCCCTCATTTGCATAAACATTTCAATTGTGGTGTTGAGACACATGGTATCAAACTGGTCTGGCTCTGGCAATCCATATAACCTACACTGTGAGCATGGTTTGGTGGGAAAAGTGTGGTTGGCAGTTCAGTATATCCTATTTTTTTGGTTTCTTCCAGTGTGTGTCTATACAGTTAAGATACTTCTATGCTGGGTTGTTGCTTCAGGCAATATTTGTTACTGGGACTGTCTGGTTTGAGTGTTGCTGCCTAAATGTTTCTATTATTTCAGGATGCAAGACTTGGAGAAATCTGTTGTTTTACCAGCCTTAAAATTTCTGATGGCAGAAAAGACAAATCTGGTGCTGCCATGTTTTGACACAATGGCTGGTTCCTGCTTCTGAGCTGCATTTTTTCTGCCCTGTGATAAATCTCACCAGTTATTGCTGTTTTTTTTAAATTTCTGGGAAGAAGAATGCAGTTTGTTCTTGTTGGGTGGAGGCTTCCATTCTTGCAGCACAGTTTCCAAGAATTCTCTTCTCTCTGATCTTGCTCAAACTGCTCCAATGACTGGGAGGACTCTGTCCCCTCAGCATGACTCACAGCCTCCAGGACACCCAGCCAAGGCAGATTTGTCTTTCATGGGTGTTCTGGGCTTGGTGCTGAAGCAGAGATTACTCAAAGGCCAGAGGAAGGAGAAAGAGAGGAAACAGTTTCCTCAGAAAGCTGAGGCTTGATGCTGGAGGAGAAAAAGGTACTGGCTGCCCAAACTGAATGGTCCTGAGCCAGAGGGAAAAGCAGTCCACAGCAGGAAGAGGATGTGACCAGCTGGTGAAAGAGGAGTAACTGGGAGTTCAGGAGAGTAGGAGACAAGTGGAGGGATAGAGCTTGGGTAGTGGGAGATACAGCTCCCTGCTCACAGGGTGAATTGAGGCAGGCACACAGGAGCAGAGCCAGGCAGGCAGGCCAAGGGTGGGAGCAGAGGTATTAATCTGGATATTAATCCTGCTGACACTTGCTTTTTGTTCACCACAAGTACTTGCTCACTTAATTGCTCTCCAGAGATTCACTCTCCCCAGCTGCAGGACTGGGTGCTTGGGGACTGTGGTTCAAGGGAATGACTCCAGGAATTAAATATACAGACTTAGAAAGACAATACGAATGTAAGACTTCAACCCTGGTACAGTTTTCACACACACACACACTCAACTATTATTTTAGGACTGCCTCTCTCATTGTGCCAATACTAGCAAATTAAACAGTTCAAAGGAACATCCCCAGGCACTGCAGCTGTGAGAGTTGTCTCCAACGCAAGGCTGGCCTGTGCCACCTCCTGCTCTCTCAAATCATTCCTGGATGCATTTGGGGAGTTAGCACAGCCTGGGTTCCTTCCCATCACAAGGGTCACCTTTCCCCAAGGCCTGAGGAAATTTAGCAGAGGTAACACCTTGGCCTGAGGGAATTTAGCAGAGATGGGTCAGCTGCCCTCTGGGTCTGGTGCCATCCTGGGCACCCTCAGTTGACAAGTTCAGACATAGCTTTTATACAACACTGCAGTTAACTTCCTATTCATCATTCCTCATGCTTGGTGGGGATTTTACTATTATTGTGTGTTTTTAACGTATGTTATGTTTTAGAAGATAATTCCAATGGCTAATTTTTCTCAGACTTGCATAGCTCTAATAAAACCCCTAGAATCTGGCTCAGATTGAGCATCTCAGAAACTTCTTACAGGTATTAGAATGCAAGAACATAGTTTGTAGTGGTGTATCATACAGCTCCAGAATGGAGTAGTAAGGATTATTTCTTATAATGCCTTCTATTATTTCTAATATTGGCTCATATCATTGCCATAATTGCAAAATTGTCACTTTTGTCTTCGTAGATTGGATCCTCCTACCCATGACTAAGGTCTGTCCTTGGAGGATTCCTTTGTTCGTGGGAGCTCTTCACTCATTCATTCATTCATTCATTCAGGCACCTCCTCACGACCTCATCCCTCATAATGTTCCTCCATTTTTTTCAATGGGTCACAGCTTCAGGTATTGAAATACTGAACTACTGAATATTACTTGTCAGTGAGATGAGAAAGGCTTGCTTTTTACAATTTATGGATTATAAATGACAGAGGAGTCTCTGCTTTCATAGCCTGCACAACCACCATGTTTATGGAAAATGTCTAGTGTTTCTAATATTGTAGATATGGAATGGCAAGATTCTTCATTATATTAAAGCAGGTCTTCCCTGTGGCATTTTTTACTTATTCTACCTCATTATACCATTAATGAAATTTTTAGTTGTTGCCAGATTAAAAAAAATTGCTAGGTGAATTTCTACTGTTCAGTGTTATTTTGCCTTTTCATTCATCAGACTTTTAAGAAAAATGTTTTTCTTTACATATCTTTTGGCAATTCAAATAAGCTAATTTTATTAATGTTTTTCTAGTAGAAATCACAAGTTAAATGCATATGACTGAGTACAAGAAGAATCAGGATATCTTGTACTTCTTTTTATGTGGGAAAATGACATAAAATTTGGAAAAACAAAAAAATATATACTTAGATGCTGCATAAGATATGATCCAAATCATATGCTGGGACTTTATTTTCCTATTTCTCCTCTTTCTAGACACAGTTAATAATTTATATACAATAAATTAATTTACATAGCAGATTCACAGGGCACATTTAAATTCTAAATAATTACCTTGAACAACTAGGAAAATGATGTAGTAAGAAAAAAGCAGAGGAACTATTCAGAGCATCTTCAAATCCTTGAAAAACAGAATTATTTATGGCAATTGCCAGATTAAGGTAATTACAGTACCAGTATGCCACTCTGATATATGTCAAAGGAATGTGTATTTTTAAATCAAACTAAATGGTTGTATAGGCTATTAGGATCATTTTATGATGCTGCTGTAGCTGAGACAACATCTCACAACAACTTAAATTTATATGTCTAATAACGGTCTGCTTTGTTTAATACATATTTTTTGCTAAATTGGTGTGGCCTTTCTATTTTCTAACGTAGACTGGTGGCAATGTGTTTGTTTTAGCAGAGAGACTCTGCTCTGTAACATTGTTTGTGCAGACTGTGCAAGGTTACCCACTAAGTGTTTACTACATGGGGCACTAAAACTCAGATTTATGCCACATCTTTAGAGGTGGTAGTCAACTGCAGTTGCTATTACAACAATTCAATTTTTGTATAATACACAGTAAACCTCCACTGAGAATGGTTTTATACTCTTTTAATGCACTCCATATGCTGAAAGAAATAGTTTGAGATTAAGGGAGGCTTATGGTAGACGCTGGCTAAATTTCTTGTTTTCATTTGGAAACCCCAGAGACCCGCAAGAGCCCCGTGCCAGCATCACTTCAGGGGCTGGCTGCCACCTCTCTTCACCATCACATGTAGACATGCACAGGGGTTGTGCAGGCCCAAAGAGATTTAGGGTCACCATCCATCCGGACCACTGTTTCTCGCATCTTTGCCTCACCTACCCAGTCTCCCATTCAGCTCATACATTTCCTGTGTTTTCATCCCACGTCCCAGTTTTCATCTTTCCAATACAAAAAATGCAGTGAAGAAATTTCTCCTCTAATACTTCTGCTCTTTCTCTTACACTGGCGTATTTTTTATATATATGCACAATTATGGATCTATGTAATCTTTCTTATCTATAGTCCTCCAATTTCTGTCTCGTTTTTATGTAACTTAATAATGTGTTTGGCAGAAAGGAATATAAAATACCCTTTTATATTGAAATGGAAATTTTGAAAGGAGATAAGCCCAAAGAAATCTCCCAGATTTATATATGGACTCAGTATCTCAATTATTAACTTCTGAAAATCAAAAGGTAGTCAACATGTCCCTGTACAGAGGAGGGCAGATGTACCCCTGTGCTGGGCAGATATGCAGAGAACTAAGTTTCAAACTTAAAAATCAGTTCCTCATGCAGGTTAACATGTGACATTTACAAGTAGGGGCAGTAGCAGATTGGGTTGTGAGGCAGGCTCTGTTCCCAGAAGGGAATTGCCTGTGCTGATGGAGCAGGTTGGAAAAAAGTAGCTTCAGCTAGGACAGATCACAAGAAACAGACAAATATAAAGTCCTCCAGACCTGGAGGTAACAATATCACCTCGAACAGTGCAGCATAAATCCAGCTTTTAGTTCCCAACAGTAAAGTACTTGGTGACTAATTTTTTACAGGTTCCATCAACAGACATAGCCGTAAATCTACAGTAGAAAACATGAAAGCCCCCAAAATGTACCTAATTTTATATATTGAGCAAATTAATACACCAACAATCATGGACAATCCTGGGGTAGCATTGTTCAAGGACCAAGAAGAGCCTGGCTGCAGCATCCCAGAAATATCAGAGCTAAGACAACAAAGATTTAGGACAACCAGAAATGAAAATTGCAATTGTCAAGTCATGTAATGATTTGGACATGGTTAAAGATTTTGAAAGAGCAACCAACAGCTGGCACATGTCTGGGTAGAGCAACACAGCCCATTAGGCAGAGTTGAGAGAGATGCAGACAATGTCAAAGCCAACTCAAGGTATCTGCCTGGAGAATGAAGTAGAAGGCTGATTTAAGCGAAATAAGTAAATCCCAGAGAAGAAGACAGTAAAACAAACCAATAAAATGTTTAAGGGCGGAGGAAGTTCTTTCTGAAAGTAAGTAAGATTGTGGTGTAGTCTGGAAAGCGAGACAGTGAATAGCAGAGGGAGGGCTGTGCTGTTCAAAAAAACAGCTGGAGCAGTACATTCGGAGACCACTCTGAGCAACATTAAATTGAATGACATTCCCCAGAGACAGTGAACCTTAGTGAAAAAGCCTGGATGTAACTCACTTAGAAAAACAGTGTGCAAATAAATAAATGTTACCGGAAGAAACTACATTACCACCGGAATTAACTTATGTGAAATTTGTCAAGTTAAATGCTTCAGTGATACTGGTTTCACCATATGTTTGCAATTTTTTTCTTTCAGAGCAGCTGGTATTTTGCTAGGATGTTCAGGTCATGCCCCTATTGTCTAACCATGACAAGCAACATTAAAACATTTCCCAACAAAATAAAGTCTGGAAGCTCTTTCTTAACTAGCTGCACATTATTTTGTTTCTTTCTCTTTGTTCTTCAAATGCAGTACAGAAAAGTGTGGACTCTTTTTTATTAAATCAATCCCTCTTTAAAAAATTGCAATTCCTTTTTTTATTTTTTTTAAGTTTATTCACTTTGCTGAGAACGTGACTGGGAATTGAAAGCATCATTATCAATGTTTTGCAGGGAAATTAAAGTGAGTGAGAAGAAAAGGGTTACAGCGGGTATTGCTGCTGTAATAGTGCTGGGAAGGCCAGGCAGCCTCTCTGCAACAACGTGGGCTTTTGGCTGCTGCAGTTGATAAACAGGGACCTGACAGACTGGCATGACAGCTCCTTCCCTCTTGTCAAGAAACTGCTATACACAACCATCAGTGCCTGGGAAGAAAATGTAAAGTTTATCCTGCAGCTGAGAGAAATCGGTGAGTAGTAAAGAATAGGAACATGTCAGTAATGCAGAGTGAGAGAGGTGGATCAATTTATAAAGCATGTGGTACCAGGCAACACACATTCTGAAAATGGCCAAAGCAAAATTATATACCTAAAAGGAAGAATGGTGGCTTTTATTATGCATCAATATTCTCAGGAAAATAATTGCTCTGCAGGCAACACTGTGTACAACTGATTGAATATGAGCTCTGAGCAGTGTACTGTCATTCAAAATTATTTTAGGATTGATAAATACATATATACCTGTGAGTCTGTAGAAGTTTTTGGTGGGAATAACTTTAAACTTTATTCCTTTTATAGGCATATTTGAAGGGTTTTCGCAGCTCTCTCCATGACTTGGTGCCTACAGTCCAGCAGTTACTTGGTGGCTACAGTCCAGCTACAGTCCAGCAGTTAAGTTATATCTAAAAGTTTTGAGCATACCTGCATGCTGCGTGACAAATTTCATGGGCCCCCAAGGTGGAAATTACCTTTCTGTGCCCTGCCCATGCATATGGGTCAGAAGGATCACTGAAATGGCAAAGATGACAAAGCCAGGGGTAGCACCCTGCAGTTGCTAGCACAAGTTCAGAAACTGTTCCCTGCATCAGACTGGCACAGCAGCAGCAAGTCTGCCACAAGACAGGCTTTGTAGTGGAATAACACAGCTAAAGAACACGCAGACCTCTGTGGACCAGCAGATATGTCAATTCAATGGTTTTATCTCAGTCTGTCCTTTGCTACACTGATTCTGTTGCCACTCTGTTTTCTTCAGCAGGCAGACCCTGTCCAGCACTTTCTGTTCTGCTGTTCCAGCTATTGCTCCTTTCTAACCTTATTTTTTGTGCCTGTCAGCTGCTTAATGAAAGCCAAAAATATGCCCTGCAGTGAGGTGCCACCAAAACTGTGGATACAGCTCTCCCTGTGTCCATGGAGAGTCAGGGAAGACAGCCTGGAAAGTTTTCCAGGAGCTGCTGGCAGTGACAGCGTGGGTCCTACAAGGATCTCCTCATGTCCCTGTCACACCAGGGCTCTCCCAGCACCAGACCACACTCAGCTAGGGACAGGAGGTGACTGGAAAAGGGGTGTAAAGCTCCACTCATTTTGGTACATACCCATTGGGCAGGGCTTATCTAAAACCACTACCAGTCCTTCCCTGGGGAAATGCCTTGAAAGAAATCAGGAGGTCCCCCACAAATGTTCTTGCACAGGGTCCCCTACGTGGACATCTATGGAGTGTGAAGAGGCTGGGGGACAGATTATCTTTCCTCCCAGCCTATTTTCCTCTGCAATGGTAACTGCCTGCCCAAGTTCATTGCACACATCTCTACGCAGACACTCCCACCTTCTCTGGTCAGAAAAAGGCAGAGTTTACCCCAAAGTTGTGCCAGATGCAGCCACCACTCTCATTGCTCTGCCTTGAGACGTGTGATGGCTGCAAACTCCAGAACCTCCTTTCCAAGGAGGCCGTGTGTTTCCATCCCACCGCTTGCCCCTGAGGCTTATAGAGGAATTCCCATTTCCTCTGAGCAAACCAATCCTGGCAATGAGATAAAGTCTGGTTTTAAAGAACTACTGCCTTGTCTTACAAGCACTGAAAATCAATGAAACTTGTCCTCATGCAGACAGCCTGTGTATTCTCGTGATTTTTTCTGAACATTCCTAAATTCCTCTCTGGGTCTAACTGCCAGCAATTCGGGGTTTGCTATTTCACAGTCAGCATTTCCACATGGACTGGAACAGGGTGTGGTCTCCACAGCTCCTTCAGGGGAGCAGTCAGGCTGTCAATTCTTATGCCCAGCTCTCCCCCTCTCCTTCATCCTCCCTGCAGAGGAAGAGCCTGCCAGGAGCGCTGGGGTCGGGGTGAACCCTGGGCCCAGAGCAGTGAATGCAGCCCCCGAGCCCCGGCACAGCGCTGCTCCTCGGGCAGCTGCTGGGCTTCTCTCTGGCCGAGCGGTGTCCGAGGACAGCTCCCAGCACTGCCGGCCATGGGCTCCGGCTCTCCGGCAGCTGCAGCCCAGCTGTCTCGCTCTGACCCCAGAACAGACAGCACAGTAAGCGCCAAGCTTCTTCTCAGACCACACAGGCAGAAATCTGGAAATGACACGTCTTTTTCTGGACACAGCCCTCCAGCAGAAGAGAGAAAATCCCTCTCCTTGTCCAGGCTCATCCTCAACCTAGTGTCTGGCTTCACTGCATTTGGTATTACAACAAACATCTGGCTGAATTTCTCTTCCCATCTGGGCTATTCCTGTGGTTTCCCCGTCCCAGCTGACATTTCCTTCCTCTCCTACTTTACAAGGAATTCTTATAATCCTTCCTGCATGTTTTTTAGAATGAACAAGAATTAACGAGCACCTGTCTCCATGTTCTGCCTGTAACTCTCTTTCAGCTTAAAAGGCCTGGTGCTTCCGGTACCCAATTTAACGGGAAATTAAATAGAAACACGACATACCAGAATCTTGAGGTATCACACAGAAGTCTAACTTTCTTATGGGGAAGGCAAAGCATATTCTCTTTGCTAATGTTTGGCAGATTCTTTGAACCTGTTAACCTTTGGGAAGCACTAAAGATACAATTTTTTTTTCTTCCCTCTAAAGAAGAACCCTGATTTTCTAGGCTGTGTATTAAAAACAGAGGATGAATTATTTTATTTATTTTTTTACAATTGCTCTGAAAGAATATTTCAGCAATACAGCTGAGAATATAGGATGCAATATTTAGGGATTTCACTGGAATGTTACATAGTCTGAGCATCTGGAAGTTATATTTAGGGAACTGAGAGATATGTGAAAATAAAGGAAAATTTATGCAACACGGCATCAGGGAGCAGCCAAAGACTAGAAGGGCTTCAAGAATTCAGCACAGAAAAGAAAGGTGACTGTGGTTTCTAACCTGCAAGAATAGCAATAAGGATTTAGTGATCTGGTTGCTCTTGAGACCATTATATTAGCACACAGATAAAATGAAAGATACTTTGATCTACAGTTCCCATTTAGGAAACCCTAAAATTAGCTACAGTATATCTGAGGTGCTGAGTGTATCTCATAGACCACTGAGCAGGTCTGTAATTAACTTTGCTTCTTTGAGTGCTAAAGGACATGTGAGTGATTATCATTCAGACAACAGGCCTAGAAAATGCAGCTCTGTCGTGGATATATGAATATATAATGCTACCTGCTAATTCCAGTTCAGCTATGTGGTTAATATTTGAACAAATTGCTCACTTTTGGAAAACACTATTTTCAACTTCAGATTTTAATATTAGGATACACTGAATAAAAGAGCTCTGGAGAATCAAAGCTAACAGCAAGTGCTGAAGACACAAGGCAAAACTCAGGATCAGAGCCAGGGGTTTCCGTTCATAATCCTGATTCCAATCAAAGAATATTTTGGGGAGTCATCTCAAACCAGCTCTGGCTGAGGGCTAGAAAGTGGCATGGCCCAAGGTTGCCTGACTCTCTACCCAGGCTTGTGTCTCCAGTGCAAAAGAGGCAAATGGCTGAGGTGAGAGAGGCACTAAATGAACCCTTCTGCCACATCTGCCAAGCACTACTTGAACACCCGCTGAGTTAAAAAGTCCCCAGAAAGGCTGCCAGAGCTAAAAGTGGCCTGAAACAATTTCAGCAGGGTCCTGGAGTGGCCCATTGACAGGAAAAATCTGTGGGAATATTTTAATTCCTTGTTATTAGACCGCATTGAAAGTTTTATGTATTTCTAACAAAAAAAAATTTCTTTAGGAGAAGGTTTCAATTTACTTTATTGAGCTTAGTTCCATTAAATTAGAAATAGTTGGTGAGAAAGGTTCACAGCTCTTCAGCACAGAAATCTTACCTCATTTATATTACCACTAGGTGGCTCAAAATGAAAGCAGAAAATACACCACTGCTCAATCCATGACCAGAATGAACACACACGACTTAAAGACTACTACAATCTTTCTCATAATTGTCATGCTTCAAAATTTTCTATAAATCATCAAGTTCCCCAGGTTAGTGATAAATATTCACTGAGAGAGCAGAGCTGTCATAGCCTCAGACGTGTTATAGCTCTTAAAGACTGATGTTGCTTATGAATGTGTGGGAGAGTAACTTCCAAAAGAATAATTTGTACTTTTCTCCTTCTAAAAATCAATTGCTATTGAGTGAAACTACCAAGTGACAGAGAGTGATAGATGTTCAAATGCATCTAAAGAACAGCGTTATCACCTTACTATATTTTAATTTATTTTAACAAATCATCTGAACAAGTAACTTGTTTTGTCTCATAGTGATTGCCTTTATTTATAACAGCAGCTTATGACTTGAAGTTTAGCTTTCCATTACACATTGGTTTAGATTAAGGACAAAGCTTGCAAATCAAACCCATCCTTACTTGAAAGTAACTTACTGATAGGCGAGACTGCTGGGTATAGATATATATCTGCCATCAATCAAACCTTCTGGCTTAACAGCACTTTGCTCTTTCCAGGTCAAGTAAAATAAATAGGAAGGACAGTTTCTGTAGAACTTCAAGAGGCAGATTATGTTATCTGCTACCTTACAGCCAGCCATTATCCTACCACTGACATATGAATTGCCTCCTATTGAAGATAATGGGACTTGTTAAATAGGAGGGTGTCAGAGAGAGTGAGAGAGGGACATAGAAAGGATTTCTATTTTCTCATAACTCAAATACAGTTAGTGTCGCATGCAGATCTCCCATTTCTTACACAAGGCAAGACAGTGTTTGAGCCACAACGAGTATCTCCTCATAACCCCCCCTCACATTCCCCATGCAAATAAAACACCCCCACAGAAGCTGGGATCTGGGCAGTTAAAACACCCTTGGACAAGATGCCTGCTGTCATGTGGTGTCATGTGGCTCCCTGAGGAAGATCATCAAGGCTATAACTGAGAACTTCTGCAAGAGAGAAATCTCCCAGGGGACAATTTCCAGGCTGATACCAGATTCCCACCTACACAGTCTTCCTTGGCATCTCTAGAAAAATACAGCATGTGCTAGTTTTGTTTGTCTTTCCTGTTTGACCAGGCACATTCAGACCTAGGGCACTGTTGTGTCAGAAGCAGAGATGAAGCTGAGGACCTTAAAACCTGCATCAGGCTGCAGGACCTCAAATGGAGGTTTCCTTGTGAAAAGGAAGCTCCCTGGAGAACACACCAACACACCTCCAGCCTTGGAAGGAGAAAAACTCCTTCTGTGCTACTAAAATATTGGAAGGAACTTGTCTTTTCCCTCCTACAGAGAAAGACATTCAAAGAGCAGCAATACCAATGTGAAGGAAACACACAGAATAACATCCCTCCCTTACAACAGACTCCTCGGTTGGAGGCATCGGTCTTTAATCAGACATACCTTCAAAATGTTCACAAGGGCTTTGCAAGTTGCCCTCTGGGGGCAACACCCCACACCCTACCTGAGCTGTCCTCACAGTGAAGTTTCAACTTCACTCCCAGGCTCAGAGGCTCAGCATGTTCACATACTCTGGGTCCTGCACAAAGACCCTGCCCAAAGATACCCCAGATGGCTCTGAGCACCACACCTCGCTCCCCAGCAGAGGTCAGAGGCAAGAAGGTAAGAATGGCTCTTGCTTTAGAGGTGCTGGGTTATCCACATTGCTTTATTTACCCTGCCAAAGCCTTTCCTTGGCATTTTTCCTTAAGAGTGAAATTTAGCAGTGGCAAAATGCAACAGAGCTTAATTTCCCTGGTACAAACTCTGTAGTAGCATCATAGGAGGCACAGGAGATCTTATGCAAACCTGTTACAACAGGTAATAAGCTACAAGATGTAGCAACTTGCTACAAGAAATAACAAGTTGCCCTAGACACTTGTTTTTATTAGCCCTTACATGCCTTTCATAGTTCTCATGTTTGTGAAATCTCAAACAGTCCTTGCTGTGGATGTCACTGGCTGTCCCCAGATCCACAGAGGCAGGCACTGGGTGTCCAAAGCAGCATGCAGGAAAACAATATATCCTCCACATAATCCAAAATGAAGCCTTTACTCTGCAGTTAAGTGGCATTCAGGCTGTGCAGACATTCAGGATATGGTACTTGCTGTGTGTCCCCCAAAACAGGTGCTAGATGCCTCTGGAGCTCTAGGCCATAGGGTTTGAATCCAAAAACCTCTCTGCAACATAACCATGACTTCTCATAAGATGAAGGAGCCGCTCTAGGAAAGTCTTCCTGCCAGCAGGGCCACCATTTACAGCAAGTGAGAACAAAGGGGCAAAGAAAAGGATGGAGGATTAGTTTAGGGAAAAACAGTCTGAGGGTCCAACTGGAATGAAGAGTTTCAGGGCTGAATAATAACCCTCAGTATTTTGTGTAAAGACTGGTTGGTTTAGATGTGTCTCTCTCTGTGCCCTTCTAGTGAGCACAGGGGAAGATCTGTGGAAAATAAATATCCTGTCACAGGCCAGACCCATCAGGAAAGTAAAGTACTGTAGTTGATGACTCCTCAGCCTGGCTGGACTTTCCCACATCCAGCTGACTGCCCTGCCCCTGGTGGGGACAGTGTGCCCACTGTGGAAAGATGTGTGTCTGCTCTGCTGGAAGGGACAAGGCCCTCCCTGGCACTCTCCTCAAATCCCTCCCAGTCGGAGGAAGGAACATGAATAGCAAAATGAGAGAAAATATATGGGAAAATAAGATTCATGGCTTACAACTGTATAATTTTTTTCTTTTTTCTTTGGTTTTCTTTTTCTTTTCCTTTCTCTTTTTTTTTCTTATTTCAAAGAGTAAGCAAGCATTTACCATCTTTCTTTCTAAAAAGGGAAATGTCTGTTCCTACAGTGCCACCTTCAGTCCTTTTTTGCTTATAGTCTTAATTTTACCTAGGCTGTTTAATTTTCTGAAGTTCTTTTATTTCTGTAAAGGCTCTTTTATTTTAGTAAAGGCTCAAATAAAAGCATTTCTGTGCATTTCTCTTTAATGTAGATCATAGTGTTAAAATATAACATTCTTCCGATCCAGGAGGTAATCTGAACATTTCTGAACACTGGTAAATGAGTCTCTTGCTTTCGAACACTTTCTGGACTGACAAAGCACTTGTTTGCTGAGAAGGTAATGGGTAAGTAAGAGTGGGGGGGGGAGGTTACCTGGAGCTGGTGTAGAGGTTACATGGATCTTTGCTAAGAAGGTGGGGTTTTACCAAAAAAAAATTGAGGTTGATTCAGTGTATGCTGTTTATAAGATATGGACCCACGGATATGAATGTCTACAGTGATAATAGGAATTAACACAAGCAGTAACAAATACAGGTGCTTCTGTCAGAGGATCAAACATTAGAGTTATCAAAAAATTATGGCAAACAAACGCTGGCATGGTCATGTGCAACTTCACATTTTGCTGAGCATGCTTATCCTCAGAATTAATAAATTTTATACCCAGATAATTCCGTGCAACTATAGCAACTGTTTTGTTAAGAAATGCATAAATAGAAGCTACAAGGAATGGGAAATACATTGTTAATATTTCTTGTAATTGTAGATAATTTTTATATGGGAATATCTAGTCAATAGCTGTACTTAAGTCAATGAAGTACTGCGTTAATATTTCCAGGATATAAAGCTGGTGTCACACTCTTCTCCACACCACATTCTGACAAAGAGATCTGTGGTTATCTTCTCAGAAAACAGAATTTTTTAAGTTCATTAAGTAGGATGGCTCATGCCAGCACTTGTGCTGTGCTCACAGGGTCCTGCCCCAGGCACTGAAGGTGATGTTCCATGTTCACAATCTGCATCAAAGGCCGTGGCTGACAGTGACCATGTGGCCTTCAAGAGGCCACAACAGAAGGGAAGCAGAAGCTCCCACTTCATGGCAGAGCTTCACTGGAAGGTTCCGTGCCTGGTGCTGACCACTGCCAGAGCCTCTGTCTTCCCTGATGTGAAGAAAGGAGTCACCTCTTCAACACCCTGTGCTCTCAGAGGCAGCACAAATGTTCTCTCACAGACCTGTGCCGGCATGAGGGGCTGAGGCCAGGGCTGTCAGAATCCCCCAGCCAAGCACCAAGGGTGAGGTGGAAAGGAGCTCTTGTTCACTCACCTGTGAAGACAGGAGGTGGCAGGAGCTTTCCAGGGAAGCTGGAAAGGGAAAGGGCTGCAGCCCCATGTCTTGGGCATTCCTAAGGCCAGAGAAGAGAGAAGCCACAGGGATTCTGGTTTGGTAGTTGGCTGCGAGAACTGTCTTTGTTTTATGCTGTGTGTGGATGTGTGTGTGTGTGTGTCTGTGTCTGTGTGTGTGTGTGTTATGGGGGTAAATTTATTCAGACTGCAAAAATGGCTCCTGGTTCTTGCCAGAAACAAAGGTGGGATTCAGTCAGAGATTTAGGTATCTAAATTTAAGCATCTAACTGCAAGCCTTTATTTGTGAGCTGGGCATCTCAGTTCCTAATGCAGACAGTAGAGATCAGCCTTGATTCAGCTGCAAAGCATTGGTGTCTGATGATATTAAAATGCCCTGGAGCTTTGTGGCTGCCCTCCAACTGCTGCTGCAGAGGATCCAATGTCTCCTGTAGGTCCTGTGTCACATCTGCAAGCCCCATCTTGGTACCTAAGGTAGCCTCGGGCATCTCAGTTACCACTTACCACTGATAGTAAGAGGGCGACTGAATGGAACTTCTCAGTGTCTACCTCACTGTGGGCAGACTCAGCCTCCAGACCCCACCATCTCTGCTGAATATCCCTCCCCTGAGATTTGCAGACTGGATCTTCACCATCGATAGTGAGAGCTTAGAAATCTCATCTTCAAATACATTGGATGACTAATTTTAGTGTCCCAGGCTGAGTCCTGCCCAAAGTGTTTGTCACTTGGCAACGCACATTCTAGCTCATGACTCAGTTCCATGAGGAAGCTGTAAAAATCCAGTTGCAGCAAGCACAGGGAAGGGTCTTGCCTGCCCCATCTCCCAAGGGGTCTATGCTGCCAAGTGTGGGTGCTGGGGACCACTGCTGCAACACAGGTGCAGGGAGAGAGTGAGCCTGAGGTGAGCAAAGCAAGAGGGAAGGCATGGGGTGCTGTCTGTCCTGGAGGCTCAGCCATCAGGGCTTTGCTTGCTTCCAGCTCCAAGCAAGCTCTGGGGAAGCAGTGGGACCAGCTGGGAATCCATCCAGGCAAAAAAAAAAAGGCTCTTTACCTGTCCTTTTGCTACTGGCAGCCACGAACAGAGGTAAAAGGGGCCAGTAAAGCAGAGCTAGATGGTAGGTTACACAGATAGCACCTCTCTTGCTGACAGTGCCTAAACCACTGCAGGGTAGGAGATCCCAAGGACACTCACTGCTGCTTTCTGTGGACACATCTGGGGCATGTGGAAAGTGTGGTAAAGACCCAAAATGTAGATGTGAACTCCAGCTTGGGATGCCTTCCTGGGTCCCCTGGAGCAATCTGGCAAAGCAGTATACACATGGCCAGTGAGACTGTGACTCCAAACCTCATGCAAGGGGGTTTGTTCAAGCTAATAAATTCATGCCTTACTTGTCTCCTGCCTTGAAGCTAACATAGCTGTGTTCATGTGCAAATGAATGTGACACACTGTGATTTCTATTTACTAGCATTTGATGCCCACACTACCCAGCATAAGCTGTTGAAAATGGTTTCTGGCACTGTTAGTTCAGACCTTAATGTAACTGCATCAAAGCTGACTTCTTCTAATGGACTGAAACACTGAAGCACTTATTTTAATTTAAATAATTTAGAAAATTAACCAAGAAGTGGAAGCACTTTGCCCAAAAGCAGCACATATTGCCAGCAGAGCTGCCAAGACTCAGTCGTTTCCTCCCAGCAGCGAGAGTAAAAGCACCAGGGGACATGGCCCCAAATGTGTGTCCACAATCCATGGATTTCAGTCCCCATCATAGCTTTCCAAGCACAATTTTATATTTTATCCCACTGTATTGTAAGGAAATGACTTAATGGATTCTACCAATGATTTCATGAAAAAGCTAAGATTTTTTTGCCTGCTAATAAAGAAGGGCTTTCCCACAGTATATTATTACCAATGTTCCACAGTTAGGATAGGGCTCTTAAAAAGCGCATCTATCATCAGCTTCCAGGGGAGCAACCTTTCTCTTTGTTTGCTTCTCTGTAACGTAAAAAAATGTAGAACAGATTATTGTTTGTTTGTGTCTCCAAAATATCCACATATTTGCTATGAAAGTGAAGTTCTGTTCTAATATTTTTATCTAAAACATGAGAATAACAAAGTGTCATTCATAGATGGCATCTGGTGTAAACTATTTTAAGACCATATTTAGAAAAGGGACTGAAATCTCTCTATCTACTGTTTTAAGGCTCTCTCATTGATAAAAGGTTTATTTGCATTTATTCTGCCAAGTACATTCTGAACGGCACAGTACAAAACCCCTGCCTGTTAACTGACATGGTATTTGAGTTTCAGATTAATATCCTCTTGATTGTTCTCCTGACAGGACTCTAATGAACCAAACAGAGCAGCTTTGCCTGGGAGGAAACTCATAAAACATGAATTAGAGAGCCAGTCCATAAATAGAAGTAGCTCAGATTGTATATTCAGTCCATCACAGTATTAATGAAGTTCTCATCCAGGAAAAATGAGCGCACCCAATTCCTGCTGGAGACATTCATCCACCTTCAACTCAGCCCACTTGCTTCTTGGAACTGACATTAGTTCTAAACCAAACTGATGATCTGAAGCAGGGTGATTGCTTGAGTTTAATTTGATTTTGGATTTTTTTTTTTCAAGGAAGAGAATAACGACGTGGTGGGAGAACATAAACCAAAAGTTATTTCCTTAATTTCTCAGTAAAAAGTAAAATGAGTAGAGTAAACACAGGCAAATCCATTTAAGCACAAAAGCAAGGCATCCCAGGAGAGCACAAATGAGAGCTTATGTAAGAGACATTACACACCTCATTTTGGAATTCAAAATATTTGACAAGGCAAAGCCTGTTGAGATCTGTAAATAAAGTATGAATGTTGGTGCTTCAAAGCAAAAAATGAGAACAAGAAGATACCAAGGGATACAAAGGTGAGTTTAAGCTCCTCTATCTAAAGTATTTTAAAACACTCTAGAGGTTCCCAGGTTTTTCAGTGACATCCTGTTCATTCAGTGCAGCAAAATGCTGAGCAAGTAAGAAGCAGATTGCTCAGAGTGTAGAAAAACTGCAGTAAAACTATTAACTTGGTGTGTTAAGTGTCACTGTAAAACATAAAGCTATTTGGCAAGTGCTTAAATGAATATAAGAGGAATTTATTAACATTTTTATGAAGAATAATGCATTCTTGCTTTTCATTTAGCAGCAAGGTGATATGGACAAAGGTCTAGTGAATGGCAGTGTCTCATCACTGAACCTTGTTTGTGCAAGGCTGCTAAAACAGGTTATTCAGACATTAGTCCTGAAAGCAGATCTGCTCACTTTGTTGGGATAGCAAAGGTCTGCATCCCTTCCACTTTTACACACATTCAAAGCTCAGAACACCCAGCCATCTCAGCAAGGAGAGACAGCAGCACAATCAAGAATAGCAGACTTACACCCCTGCTCTAGCCTGGTGTTGTCATTCACAAAGACACCACAAACAGCTCCTAATCTTTTAAAATGTAATCAAAGCTGAGTTTCAAGAGAGATTAGCTGAATCCTCAGCTCAAGGACACTTTTTGAAGGTGAAGGGCTCAACAAAACTCTCTTGCTTGCAAAATCGAAGCTGCAATGTAATAGGAGCAACAATTTAAAAGCACTGATAAAGGACAAACTAACTGATGAAACTGCCTGTTTCAATATTAGTAGAGAAAAAAGGCCATATCTTTACTTGTAACAGAGGGTTTTCTTTTCATTTTTTAAAAGTACATATTTGTCTAGCAGAACATAACTTAGTATTCTATTTCTATACCAATCACAGTACCAGACAGCAAAGCACTAATGGTAAAACAGCACATTATCAGATACCATATAGATTTACCTTAATGTAAGAACTTTACACTACTCTCACACAGTTCATCTATTTGGATTATTAGCAACATAATATTTCTTGATTCATCATGCTGTTACAAGAGGTTACCACAGATTCTAATGCCAAAATTAAGCACACTCACAGCCCTCTAGGTAAAAGAAAATAATTTAATGTTTTCATTAGATAAAATAATAATATAATTTTAAAATCTCTAAATTTTAATAAAGCCTTTTATGTTATATTGGGTATACAGTACAGACTTACTGTAATTTGACTATCTTCTATGCAATAGCAACCAAACAAACCTTCCCTGCAAAGACTGTTATAGTTATATAAAGACAAATATAGAAAGACATATGCACTGGGCAGCAGAATGAATTGAACAAACAATTTTTCTGCAGGACATCTATGAGAGAAGTGCTCAGATGTCATTGCTAACTCGGATTTGGAAGCCCAGCTTGTGCCTCTTGACATAGATCAAACAGCTCAGGACTGTGACCCTGATGGGAGGAGAAACTGAGTAGATGTTGGACAGATTGCTTTGTCCTCCTTATTTCCCTCCCCAAGGCAAGAGAAACATCAACAAAAGTTTCATCGTATTACGAGATTAGGAGACCACATACAGAAGAGAGAAAGTTTCACCAAAAAGCCACTTTCTTTGGTCTCAGCAGCAGTTGCATATCAAAGGCTTGACTGTGGTTTGTGTGGGTGACTGAGCTGTCCATTCAGAATGGGGGCTGTCTCTGGATTCCCTCCTGTATCAGCACGTGCAGTTAAACTGCTCCCAGGACTTTGCATACAGTATTTCTCTTGAGACAGAGCCTCAGATATATCCACTCCACAAATTCTAACCATTTCAGAAATCAGCCACATATGCAGGGTTTGATAAAAGGGACCAAAGGCATAAATTTAAAACCAAACCTGCAAGTCATTCCTACAGGCAGCCAGGCACCCTCCTCCTGGTTTGGCTTTAGTCACACACAGAGGAAAAAGACAGCCAGATCAGGGCTGTCAGTCCTGGGGCCTCATCCACAGCACTCCAGTGCCAATTCATGGCAGTTTTGCACTGGAGCATAATCGTATGCTCTGGTTTGTTGTGAGTTCCTTTCCTAAAAGCTTGTCTGATTCAATCTGCCTTTGACTCTGATCAACCACTGAACTGATGCCTTTAGAACACTATCCACATCAACTCTTAGTGTGAGTGGTAGTAAGGATTAATCTCTTACTGACTTTCTTTATACTTGGAGGGATGGATTTTTGCATATATGCATTACCCCCATAAATATTGACATTGAATTTCATCTGCTATTTCATTAATCAGTCATCTCTGCAAAATCTGCTCAGATAACTTTGGATCAGACTATTCTATTTTATCATCTGCATTGCTGTCACTCATTTCATTCTTCAAATCTTCTTACCATATCCTTTATGTCTAAAATGGCAAAATCATAAGCCCAAATCAGGTGATAAACCACCAATAACCTCCTATTTTCTCCAACATCCACCCATGGAACACCTGAACTTGAAGCAGGCTCAGTCAGAGTCTTCCTCCAAAAGTGTCTGCCCGACACACTCCTCCCCAGTGTGCAGTGTCCCTGCCCTTTGTAATGTGCCCTCCCCCAGGCTGCACCCCTCCTTTCTCCTGGGTGCCAGGGGGTGCCATGGGGGACAAGCAGGGTGAGCTGAGGCCCAGAGCCCTCATCAACACATGTTAAAACTACACCCATGACATTTCCGACCAGCAGCATGAGGTGACAGTGGCAAAGCTGGCCCAGGACAGTGACACAACATCTTTGAAAGACAGAGGAGCACTTCACTCTGACTGTCCTAAAGTCTCTGTCCTTAGGGATATCTTTGGTTTCAGGTTTCTACTTTTTGTCTTGGGCCAATGATGAAGACAAGGATCCATGGAAAGAGCCTTCTTATGAGTGAGAAAATTGCTGCTTCCATCTCCCACTGTCTTTTCAATTCTACCAACTTTCTTGGTATGTCAGACTTCTTAATCCATAGTCTTTCAGATTAATCCTCAATCCTTCTTCTGAAAACCGGTGTCCCATTTGCAACCTTCCATTATTTTGTCTTCAAATGCTTTAAGCTGTACCTCAAACAGGACAATTGCAGCTACCTAAACCTCCTGCATGAATTTGTTCTGGTTCTGAGAAGAGGTTAGATTCAGTTTGCTGGTTTATTCCATTCAGTTTCTCATACTCATCTCCTGCAAAGAATGACTCCAGCAGGAGCCTTGCTAATCTCTCCTGTAACCAGCACTAGTAGAAACACATCCTTTAGCTCTGCTGCAATGTCCTGTCTTCACAGGGTGCCTTTTCTACACCTTCATCAAGTACTGGTCCAGCTTCTGGTCAGCTTTCTCGTTTGAAGTTTTTGAAGCAGATTTTATAGCAGCTTTCACAGCTTTATACCAGCTCCCCCTCTAAACCCTCTCTGGCCTACTTTACTGCAGTGGGACACTCAACTTGCTACGGTTTATGATCTTTTCCATTTTCCTTGTTCAGATAAGACTTCAACCTTTTTTAAAATGCCTTTGATTTAATTTAGCAGTTTCCACTGCCTTGATGTTTGATCATGACAGCATTTTGCTTTCCTTTCAGTCCTTTAAAAACTCTTCCCTGGTAGGTGGCACACATTCACTCCATGCTTCTAAAATGGTGTGCTGGAGCAGTCTCCACACTGCCAACACATATTTTCCTGGTTTATTTAACCTCCTGGTTTCCTAAGTAGTGTCTTACTGATTCATTACTGTCCTACTTTCCAAAAATCCTAAGGCAGCTGCACATATCATCTCAGATTTTTGTTGCTTAAGAACAGAAAAGCTACACTAATTTGAAACACTGTCTTCTTCTGAGAGTCACCCCAGCAAAATAGACTCTTATCAGAGGATCCTAGTGAAGTCAATGGACAAGCATGAGATAGGGCTTTTTCCTTAAAAAATTTAAGACTTTTTTAATGTTGTCTTTTGTGCCTTCATTGCCTAACTCCCACTTGATTTTGGATATGTGCACATCATAATAATCATTTGAATTTGAACAGCATAAATTAGGCGTAGTCTTTTTATTCAAACTCACAGAATATTTATTCTTATGGAATTTTAATTCAAAAATTGTTACATAAAAGAAAGACACGTGATTAAGAATGAAGTTTAAACTCTTTCTAAAGAGTAAATCTGTTTTCCATGTGCTACTGAAAGTTGTGTCTACTACACACAACCTGAATTGCTTCTCTCAAGTAACTATTTAAAGAGCTTATTATTTGTCATTTCCTCAGGATACAAAAGCTTGCTGTGGTCTGGAAGAGAAAAAAAGGTTCAATGAGCCCTGCCTTTCACTGCCATGAATCACTTCCTAATGTGCACGAAGGCAATGGCCACCTGAGCTGTAATACAAATAGATGGTAGCAACATCCTACAGCAGAATGAGACCTGTTGAGGTGTTCAGTTTTTTCTCTTGGGATTCTGACTTTAAGAACCATGCCTGTGAAAGGTAAGAGGCAATTTTTATCTCCTGAGGGAGGGAGCATGGGACCAAGGCTGTATCTGAACTCCCATGCCCTCATGTCCCAGGTGACTCCAGTAGGAAGAGGGTGAATTGTAGCTCAGGTCCCCTTTGGCCCACAGGCTCCAATCACCCTCCTGCAGAAATCCAGACCCTGCACACTTGGACCTTCATTCAGTGGCATGTTGGGACACACTAGGGCATATAGGTAGTCCCAGGTTCTGCAAGACACTCTCAGGTACTGTGTTTGTAACCTAACTGGAGCACAGAATCAAAGTTAGTTTGGGGCTGCTCTACTTCACATCACACTGCTACAGCACAGCCTGGAGCATCACTCACCCAGCACACAGGAAAAGGAGCCCAACCCTGATCCAGCATCCTGCCCCAGGCATGAGGTACCTGTGCCTGCAGGGAGAGCAAAGTCAAGGACACACAGAGAGCTTGTGTTGAAAGTGGTCCTGAGTAAGGAGACTCTGGTTTTGTGGCTGCTCCAGGTCAATAAATCCTGCATGCATGACCCATTCTCCTGATTTTCTTACCACATTGATGTAACTGATTTGTCTGAAATCAGTGAAAGCTGAGACAGATAAACCAGAAGTACTGAAAACTCACTTTTCCTTTGTAAGGCTTAATTGACCTTTCCTCCATGCAGCTAATAGCTCCCATGCACTCTGTACTGTGCTGTTGGTTGTTGTTTTCCTGTGAGCTGTCCTTCATGGTGGTCTCTGTCTTCTCATATGGTTTCAACAGAAGCAGAGTCAAATCCTATGTGCTGGTTCCTGTGTTTTTTTTGGAAAATAAAATCTGGAATAGCAGCCAATGTCCCAGTGACCATGTGCAGCAATGAGCAAACTTCAACTCCTGTTTCAAAATTAACATTGAAACCAGAACAACAACCTCAAGAGCAGGCATGTAGATCCACCTGCTTAGGAGAGGCTTGCTTCTTTTTTCACAGATCTGTAGAGGTGGCTCATGATAACCAGGTGAGTGACTCCCATCAGTTGTGACACAACAGATTTTCAGGTGTATTGTCAGGTTCCAAAGAGCCCACAAATCTGGGCTTCAGCTTGCAATGACACCTGCTATTCAAAAAGGAAGTGGTTTCAGCTGCTCACACAAGGCAATACCAAGAGTGCGCCAAAGAATATTACAGAAAATGTCACTGCAGTCCTGCACAAACCTCAGGTCCCTCTCCAGTAGGCTATGCTTGTTTCTTTGGAAATTTATCTCACTCTTCTACAGAGACAAGAATGGGAGACATCACCAGGATCTGGTCATTTTATCCAATTTAAGATCTAAGTAGAGAGAAAAATAAAATTTTTTGTCAACTCAACCTTTAGTGCTTAAGTCCCTAATACAGTACTAAAATGACTCTATTAGGAAGGGAAAAAAATTTTCACAGAATTGAAGGTTTGATCTCTCCCAATGTACATGCAACAGATGTTTAAACCTGGATGAATTTCAAACAAGGACAAAAAACACAAATAGCCCAACAAAGCTCTTTTTAAAAGGCTGAGTAAGAAGTCTAACAACCACAACAGATTACTTAATGTTTATCCTGAAAATTCCTTCAGTAATTTTATTCCCACACCAACAGAAGCTCCATTAGAGAATCTCTGAGAACATGCTTTTAGTTTTCAGTCACATTTTCATGTTCATGCTGCAGGTAGATTCTCAGGTGGTTTTAAGATTAAGCTGCTTTTGAACACCAAATCTGTGTGACCTACAGGAATGACAAATGCTACAAGTTTTAGCACTTTGGCTCTACTTTTTCCAGGACAAAATAAAATGGCACAACAAGCAATATGTTCAAAGATCTGTAAATATTAAATCTCAGTAAGCAAATCACACAATTCAAGTTTCAGTGGAAAAGAATCACCTTGTGCTCAAAACTTACAGGAATACTCCAATGAGTTAAAATAAAATATCTCTGCTCAGAAATTACAACCAAATTTTGCTTTCTATAGCCGTCCTGTGCTTCACTAGGTCTGGCAGAAGTTTCAAATACAAAATATTAGTGACAAATTGTATCAGAAACATCAACAGAAGAAAAATTATTTGTAAATGTCTCTACAGTATGTTTCTTCACTATCTACAATAGGAAAAGCAGTCCTATAACACATTATCCAATTATTCGACCATGATGTTTTATAGAGCTGGTTTATGAAAATAAGTACTCAGTATTTATGTTTCATCCCAGTTTGGCCTTTTCTGGAATACTTGCAGCACTTCTGGAGAAAAAGGCCGTTTGTTCCAAATATGTGTCTGTAATAATAATATATTGAAATACTGTACAGTTTCTCCTACGCACATCTTTCCTTTTTCATCCAGCTTACTCCTCACTAAATAAATGAGGGAAGAGAAAGATACTCACAAGTTTTATGCTAAAGACATCTTCACAAAGGAGATCTTACAGATGTTTCTTCACCTAGCTGAGTACAGATTTTTCTGCTGATGAAAGATCCCTTAAGTGACTTCATTCAAATCACCCCAGGTGGGTGATTAAAAGATTGATTAGGGATTTGTCCCCTGCCTGTCAAGCCTGACTGCAGCACACTTAGATTAATAGTGCATCTCTCCTCAAGCCTGAAATGATAATGCACTGCTGATTGACAGAAGTGTCCCTGGGTCAAATCAAATAGGACAAACTGATGCCACAGAACATCTCCTTGGCTGACATACAATATTAGCTACTTTTCAATGCACAATATATTTATCTTCCATTGCCCTACAGCATTCCATGACCACTGAATCAGAGAAAGAAAATCTCTTTAGAGGTGGGGAAATGACAAGGGAGGAAAGAAAGTAATCAACAAAAAAGATAGGTTTATTAACACTTGCTTACCCACCAAGAACCAATTTTCCCCTGGAAAGATTTTTCTCTAAACACCCACTGGGTTTCTGCTCTCCTCACAGAAGTTTGGCATCTTTAACTAGCAGTTTCTGTGAGGACCACATGAAAGGTCATCACCTTGCATGCCCTAGTGTTCATCTAAACCTTTCTGGGAATAAACATTTGAAACTAATGTTGTTCCTTTATTGCCTAGAATCCAAAACAGGATATTGCAACAGCAGGGAAGGTAGGAGGTTGGTAGGATTAATTTGAACAAAGTAAATCGAAGACTTTCTCCCAGGAGGAGATTCCCACCTATCTGTTACCTGCCTTCTGGGGTGAGGCAATATGATGTCTGTTCCCCAAATGAAAAACTAGGAAATGATGAGAAAAGACTTCTATTAAGTGGAGGCAATCAAAAAGTACTCCTCAAAAGGAGACATCTCTCAAGTGAGATTCTTATTTCTGTTGGTGAAAAAAGGTCAGTGTCAGCAAGGATGGCTGCAGCAGTCTTTATGGCTGGTACCATGAGCTTCAGTGCCAGAGACGGCTGTATAGGGATTTCCATGTGCCAATGAAACAAAGTCCCTAAAAGTTGAAAATATGGATTGAGATGAGGGAGGGTGTTTGGAAGAGAAAATTTACCAACTCAGAGTGAATTGTAACCAACTCAAAGTGGAGAGCAGGTAGTTTGCTGGTGGCCAAGGGGTGAAGTGCACCTGGACTGAAGCAGTGTTTGCAGAGACAGGTGGGGATGAAGGGCCACTGCAGAAGCTGATGCTCAGGAGTAGATGAAGAATAATGATCATTAGAGAAAACCTTGTGCTGAATCTCAGACTGAATAAAGCTTTTTCCTTTTCTCCACAGACAGCAGGCCTGGCTGACTAGTTTGTAGAAAGCCACAGTTCAGTTTTCAGAAATCCCTGTTACAATCTGAGCCATCTTGATCCCCTGGGCAGCTGAACTGACCTCTCTTGTGCTGGGATCATTGCTCATCTGCAGCTCTGTCAAGAGACAAGCCGAGTTCTTTCTCATAGGAATTTCTGAAATATAGCCAGCCATCACTGACCTTTCTATTAAAAACAACATTAACTGATTTCTCAGGCTCAGTACTCCTTGAGAAAGAAATGCAAACTGCACATTTCTCAGGGAAGTGGCCGCAAATAAAAACATGTATTTTAACATTTGTCATTTTCGGACCCATCTCCCAGAGTGGAACAATATTCAAACCACTGCTAAATACTCAGGCAGAGATTATTGCACAAGCTTTCCAGTATTGACTCATTACTGAAATATGAAACAAGGCAAAATAAATGCCTGCTCTAACAAGTAATATGGCAGAATACCACTGGACATCACAGCTGCCCTCTCACATTGCCAGGCAGTAGAAAGCATCAGCCATCAGAAGAGCAGGGCAAAGAGCATCCAGTACTCCTGGAGGAGAAAGTCCACTTGCCCCATCATATCCCATCCCACCCCAAATCACTCTACACATCTCACCGAGTAGAGCCCACTGCACTCTCAGGGAACACCAACGAGGAGGCAGGCTGCCAAATCAAGGCACTCTAAACAACAAATAATCATTAAGAATAAGAAGAGATTTATTTTTCATCGTTCATTTCCCAGCGAAAACTTTGCTCTGCTTTCTACAGCAGTCATTCTCCGCAGATAAATTGGCAAAGCACAGCTCCACTGCTGGGAGAGACATTAAAAGACAGGCAGGAAAGGACAGGACTGGGGATGGGATTTTTATCCCTTTAATCAGATCCTGATAACACTTTGGTGTTCCTGCCATGCTACACACAGCAGTCCTTGAAGTATCAGGGATTGTGTTGCAAAATGTCACAGTCCTGAATCAGTCTGTGTTAAAATCTTCATGTTTTCTACTATCTACAATGAGCTGAAGCCACTATATTAGCTTGGGAAGCCTCAGGTACTTCAGCAGTTGAGGAAAAACACTGCAGCAGCTGTTCATTTTTCTTTATTTTGCAAGGAGGACAAGTGCATTTTTTTTTAAACCTTGTAGAATTTTCGCTTTTAATGCTAACTTCTTTGGTTTAAGCAGGTTTTCTTTAAATATTGTGCAAGTTTAACTCCAGCTGGAAAATAAGTACCACAAAGTGGGGAGGAGAATTGATCAGCTGATCATCTGGAAGCCTTAAGAGAATTAGCTTTAGAAGGGGCCTTCTAAAACAAATTGTCTTAATGCCCTGTTACGCTAAGTTCACTACAGACAGGTAAAACACCTCTCTTTCAACGTGTAGCCATGCCTTTATCTCTCTGTTCTAATTAAAGCACATTTACTACCCAGTACACTCTGAACAGAGTGCTTTTGTAAAGGCAGATATGTAAAGTAAAATGATTAATGAATCATGATTGACATTTCCCTCTTTTCTCCCAATTAACATTTCTAATCATTTGCTTAATTTAGCCTAATGGTAGCCAGACCTAAGACCATTAAGTATTACAGAGGAGCCACAATGTGTAGCAGCTCCTTTACATTACTCTAAAAGCTCATAACTTTAATAGACCCTGAATGTTCCATTAAAAATTAACTCAAATAGTCCTTTTTTTGTTCCGAGAATTTTATATACAATGCTTAATGATTTTTTCCAGCTTAAAAATGTCCATAAATAAAGTTTCTGTGGTATCAGAATAGTTCTAAAAGCAGGATTCTTTAAAATTATGATAATGTAATGAACAGCTGAGAACGGTGAAAATGTAACAATTTACCTTCTTTGCAGATGGAATTGCTTCTTTGTGGAAATGAAAGATTCTTCTTCTATATTCCTCAACTTTTGCTCTCTATTTACTAATTTATTTTGATTCTTGTTCTTGATGAATGTTTTTGTTTAAAGGGAGAAGCAAGAAGCTGAATCTGAGACTGACCACAGTTTGTTAATACTAATTCATTACGCAGCACTTCCATGTGACTGTGGTGGCCTTTTGTTTGAACAGCTAAGTTAGAGAGACCTTTAATGTTAATATGAATTTATTTGTGTTGTTTTGGCAGTGTCTTAAATTATAATGCTATTGCATTCAAAATGACATTTTATAAAGAATGTCTATTCTATTTCAATTTTATTTCTGTTTTATCCAGCACTGCCTCCAGGCTGAGAGAGACCTTCAAGATAAAGGTTAATGCTGACATTTATGGTTCAAGATTTTTGTTAATACCCATACCCACGTAAAAACAAATTAATCTCATTTCCATATACATTTGATAGCAACAATTTTCACCACCACTTTGTATGTAGCAGACAAGTGTTTTATTGCTATTACTCAAAAAATGGTGATGATAATGAGTTAAGCAACCTTTTGAGCAGAGGCCAGTTGCAGAGCTCTCACTGTATTATGCAAACTTTGAAACTGTAATTTGGTTACCAAAAATCACATTAAGCTGTCATACATATTACTTCCCCTCACAATATAGTTGATTATTCAAATATTTTCCAAGGATATGATCTTTTATGATTCACTTTTTCAATTTCCTCATACACTTATCAACTTTAAACTTTAAATCACAACTTTGGTAGTTAGTGATGCCATAATGTTGAAATACACTTGACCACATTGAAGAGAACAACCTGAAACCATTCTCTGTCAAATTAAGAGTCAAATAGAATATGCTTTGTGTTTCCTGTTCAAAATCTAGTTAATACAACAACCCGCTTCTTTATTTTAAATAATACGTTACATTAATATTGTTCCTTTCTGTAATCAGATCTTTACTACAACTCTTGTGTGCACATTAGAATAAGAAACTTTATTACCAGATTAGTATTTCATCATTGTTCAGTCTGCAAATATGTTCAGGCATGAAATCAGAGACCTCTAAATTGAACAGACTTGTCACAAACTCACTTATCCCATCAGGATTAGCTTCCCTTGATATGTAAATGCAATAAAGAAAATAATGAAATTATTATTTCTTATAGTTAGTTTCTTATATCCAACTTCTTTTGGATGGTAAATATGATTCATTGCCTTCTGGCAACATTAAGAAAAAACTTGAAAATAAGCAAGTTTAGTTCATAAATCAGTTACTATTGCATTCTCAGTTACTATCAGTTACTATTGCACTCTCATTGCACAGTGGCCAGCTGCTGGATGTGGCTGATCTGATCACTCCAACATATGGCTTCAGTCATCCAAAGGTTTCCCGGGGCAATGTCAGTCACAGAGGCAGAAGAGAGCAGCTAAAGGAGAGAAGAGGCTGAATCATTTTCCTGACTTTGCCACTGCTCTTCTTTCTTTCCCCCACCTCAGCTACAGCGCTTGTATTGACTGCCTGCCTGCGATGCAAGGGGCAGCCAAACAGGGGGATGCCATGCCCAGCTACTCCTCCCAAACACTTTGCACTGTCCATGGTCACCCAGGTTGATGTTCAATAGGATTTGGATGTCTGCACTGGGCACTGGACCTGGAGAATCCATTTCTGCTTCCCACAGTCCTGCCCAGAGCCACTGCGGCTGGGCTTCTGCAGCTGTTCCAGGCACTTGGACTGTTTGCAACCCCCTGCTTGGAAAATATAAAGCTGACATTACATTAGGGAAGAATTAGAGCTGATAGGTGTCATTTCTCCATTCAGGGTGCTGAAGATTTAAAAAATTTGTATTGCAAGAGAAAAGTATGACAATCGAAACGAGCTTTGATTTCTTCAAAACGTGATGGCAGAAAATCACAGACTGCTTTGCCCTGTTTGCTTCTCTCCTATTAGAGTGAAGCACTGCACTATTTAGAGATTACAAGTCACTGGAAGAGGAGTCATCCAAAGAGTAAACAAGATTACCGTGATCACACTTTATTTCCATAGTGATGTGCAGAGCCACCTAGTCAGAAGCAGAGTCTGTCCAAGCAATACCACCAGTCCTTAGGTTTGTTAACTACCTTACCTTCCTAGCTGGTTCAAATCCTTTTGGAAACCTCATCTAGTCTTTTCAGAATCATCACCATGCTTCTTATTTTTCACATATAGTAGTGACAGCATTTAACACATATAACCTCTGTACTATTTTTCTTTTAAAGGAAGAAAAAATTTCCTTTTAAACATTATTTTCCTCATGAAGTTCGAAATGGAAGCACAAGAGAAGCTTTCGGTAGAGAAGCAAAAAGCCCCAACTCCAATTTTTGAAGTGAGGTCAGCACAAAGGAGATGGAAGCCCCAAGCCCATCCCAATTCAATGCACATTTGGAGTGCATGTTTCAAACTTTCAAGCCTAGCTGGAAACACACCAGCCTCTTGCATAACCCCAGAGGCAATGGTTAGCTGGGTAAAATACTTTTCATTGCTGAATCCTTTATACTCCATAGGGTATGAAAAATTCAGGTGAAACATGCCTTACTAGTCATGCAGGATACTTTTCAATTCATGACAAAGTAGCAGACATGAAGAATTTTTAAGATGAAATTTTAAAAAAATGTCAGCTCTGCTGAAAAGAAATATCATAAAGTTTGTATTTCATTTTGCTCATGGCTTTACTGAGTAAAGAAATGCAATGTTATTTCCAAACCTGTAATTATTGTCCCTAACATATTTTGACCAATGATAATATACTGACTGTGCATTTATGTGTGTGTGTATACATTACTTAAATGCTTTGTTTTCCAAAGGATGGGCGCCATAACGTTAACTATAATGTTAACTATATAGTTAAGGGTACCCCAAAGCAGCAAGCTGGTACCTTGACTAAACTACTCACATTTTTATTCTGATCTTCTCAGAATATGGAAAAATCATCTTGCTTACTTTATTCATCTGCAACAACTTATTTTGCATTTTTGCAAACTTTCTGATAGGCAGAATGGATTTGTTTTTCTGTTTACAGAGTGCTTAAAACAATCTTTGTCAGGGCTCCTGTATGTTACTACAGTTTGTTATGTACAGTACAGTACTACTGTATGTTACTACAGTAAGTTGCTATAGTATGTATAGGCAGGTAAACAACGAATTTATTTGAGGTCATGTTTAGGCACACATCTACTCTGTAGGTCCTGACCAACCCTGCGGAGTTTGTATTTCTCTTCTCTAAGAGAAAGATACACTTGCAAAATAAAAGGAAGACTTTTGGTTTGAATATTTTTTTTACTCGGAAATATTATCCCTTTGAGAACTGGATGAACCCCACAAATTCTGGTTTATGAAAAGGAGGGAAAAAAAGAACTTTCCAATGAAATCAAAGCAGCATATGCACTTTTGGTTTTCAGGTTGAAGACCAACACCTTTTAAGGTTGTAGGAAACCCCAGAAGCTGTTAACAAGATCAGATGTAGACAGGCAGCATCCCATAGCTGGATAGTTTAAAATCAAAGGGCCCCCTGACAATCCAATTAGAGCAGCAGGAAGAGAAGCTAATACATGACAAACACAGATGAACACAAGAGCTGGCACACATCAGCCAACTCTGAGAATAATATTCAAGCTGTAAGTTCTTCAGGTAAGAATCTCAGGGACAAGGATACAGCCTTTGTTACTGAAACATCAGACTTTAATTTCTAGCATAATGTGATTGGAAAAAGAAAATATCAGCAATAGCAAGAAAGCAGAATATAAACTGTGATGTGTTCCTTGAAGGTTTCCTTCATGGCAAAGCTGTGCCCTTTTTTGTAATTGTCAGCACACTTTCAACCCACATGTCTGGGGTTCTTTGCATTTACATGTTCTACCAGGAAAAAGTGACACTTACAGAATAACATCCTCCACTTTGAGACAAGGTACAGGAAAGATTCAGGAGCATTATTAGCCTATAGACAATCTGACTTGCAACCAGTTTACTTGGAAGCAGATAGTCTATTCTACATGGGCTGGCATAGACACAAAGTCACCCAGGCTTCAGTACTGGGAGGAGATGGAGTGAAAAGCCCAAGCACAAGAAACATAAATCCTAAAAACAGTAGAAGAAAAGACATTGAAAAAAGCCAAGAACTACATTTCACTTGTAATTTCTCCAGTGCTGAGCACAGTCTGTGTGCAAATATAAATCATATATGCACTAAACTGCTAACCACGTCTTTTTCTTTAAAATCCCTGTTTAGTCAAGTCAGCTGCAGGATGCTTCACCTTGAATATATTGCTGGTCAAGCTTTTCGTCTATTTCCATTTGATTAATTTCAGTTTTGGGCTTTCAGCGCTCATTCAGTATCACTCACTGTATAATATTCCACTTTACTAACTCCAGTTACTCCATCCTTTTTTACATAAAAAACCGTGATCCCTCCCCACTGCTATAATTTAACTTCTGTGACTGTGACAGTATTTAACAAAGGACAAAGTAACATAATTTGTCCTAAGAAAATGATCACCAACAAAATATAGAACAGAGAACTCAAGCAGGATAACTTTGGCCATTTATTGCTGTTACTAATTATCTTAACCTTCTTATCATAATTACTTATTGGCCTACTTACCCAGTTATCCTAACCTCGCAGCCCTGACTTCCGCTATCCTCAAGATTCAGTGCTAGGAAAGCTTAAGTCTTTGTTACTGACACTAAATACAACCTGAAAATGGAACACAGAGAGGAGTAATTTAAAAAATACCATCCTTCCATAGCTGTTCTCTTAGCAGCAACCCTGACCACCAGGACCTTTCAATGGCACAAGAAAGGGAGAGTTTTTGGGGGGAGAAGGATCTTTGATAGACCAACTGGTACAAAGGGAGAAAAAAGCTTGCAGACAGTCAGCCCTTTCTTCAAACAGGGCAGTGATATTCAGAGCTAAAAGCAAGGTGAAGAAATCCCTGTGATTTCAGTCTGGTATGCTAATCATCTGAGAGAAAAGGTAACTGGAGTCTCCAGGACAGTGCTAATGAGGCCAGAAGGTGAGATGTTTATCTCCGACAGGGAAACAGGAGCTCCAGATCATTACTGCCTGTGGAACTTGATGGAAAGCCTTTTTCTCTATTTACACTGATAGTTGTAGCTCTTCTGAAGGTTCAGCTTCGTCTTTTTAATGGGTTTTTTTGCTCAGGATTGAGATGTCTGAGAGGGCAGTGGCTGATGGTGAGAAACACTGGTAGCAGGCAGCCAGGAATTCATGCCTGAGTGCAGGAGTGGTTCTGTTTAATCGATGCAGTTTCCCTGAGGACGGGAGTGTGGGGTGAGATGCAAGACATGGAAAGCTGCCCTGCACAGCCAAAGGAAGCTGTAGATGCAAGGGAATTCATGGGAGACTGTCCATTGCTTGGGACACCTTGCAAGAGAAAGGGTTACAAAACAGACCAACCCAACTTACAATCCCCTTAGCTGTGGGCAATCAGGTCTGGGGAAAATTTTAGGGGGAAATATCACATCTGTTTGGCCTGTCCTTAGTGCTCCGTCCAGGTGTCCTTTTACAGTTACTACAGGAAAGATAAGGCTCTGAATCAATAAAGCTGCTCCTATATTCCCCTGCAGAATGTGAGCTCAGGATCCTGACTGTCACAGCTCTGTGCTATTCTCTTTGCTGATGAGGCCCAATTGGATCCATTCCCTGCAGATATTTTTTTTTTCCTAATGGCAAGTTAAGTGACACAGGGGTGTTTGAAGCTGAAAGGGCAGTTCTTGGAAGAACTGGAAAAAAATCCTGGAATGGATTTTTTCCTGATAGAGGTTATAAAACTTAAATTACTTTCTGAACAGGTTCCAAGCTACCAAGAATGTACAATTACTAAGAATATAGTTTGCTATTGAAAAATACAATAATTTCAAAGGGGTGCTGTTTCAGGGAAAAAAAACTTTTTTGCATTGTAGAACTGAATATTGAAAAAATTAAGCTCTTTAATCTACCACTCACTGGGGTCCAAGGGCTCAACTGTTTGCTGCAAACCTGTTAGGTGTCCTTGAAATGATTGCTGTTGCAGTAACTATTTTGCAGGCACTGCCACATTGACTGCCATTATCCAAACACATTTATCCATCCATCCACATTTATCCAGAGTTGCTTGGTCTTAACTGTATGAATGACAAGTTTAAAAACATTAAAAGCTTTACATTACAATGTCATTTTTATAATACGAGCATTACAAGAAGCACAATTTCGTATCGCATTCAGCAAATCCATGACCTTTAAGAGCCATACCATAAATATGTCAGTAAAACCACATTGCTCAGTAAAAGTCTCTTGCCTTTTTTAACTAATGTATATTGAAAACAACTTCAAAAATGTTTTCCAAGTAAATTCCAATTTTTGCTAAAATTAGCATTGTACTTAAAAATAGTTCACTACAACAGAGGGTTTTATTTCAATGTGTTGTAAATCTAAACTTTGATTTGCCCCCTCTCTAGCAGCAATAGTAGGTGCTCTCAGGGTGTTTATAACACATGTTCTGGGTGTGTTTAGGAATTCTGGCACCAATACTGCTTTCCACATCTGCCAAAACCACATCTACGCATAACGTTAGAAAGTGCACACCCACATACCTGTATCTTTGCAAATCAAGCAATGTAACACCTTAGATTGCTTGTGCTTTTAGTTGTTAAGAGAGGTTTCTAATCCTTCAATAATGCTCCCCTCAAACTGTAAAGTAATCTCTTAATCACTTTAAGAAGCTACTGAATTCCTCTATCATAAGCATCTGTTTGTAGTGACATATGTAACAAGGGAAGACGGTGTCTGTTTTCAAGATTGAGGACTTTTGAGGAGTATTGACTGAAGGCCACAAAAATGGAAGGTAACAAAGTTTAGCCAAAAGCTCACACTGGCTGTAAGGAGTGAGCTGCAGTTCTGCTTGACTGAAAAACCTGTGAGGCGCTCCAAAGAGTAATGATACACAAGTCACATCACGAACAACACAACTATTATTTTTGTTCTCATTATTTAGGTGTGTGATTCATTTATTTACAGGTTCAGCACTGTAAGGAACAGGAGTTCTGATCATGGGAGAAGTAATTAGGAATTGTTATTACAATGATATGCAGCCCTATGCGTGACACTTATTTACAGGGGACCAATTTTTCCACGGGGTTGAAATAGCACACCAGCACAGTATTTTGATGTATACCAGTACTGCTAGACCTAAAAGTCAAAGGTAAAAGGTACAACTCACTTTCCCCTTTCTATTTTTAAAGGTATTTGTGTGAAGATAATGTACCTACTGCTTGAGAGAACAACACATGATGGTTCTGCTGTTTTCCTACAAAACTGTTTACCAAGTAATGTGACATAAAAAAGACTCAATCTCATCTGTCAGTGGAATCTAAAAACTGAGGGGGTTTAATCTTGTGTTTTTCAGAGGCATTAAAGAGATGCTACAATAAACAACACATAAGTTTGGGGACAAAAGGATTTGTGAATATATTTCTCTTGAATAACATTTGGGAGACAAAATCTTCCATACAGCAAAGTAAAACAAGTTAGTGATAGGAAATAGCCTGAGAGGAGAGAATTTATTTTGCAAATTATTATTATTAATCAAAGAGCTGGCACATTTTTCTGCCTTGGACAAAGTACAAACAACATTACTGACCCTACCAGAAATGGATGGTGAGTCTCTGTCTTTTTGAAAGTTGAGAAATTCACTGAAAGAAATGTGGGTTTAATGAAAATCATATGAATTAATTGTAATGTAAATGAAGTTAAAAACATCTCTTGGTTCAAATGCAAGACTATTGTTATGGTATTAGGTTCATTAAGGCATTTTATTTGTTACATATTTGAACATAATATATTTATTTTGGCTTTTATAAAGTGTTTTCAGCATCCAGTTTGGGTGTATTCTGTATGTTTTCGCTTTAATCTGCAAAGATCCATAAGGAAATGCTGTAGTTGTCTGTTACTAAATTACTGAAAATGAATGCTATATTTTAGCATATAAATAGACTAATACATAAATATCTACTCAAAAACAAATGCAAAGCAAGTTTGACAGAAAAGGGTTACAGCCTGAAGGAAAATAGCAAAAGGAACCTAACAGAATGAAAAACTAGAAATGCCAAATGTTTCATTCGCATCTATCATGAGTTAGCAATTTACAAGCACAGAAAAATAAGGAAAAATAAAGCACATGTATCATAACTACCATGACTCATAGCAACTCTATTGTACTTTCTGCTGTTTATAAAGCCTGTTAGCTGTAACTCATAGAATCATAAAATCATAGGATGATTTGGGTTGGAAGAAACCTGAAAGATCATCTAGTTCCAAACTTCCCATCCCCAAGGGCAGGGAGGGACACCTTCCACTAGACCAGGTTTCTCAAAGACCCATCCAGTCTGGCTTTTCAGGGATGGGACATTCACAACTTCTCTGGGCACCTTGTGTCAGTGTCTCACCACACCCATAAGAATTTATTCCTAATATTTCACCTAAACCTACTCTCTTTCAGTTTCAAGCCATTGCCCCTTGCCCTGTCACTGCATGTCCTTTAAAAAATTCCTCTTCATCTTTCCTGTGGGCCCCCTTTGGGTGCTGGGAGGCTGCTACAGAATCTCCCAGGAGCCTTTTCTTGTCCAGACTGAACAGTCCCAGCTCCCTCAGGCTGCCCTCATATGGGAGCCAATGCAGCCCTCTGATCACTTTTGTCACCCCCTTCCAGATTCATTCCAGCTGGGGACCCCAGAGCTGGAGGCACTGCCTGAGATGGGGTCTCATGAGAGCAGAGCAGAGTGCCAGAATCCTTTCATCAACCTGCTTGCCATGGTCCTTTTGATGCACCCAGGAGTCGTTTGTCTTTCTCCAATGGGCTGGGAGTACCCATTGCAGGGCACTGCCCATTCCACCAGCACCCCCAAGTCTTTCCCAGGGCTGCTTTGTCCAACCTCTATTTGTGCTTGGGATTGCTCCAGCCCATGCGCAGGACCTTGCATGTGACCTTGTTGCACTTCATGAAGTTCTCACCTCATGTCAAGCTAATTCTGGAAGACAGTTGTTCCATCCTTCTCTAATATGCATTAATTGAGCAAGAACACTTGCATGACTGTCACAGCCACTGATGAAGCTGTGGATGAAACTGTGATACTGCAGGAATCTTAATTTACAATTCCCAGTCAGGATGAAAATTGTATAGGGTGCCATGTAGACTACAAAATTATTAAAATGAAGAAGAATTTTCAGTGTAACACAGATTTTCAAATCCATAAAATAATATGCACCTCACAAAATGCCAGATTTCCACAAGGTAGAAAGGCATCATATCCTGTCTGACCCCATGTTTCCAGGGCGCAATAACTAAGACACAAGGAAGCTCACCAACTGCTCAGTTTACTCGGTCTCACCCACCTCCTTTCAGATCAAGCTGCAGGCTCTGCACCATCAAATATCTGGTGGGCTGATTTGTCTGCAGTGTCTACAACTCTGATCTCTCTGGCAATGCAAGAAAAGCAGAACACGATGCTCAAATCACATTTGTTACAGATTTTGGCAGTTACCAGTGACTATGCAATGAACTGAAGTAATTTAGAACTGTACAGTTTTAGAAAAAGCAGGTCTTAAAATAATAAAAAAGTAATCAAATCTTTCTGCTGCTGCCTAAGCCTCCTTGGTCCTGAATCAGGACAGAGTTGATCTTTGCCAGGTTTGTGCAGAACCAGCCCTGCCACAGCAGTTCCTCTGCTCTGCCTACTCCTGCCTTCCACTACAGCCTTTCTGCCAACAGCACTGCGATTTGTAGTGCTATGAAGGTTTGTGGTTGCATTCAAACTTGTAATTTGTTTAACCTGCTCATGAAAACAAGAGGAAGACAACTTTGTTCCAAGTGACTGCTAGATCCCATCATTAATAAGGAATCTAGCTCCTACTAGGATATCACCAATAAAAACAAGGCTTGCTGTTAATAAGAAGTGTTGCTATGTCCTCTTGAAAAACAGCTGTCACTCTGTGACTCAGGGGCTTTGGATCCAACATTACAAGGACACGTGCTGTGAAACGTGGTAATCGCCACTGGGAGTGATGCCTGCTGCAAGGGAGAGGGAAGAGGCTCTGGGATCAGAGGACAGTGATAGGTTAGCAGAAGGACAGGGAGAATGAGCTGAGAGGGTGCTGTGAGCAACTGAGCACCACGCAGCCATTCCTCACTCCCCCACCAGCAGGATGTGGGAGAGAATCGGAAGAGTAAAAGTGAGAAAACTCGTGGGTTGAGATAAAGACAGTTTTGTAGGAAAAGCAGAAGCCCTACATGCAAGCAAAGCAAAACAGGGAATTAATTCACTGCTTCCCATGGGCAAGCGGGTGTTCAGCCATCTCCAGGAGAGCAGGGCCCTATCACATGTAATGGGGACTTGGGAAGACCAACTCCATCACTTCAAATGTCCTCCCATTCCTCCTTCTACCCCCCACTTTAAATACTGAGCGTGATGTTCTCTAGTGTGTGATATCCCTTTGGTCACTTGGGGCACCTGTCCCAGCTGTGTCTCCTCCCAGCTTCCCAAGCACTCCCAGCCCCCTCTGTCACATGGCAGAACAAGAAGCACAAAAGGCCTTGGAGCTGTGCAAGCTCTGCTCTCCAATAATAAATATCTCTGTATTATCGACACTGTTTTCAGTACAAACCTAAAACACAGCCCCATATGAGTCAGTCTGAAGAAAATTAACTCTATCCCAGCCAAAAGCAGTACAGACAGTAAGGGCAAAGTTAGAGGTGATGCAGCAGAGAGAGGTGGGAATACAAACTGGTGGGACAGTAACAGTCCTGCCTGGGACAACGGGGAGTGAAAGACACATTTCACAATTAGCCAGAGCAAAAAGACACCTTTTTCATGTGCATTGAGGCTGCATTTTGACCTTTAGCATTTACACGATTTCTAGAACATTCAAATTTCTCATAAACCTTTGGGGGGGCGGGGCCCAACACCCAAAAAAACCCCAATACCCCAACAGAACCAAGTTTGCACAGAAATATGATTGTGGAACATTTATAATTTTAAACCACCCTTCTGCGCTCTGCAGTTGTAGTGTAGGTGGGAGGTGACAATTCAGATCTTTGAGTCCCAAGAACTGGCAAAGCGGGCAAGTCATATTAGCTTGGGGCTAGAAAGCAGCTGTTATGTAATTCCCTCTCCACCAGAACTGCTGAGAAGTGGTTTATGTTATTTACAACTGCTATAACATTTTCCTGCTTGTAGTCACTATGGCTCCCTATTAAAAAGCAATTTGGTTATATATGGAATTTTTATATGTAATATCGTGTCTTTAGCTGTCTCCCGGGGCTACCTACTCTTCATACAATGATTGCAGCTTGATATTGCAAGATTGTTGCATGGCAGCCATACACAAATACCTTCAAGCCTATAGAGTTAAATCCTTAAAAACTGACCTATGCTCCCAAGAGTTGACAGTGAACTTTTTCAGAGTGCCCAGGACCCTGTGCGTGCACTGGGGAGAGAGCAAAACAACCCTGGGACTCAGGATCCTACTCAACTCCTTCAGGGACCTGCTTTTTCCCTCTACCTAACAAGCACCATTCTGTGCTGATTCTGCCCCTGCTGAGCTCAATGGCATCTCTGCACAGCACTGTGCTCTGCAGAGCAAACAATCCCCAAAGGACTGGCACAGTAATTTTCTTCATTCATCTCACTGGGCAGCATAGAAGGAAAACAAGTAAAAAATGGCATTTCAAACATTGTTCAGATGATGATTGACCTTCCATACAGCTGTAGCTATTATATTCTCCCTTTCAAAGATTTTCTTTCAAGAATCTGTGTAAACAGACTCTGTATTTAATTCGTCATCTGCAATAACTAGAGGCAAGGGCTGATCTTTCAGAAAGGTGACAAAGTTCAGGGTTTTGCAGGGGTGAACTTGCCCAGCAGCACAGAAACAAAGAGCTCAAATAAGTTCCATTTTCAATTATTTTTTCTCCTGAAGAAATTAAATGTGGAAATGTATAATAAAGCAGATAAGAACAAGAAATGTCATATTTTTATAACATCCTATTCACATATTTCCCATTCAGAATTCTCCTACTATTTATCAAAGTTAACCCAGCTGTAAACACTTACTTCAAAAGCCTATAAAGGTGAAATTAATAGTCCTTTACAAACATACTTTTCACAGCTCTCTGCTTGAATTACACCATAAACATTGTGAAATTGAAAACAACATATAAATCATATTTTATCAAATGAAAATTTCTAAAATACATTTTGGACTTGACTCCCAAGAAACATGATCTCTGTTCATATTCCATCTCTGGGAAAAGGAAATGCTTTTCAAAAACATATAAAAAGCATTTTTATGCCAATGAAACAAAGGCAAAGTTATAAGTGAGATATAAAACCCACAGGTCAGGCCAACAGAAAGTAAAGCTGCCTCACATGCTGCACTTTCAGAGACACAGAGCCCCCACTTCTGTTGGTACATTTTTGTTGGCCCTCTCTTCAGCACGTTTAGCAAATGTATCAGCATGTACCCAACACAAGAAATATTTAAGAACAAGACTCTCTAAAGAAGTCTTTCAGTCTGAAACTATTTTTTCCAAATGTTAGTCCTCTTAGGGGTGAGAGACTAGAAATCTATTCCTAACTTTTTGGTGTGTATACAAGCATTTTTGTCTATTTTTTTTCTTTCTAATCCACAATCCCTACAGATATCTGTATAAAAAAAAATATTTAAAAATCTGTACACAAAACCTGGACTTATATCACAGCTTCCATTAAAAATAATTTAAAAAGGAAGTTTAAATGTCCTCATCAAGACCAAATTTCAGAGGTGGTTTTCTTGGTTTTAAGCATGGAACATTCCTACCATAAGATGCTACCCTCTTTTCCTTTAATAATATTCGCTAACACTGGAAACAAGTCCCAGTATTTCCTCCCTATGCTATGGGAATTAACACTCAAAGTTTATGAGGGGATTAAATACATTATGGTGGTAGTAAACAGATGGAAATAAATATTCAGGCAAAAGATAAATCTTAATCCAGAATTGTATTTGGTTGAAAACCTGTGGCATCCCACTGAAGATTTCCATGTGACCAAACATCTGTAGCATTTTTAGAGCTGTAAATGTCTCAGTGGATAGTTATAAACTCCTTGTGACATATTTATAGTTCATGGAAAAAGTAAATAAATAAAAAAAAAGTAAGTTCAACTGACTTGGCAGAGATTTGTATTTTTTTCTGTGAGAACTTTTGAGTGAACAGAGAGATAGAACTGATTCCATGTTCCCGTGGTGTACAGTTTCTTTCTCCTCACACTTCACACTAGACAGGAGTGAAATAAGATACCAATGGGATATGCTGGAGCCCAGGTTTCTCTGCACAAAAACAGCACCTGCCTCTTGTCTACCTCATCTATCAATATCAAGCAACCCAAAGAGAAATGATACAGCTGCTGGCTGGCAAGAGCTTAATCCAAAGAGCACTGAGATAAAGCTCAAAGGCTTGAGGAAGCACCAGAAGTCTTAGCAGAGATTAACTCAATCCCTTGACTGAAGTAGAGCATCTACTATTACCTACTTGGTCTCCCAGGGCAGAAGCCTAGTTGACAGAACGATTTCCTGTAGATGGTGGAGCTGAGGCCACTGCCAAGGTTCATGTTATATAACCTGCCTCTGTGACGATGGTTCCTCAAAAATCCAGCCTATCCAGAGCAGCTTCCCTTGGCTTTTGGTTGGAAAAGTTTACATTCTTTTGGGATTTTGTCTGCCATTTTTTGTTGGGGTTTGTTTTTAGGTTTTGTTTGTTTGAAATTGTCATAATTTCATGTGACAATAAAGAGTTTTGAAAAGCATATGTACTACGGTATCCCAACAGCCCCCTTTGCAATAACATATTTGGTGAAGCTTTCCACAGTTATTATTTCTCTGCAGAAACTTCTTTAATTTACCTAACAGAGCCCAGTGTTGTCTTATTTACCCATTTTGGAACAGCTCTTGACAGAGCTAGACAGGGAGAAGAATCTGATTAGATAAATGCTATCAAATAACTGAATTTTTTACTGTTTTGCATAATTTCTAGCAATTTCATATGTTACATAGCCTCTTCAGGGCAACTGCTGTAAAATATTAACTGAAAATGGAAATCTACCAGGAATCACATTCACGTGAATGGTTCACATTAATTATCGTGAATATATCCAAAAGGACAGCTACCTAATTGACAAAACATCCATAACTATTTACTTCCTGATAAGTAAGATAACATGCATGCAAAAAAAAAAAAATAAAAAAATAAAAGCAAAATAAATAAATTAAGATTAAGTTTTTAGATACCTGTAAAGTGTGTGCTGTTATAATGCTGCTTCCCATCCAAGTCCCAGTGGGACTGCAGCTTTGCTGAGTCAAATACTCCACAGTATAGCAGGGTAGTTTTTTAGTCAGCTGTTTATTCAGCACTTTTATGGGTATAAATCTGAAGTAAAAAACCTTATTCCAAATGTATTCAACTTATCAGTTCAGGGAGAGCACAGGTCACATGCACAAACATTCCTTACCTAAAGCCAAAGCTCTCTTTCACTGGATATAGGAATGGTGGAAAATGAATGAAAAAAAATCAATTACTTTTAAAAGCAAAACATTATTTTCTTTTTAATCTACCAATATTAGTCTCTTGTGTCTCCATCCTGAGTGCAGCAAAAATGTAATTTGTTGTGAGATAACATTATTACCCTTTGTTAAGAAATAAAAATGCAAGTGCCTTAAACCTTTTACATCAGCAGTCACAATGCTCATCTATAAGCTGACATAACCATCTTTTAGAGCAAAACAAGTCCTTTCACAACCTCTTTATTTTGGGCACCACCTTTCCCTCGATTATACATAAACAGTAAAACAGCTGTCAACTCCTAAACTCACTCAAATGTCCTATTTAATTAGGTTTTGGTTTACAGCATAACTACTTCCTAAGGTAAATCCTGAATAGGCATATGATTGACAATCAACAAAATAAACCACTAACAGACATTTAAAAATTGCAGATAGAGTTTGCAGAAGTAATAGGAATTGTGTTAGCAATTACTAAGACAATCATTTTATCATTGCTCCTACCTTAAACAACAAAAGGCAAGGTCAGTCTCTGTGAGTAACCTAATCCAGTGGAGCTGAAATTTGTCAGGGAAGCAAGCAAATCATACAAACATGTTAGTTAACTGCTTAATTGCTTGGTCATATCTCAGTCTTTAAATCAGATGGAAGACAATTTAGATATAAAACATACTGGTTTGTTTATTTACAAAGGGAGTACATTATGACCACAGGCTCTCCCTAAAAAATACCAAAAGAAGCTCAGTAGGAGTTCCAAAGATCATGTTATTTCTAAAAGCAGACATCTAGACTTGAGTACAACATCAGCAATGAGAAGAAATGTTGCACTTAGTGATATGGGGTTAAATTGACAGAGTTTACCAAATTCCGAAGCCCACCCAGAGATCTGAAATCATTATTTTCTTGCCCAGAAATGTTGCTTAGTTAAACAGCTGGAACATGAAATTTGATGGTCAGAGAAAAAGAAGTTTTGTGCAAGAAAAATGAGGGATCCTTGTACCTGTGAAAATATGGTTTTGCTGAAGTAATTATGAATTAATTTTTAAAAAAGGTATTTCAGTGTATTTCAGCAATTGATTCTTAAAAATCTGTTAAATGCTTTATGTGATTTTTAAAATTACATTGATCTTTGCAAACCATCTTGGTGTTCGGCCATGCTTTAAGTCTTTGAATTTCAGTAACAGAAGTCCGTGGGAAGAAAAAAGCCATGTCTTTGCCTGTGAAATCCCTCCCAATTTTTAATAAGTGTTGCATCCCATCCTTCCTTTGCTGCCCCCAAAAGCTTGGCACTACAAGGACTCTGTAACCAGACTCCAAGGAGCAGCAGCGATCCTGAAGCTGTCACAGACCACTGTGCCACAGTGCTGAAGGTTCAAACACCATTAACCAATCATGCCTTGTAAGAAGAACTCAATACTTTGTTTTCTACAACTTCCACTAAAAACTCTATGAAATAAAATCAGGATTGAAAGCATACCGGTTTAAAAACACTAAAAATGCAGGAAATGCATTTTTTAAGACCACACAAGAAAGATGAGCTCGACTCATCTGTGTGTACATGCATCATACTACTACAATTGAACACTCACCTTTTCTCCAGAGAAGCCTGATTTTACTCAGTAATGAGGACAAATTTATGAGAAGATGGAATAAAAACCACTCATGCAACAGAAACCTGGAATGGTTTATTTCCATTGATTTGCAGTCTGAATACCATGTACGGGTTTCCTTCTATAAACAGATCTTAAATGCTAACTCCAGAAAAAAATGGCTGAAGTACAGTATCTTACTGCATTACTATATCATTTAATCCATTAACAGCATAAACTTGCTATGAAAAAGATTATAAATTAAAACTGAAGAGGAAATATGAAAGCCACTTTTTTTTCAACTGAAACATACATGTGCATGTTATAAATCAGCCTGTATGTCAGTAAAAATTCAAAGTTTAAATCTTTCTTCTCTAGAAAGTTCCAGTGACTACACAGTTTGGCAGAGCTGAGGTCCTTTTAAACACATACTCAGTATCTCACTGTATGCTGTGTATTTTCACACAACCATGTAATTCTGAAATGGGACAATCTTTGTAACACCGAGGCTGAGGAATTTTTTTTCATTTCACACCGTTTTGCACCAACATTCTAGGAACACTTTTCACTGCATATCAATAAACTGTTGAATAAATATAAAAGAGTATAAGCAAATTATAAGCAAAAACCAGTGAATGCCAGGTACTTGTCTCTGTTGTGAGGTATCTAGCATCATTTTCTGCTTGGATTCAGAAGCTATGCATGAGCACGCTGACAAATCACTAAACAAAATTGAAATTTTATCCTCAAAAATCCTATCAACTAATCATGGCATCATAAAAGCAAAAGCAGACAGAAGAAATATTTGTATTCAGGTGATTTTGTACATTACAAGAAGTACTGAAACACATTTATTTACAAGTGGCATTAATGCAACAGACTTATCTCGCACACATGTAATGTATCAGCCAAACACAACAGGACAGATAAAACTCTGTAGCTGGCATTAGACAATTTCTAAGGAAGTTGCTAAGCACAAAGCATCATCCACTCAACTTTGTGAAGATCAAGCCCTTGACTGAGTTGGAAAACAATGACACCTCATAAATCTTCCCTTTCCTACTAGCCCACCACACTTATTTTGGGATTCTTTCATTGCAAATCAATTCAGTTCTTGCAAACCTTGCTTCATGTAACTCAGTCTGTTCAACACACGTGACAATTTAGACATATCCCTTGCACATTTAGTGACAGAATGTCATAGTCTTGGCAAGCAAAGGAATTCTTGAAATGAAGCATCCAACATGTCAACTAATTTGCAATTCTGTTATAAAATACAAGCAAAGATGGTATCACAAAGCTTATGCTCCTGCAGACTAAAGTTCACATTTGCTCAGTTTAAAATTAGAGCATTTTCTACCCGATTTATAGGACCATACAAGTGCCATATTGAAAATCAAGCTCTTTTTCTGACTAATTGTCAATATTAAAAAGTCTGTTGACCAAAGTCACCAGATAGGTCTAAGGATTAGCTTGGTTATGCAAGTGATTAGCCAAGGTTAAAATAATCAGGCACTGAAATTATGATCCAGGACACTATCTGTCCTTCCCTTGTTACTGGAATTGTTGAACAGAGGACAGCAAGGGAAAACTTGCATCTACCTGTGCTTTTGCTGGGGGCAAGAGCAGAGTTACAAGCAGTTTTGTAAAGCTCTGTCCTCATTCGGATCACTGCTTCCATAAAGTTTGTCCATGAAACTGCCTCTACTCTTGCTCAAGCAAGACACCACTAGCTTGCATCTGAACCTAGTGTCTCAGCTGAACTTTAAACACCACAGCTATTAAAAAAAACCACTTTTCATGTGCCCAAAAACATCCAAAATGCCATTTTTTTCCTTTTAGATACAGTATGTAATGCAAGCTGCAAAAACGAGTGCCTCATTACACGCTTCAGCAATAAACTCTCTAAGTCTTTGCAAACTAGTTCAACAAGTAACCTAGATTTTTTTCAAATTCCTAAAGTTATCTGCATGCCCCTGTGACTCATGCAGTAGATAAATTGCTGAGGAGCTCCGTGGGAACCCATCCCAGGGTCCCGCACGGTTGGTTTTTAACACTGCTTTATTTATTTGTGGTATTTTAATATCATGTTTATCACAGAGAGTGAACACTATGCAGTACCAATCCGTTTCACTTAGCTTGCTGAGCATTTCTAAGTTTGTGCTGCAAAACACAAACAAAATTTGTGATAACAATTCATAATACAACTGAAAATGGTCATTTTAGAAGACCTAAAATGAATGTGTTTGGGGTTTTTTTTGAAAGTTTGTGGTAGTCACGGCTTTGAATTAATTAATCACATCCAACCCGAAACCTAAGCAGCCTGGATACAATGTTTTTAATCAGTCAACATGTCACTGATATTTACTGATGCTGTATTAATATTTTCATTTTCAGAGTCATGTGAGTACCCATTTTCACCATAAACTACCTCTGTTCCTTAAGAACACATCCATGGCTGCACCTCTGCTGTGTTCTCACCTCAAAACCCAGCTTTCCAAAGATTCAGTGGTTAAGAGTAGTGGATGAGAAATACCGGAGTTTTTCCACCACTGTTTGCACTTTAAAGAAAAAGCATAACTGGGTGTAAAGAAAATGGGCAGAAATATTGTATTTACCATTTAAATCTACTCTTTGTACCACATAAACCAGTACAAATATACACAGTATCAGTCCTGCAGCTCTTTATCACATGTGCTTAATTAAGACTGGTGCATTTCAGCTATGCAGTTACTTTTTAATCCTAACTTTAACCCAGTACCCTTCTGTTGTTTAAGGATGGGGCCTTCTACTATTTTGGGATTGGGCCTGATTTGCAAACATACGTGCACATTTGTAAACACATTTTAACAACTTGCAAGGCATTTTACTCTCCTCATAAGAGGAAAAGCTGTCTCTCCTTATGATATTGCTCCTGTTTGAGTAACAGGAGGGTGCCAAGGTATCAATGCTGACAGGACAGAGCTGAAGCAAGTTTGGGGCTAACTGCAGAATGGAGGTTCCCAAAGACCAATGCCCAAGTGTTCAGAGTCCAGCAGAGAGCTGGCTCACCACCAACCCTGCTGTAACCAGCTCATGACCTATGCTTGAGAACTCCTCTTCTAAGGCATATTAATATACAAAATTGTTTCTCATTGGCAAACAGATATACTAAGATCTCTCACAGTAAGAAAATGATTAAAGCTATTCAATTGCCTTTAGGTGCTTGCGTTTCTTTCTTTCACGTATTGACAGGCACCAGAATTATCAGCGGTTCACTCACATTTGTAAAGTACTACGCCGCTTCTTCCCACCTCTTAAAGGGTAAACTATGGCAGAGAAGCTAAACAGAAGGTCTGCAAACCCACCTGCAATTCTTCCCCACACCAGGGATGCACAGGGTAGAAAAGAAAGAGCACAAGTAAAATTATATTCTTTATTCATTCCATTTTAGCAGTGAATATTCCTATTATACAAATACAGTATAAATTCCAAAATCACAATATATTACAAAATAAAAAAGTACAAACTGCATTACTTAATAAATATATCTAACAAGTTAATCAGAAAGTAGAAGAGACAGAATCCAGATTGGAAACATCTAAATGTTTGACCCAGCAAACCATACAAACCTCAATTTAACTTGTTTTTTTTCTTTTAAACCATAATGTAGAATACCATTCCTGATTTCTTGATTAAAAAATACAGTCACGTGAATAAAATGTTGTGATCAGATAATGATTTGTTGGTGAAACACCAGTGCCAAAAAAGAAGCAGGGCTTATATGAAAGACACCATAACCCCAGAAACAAGAACACAAACACTGAGGCGCAGCCAAGGCAATTACTGCCAAAGCAGGAGACTATTATCTAGTCACAACATTCTATTGCAAGTTAATGTTCTGTTATTATAGATAAATAATATAAACGGAGCAGAGGGTGAGCCAACCAGGCAACAAGAGGCCAGTTTACTCAAAACAGTAATTAAATACAGAAGAGTCAATTGCTCCCTGCACTGTTCACGTGTAGCTGCATTCCAACTGGCTCAAAGGACCTGTTCTGTGCTCCAGGCAGAGAAAGCAACTGCTCCTAAAAGCAGTCTGTTCTCACTTTGCTGCGCTTTTACAAAAGCCATTCTTTTAATTCTGCAAGAAAATACCCACAATATTTTCATCAGCTAGGGGGGTCGGTTTGACATCAGCTTCATTTGGTAAAAATATAAGGTTTATGGGTAAAAAACACAGCAAAAAATAGCTGTTACATCATAAGCCTTATTTACAAAAACTGTTTACAAACGTTTTTTTGGCTGTACAGCTGAAAGCCAGATACTAATGTAAGATGTAGAAGATGGAGGTAACAGTTTAAAAATAGTGTGCAAAAAATACATTCTTATAGAAAATAGACAGTGGGAAGTGGAGACACAAACATACACAGAAAAACCTGCTTGCAAATAAAACGAAAATTTTACAACAGAATATTACAAATCCGTCTGTATTTATCCCCCACAGTCTACAGTCCTTCTCAGTCTGGGGTGCCGCTGCTTCATTAAGGATTAAGGCATCACCATCACAGCCAGCACACCTTCTCTCTGTCAGTCCCTGCAGCAAAGCTCCCAGCCTGCGGCCCAGGCAGTCTCATGAGCAGGCATTCTGCTCGATGTACATCTTGGACAAGGACACCGCCATGGACTTGGCCAGCTCCTCGTCCCGCCTGCGCTGTACCTGAGTCTGTCTGCACCACGCCTCGTACTCTGGGTTGGGGCACACGCGGTCCAGCACAGCATCGTAGTGCCCATTGCTAAGCCAGCTCAGCCAGATGCTGGGCCGCGTCGGGTCCTCGGGCCCCAGGTAGTGCACCATGGTGGAAACGGTGGGGCTCTCGGGCCGGCCGCCCGTGGTGAGGTGGATGTTCACGTTCAGCATCTGCCCCATGGCCAGCAGCTCCGGGTAGCCGGCCCAGGCCCCGTCCTGGGCGGCGCCGATGAGGAACTCTCCCACGTCGCCCTCGATGATGGGGTTGAAGTGGTCCAGGTGGTCGGCGATGTAGTGCACGGTCTGCTCGCGGAGCTCGCCGTGCAGCCGCTGGTCCCCGTACACCGCCTTGCAGACGGCGCGGTACAGGCAGTTCCCGTCGGGGATGATGTGGAAGCGGAACCGGCCCTTCTGCCGCAGGTACTTGTCCTGCTTCTCCACCTCGGCCAGGTACAGCGCCAGCTTCTCGCTGCGCTCCGCTCTGCCGCCGGGCCCCCGCCGCACGTCGGGCCCCGCCGCCTCCTCCT
>JAHLSL010000022.1:16566916-16591807 GCA_025920805.1 Petroica traversi
GCGTCATTTCCTGCGCTGCCGAGCGGGCTCGGGTGCTCTCTGTGCCGGTCCCGCCGGGCCCTGCAGGTGCAGCGCTCCCGGCCCCTCTCCCGTGACAGCGTTAACGGGACTCGCCCTCTCTCCTGACCCTGGGTCACAGCTTTCTCTCAGACATCCGCCTGCTCCGGCGGCGGGCTCCTCTCCGGGCTGCGGGGGGATCTCCCCCAGCCTCCGTGCGCTGCAGGGGAATCTCCGCTCCGGCTGGAGCACCTCATCCCCCTCCTTCATCACTGACCTTGGCGTCTGCCGAGCTGGTGCTCTCACATGTTCTCACTCTTCTCTGAGCACAATCCCATTCGCACAGTATCTGTTTTCCCTTCTTAAATCCCTTATAGAGCTGCCCCCGTTTCTGATGGGCTCAGCCCTGGCCAGCGTTGGGTCGGCCCTGAGCTGGAATTGGCTCTGCCGGACATGGAGGAAGCCTCTGGCAACTTCCCACAGCAGCCCCCGCTACCAAAGCCTGGCCACGCAAACCCAGTAGCTCCGCTTGTCTTTAAAAAGTGATTCAAGTGAAACAATTAAAGAAATACAGGCACTGCCTCTGGATTTCTATTACTAACAAAAGATCGATGAATGATGCAAGTATTCTAATATTGCAAGTGTTTTTCTCAAGTCTTTGAGATTTTGTATCCCTTTCAGGTGACTTAAAATAGGGTATTACAGCACTGATCATGCTACAATACCAGAATAAAGGGGCTACCTATTGCTATTCAATTTTTTAGCCAACGTAAATTAGGGAAGTATCATAGCAGAGTTTTTCTCATGCTATAAAAAATACTTCTGTCGCTGTCATCTCTCTATTCTGTAATTCCTGCAGAATCTCTTTTGGCTTTTCTGCTGTTTTCATATACGTATTTCAGCTAAATTGTAGAGGTTTCTGTTTTCAAAATAGATTAATATGCAAGCATTAATACCTTAATTAGAGATTGGATTGCTTGGCTATCTGAATCAGAGAAATTTACACAGGGGTTAACAAGACTTAAGGTACAAAAAAGATAAGTGGAAATTCTGAAAGTTTAGAATAATGGCTAAGAGCATGGAAATAAATGCAGGCCTGGCAGTTCCGTTGACACCTGCCCAGCATGAGTTACAAGTTTGGCTAAACTGATCTCGCACATCTAAGGAAATTAAATGAAATAGTGCAGTGCTTTGGCAAATCACATACAAAAACAAATTGGAATAATATAATGTAAATAATATACCGGGGATATAAATATAATATAAATAATATAAATAATAAACCAAATAATATAATCTACTCTTGTCTTGCGCAGTTATGTGTATCCTCAGCAGTGTCTCTGAAATGTGATGCTTAGGCTTGGGAGGGAGGGTGCGCTCCTAAAGGAGGCACAGTGGAATAAGTGCCTCGGCGATTTGTGCGGGAAGACGGTGCCTCTCGAGACCTGCAGAGGGAGATGTGTTCCTCCAAAATGAGGGGATTCTCGCCGTCCCTTCACTGTGTAAGACATTCCAAAGGAAACACCTATGGAATTAATTATGCACACTAAATTCCTATAAAGAATAAGCCTTTCTTTTTAGTTCTCAGTGGTATACAGAGATGCGAACTAAAATTAAATGCTTTGACTACTGTTTTTAGAAGCAGTATCTCATTCTACCTCTAATCCCTGAAAGACTCCAGTGTATTTTGCTCATCTGAGACAGGGGCAAGCAAGATATATTTCCTTTAACCTGTTCCTAGCTAAAATGCTGCTATTTCAAATCTTCTTATCAAAAACCACTTTGCAGGGTGTTGAATTAGGATTTAGAAACAAGATTTGGCCACTTACTGAGCTTCCATTTTGATGTCTGTATTAATACATATGTGTGGGTCTCATTTGCAGAATCTGACTAGTTACCATCTGGCAGATACTTGAGTGTTCCTAAGTAAGTTATTTTTTGAGAAAGCTGAATATCCTTCCTGCATAAATATTCTCGGCCTGTCAAATAGCGAGTCCAAGTGTATTCCAAATATGCGGTACTGAAGGTTTGGAGGGGGAGTCTTTAGTTTAACAGAGAACACTTTGTACACCAATATACAAAGTATATTTATATTGAGGGTCAGGTCTCATGCTTGCCTTGCATGGGACTAATGAGATATGCGTTCAATTTTGTATATTCAGATCTTCCATTTCTTGAGTTACAGTTTTCCTAATGTTAGTGTTAGTTTTAAATTTTTATCATCCCCAGGAGTGAGGTGATGGACCAATGTTTACAACATGTCATTGATGCATCTGACTTGGCAATAAATGTTTATTTGGGCACATTTTATTTTTTTTTCTGCAAAATCAAATTACAATTTCCTTCATGAAATTACTTTTTTTATTTTACCAAACAATATTGTAGTGCAATATTTATTATTTTCTTTACAGAAGGCTCCCTGATGCTTTATTTAACAGTCAAATTTATATTTTGGGTTGAGAACCAGCTCACAGATGAAGAAACATGCATTTAGTGTCTCATGGGAGTGTCTTCCCAAACAGACAGGACAGATCTGTCTTTCTGCTCGATGGAGATGTCTAAAGTTATTTTACCTGGCCTCAGCCTCTGCTTGCAGAAAGGGACAGGTTTCCTTCAGCCCCGTGCCTTGTCAGCCAGGCCTGTGTGAGATGTCTTTCATACCTCTCTTCTCCTGACACTAAACCATGTGTTCATGAGCAACTCAGTCAAGTTTCATTTGCCTTGTCACCTGTGGCAGAAACTTACTCCCCAAGTTCTTAGGGAGACACTTAAATTTAGGTCTTTTGCTCTGCAGATGGCATTCCTGAGGTGTCCAAAGCATGGGTATGGAGCTGTGAGCTCTGACAGGTGTAGAGACCCCACCCAGGTAAACAGCAGGGCACAGAAATGTGTTTAGGTGACTGAATCTAGTCATCAGCATCTTGAGCAGAGTAATGGACTGGCCATACTTTTATTTTCACTAGCTTGCTTTCTATATAAGAAATAAATAATTCTAAGATTTTGATTTTTAGCTCATTTGCTCCCTCAATATGCAGTGCCTACTTTTCTGTCTTACTCAGGACAGGCAAATCATGAAGGGATGAGCATGCTTTAATTCACAGCAAATGAAGGGAATGCTTTATTGCAAGTCTGTGATTGGGTCTGTTAGGAGGCAGAAACATAGTAATCACATAAAATGGAGACTGGTTCAATTTTAAAAAAAAAGAAATGTTTTGATGAATTTGGTAGTTGAACTCTTAGGCTCCCAAGTAGCCAATGATGACCAACTGAGGGCACTCCAGGTGGCTTCCTGGTGCCCTCTAGGGCCTCTGCCACAAACCTTCTTGGTAACTCATTTCAGCATGTCACTGGAACAGCAAAAAGGATCCTCATTAGGAAAGTAAATTTCATCTTTCTTCCCCTACATGCAAACAGAGCAAGCACCGTTGTACTTCTTAACAAAACAAAGTCCGTATTTAAAAAACAGATTATTAAATTATGTGGGTAGTTGGGAAAGGTGGTGGTTAAAATATTTAGCCAAAATAATTTTCCTGTTTATACATAGCACCGTCAACTGGAAATATGTAGTGGGAAGTGTGTCCAGTAAATTAACAGCATCTCCTGTGTAATACAGTATATAAAAAAATCATAGAGAATCCTGGAAGGAGAAAAGAATGTGTTTTTACAGCATGAATGATCTCCTAGGATCTCCTAGACATGTGCAGGGAACAGGTGCACTTCTGAATGGGTTTAAGCCAGCATTAATCATGTGGATGTTTCACAGAATAGGATAGAGAAATCTGAAGCAAAGGAGAGAACTTCACAGAAAAGATACAAGGAGCTCTGAGGCTGAGGAATTTTAAAAAGATGTGAGAGGAAATCAGAATGTGGAAAGCACTGACCAAGTGACAGAAGGTGACATGCAGTTCAAGAATGTTGCATAGCTTAAAGTGGGTGATTAGAAAGCAAAATCAAGGCTTTAGCAGTGAAGGAAATGGTAGATTGTGTAAAGAAAGAAACTGCAAGAGTTTTTTAAAACTTCACACAGAGTAAAGATGTTAATTTTTTTACTTTTGTTTCTCATTCCTGGATAATGGTCTATAGCACCATCAGCTGAAGAAAGAAATTTTACTTCAAAACCAAGTTTAAATAGGGAGTTTCGTGAGCATTTCTGAATCTTCTGGCAATTCATTCTGATAAAGAATAGTTTAAAAGAGTGCTGTAGACTATACAGACTATTTGAAGAGCAGTCTGTTTTCCCTCTTACAACTAGGTAGTGAAACACTATTTCTGGAGGTTCTAAAATAAATATTTTCTTTTTTCCTTCAGAATTGTGTTGTTAATCATTTAAATCAGCATTTCCAATGTATAGTGAAGATTGAATAATTTTAAATATAAAAATGTATTACAAAATCCATTTGAATTTTCTTAACACCTGCAGTACAAGTTCATGGAGTATAACAGTTACTTGGGTACAACCATTAATGGATATTAGAAGCTCTTCTCAGTTATTAATCTTTTCCCCTGTGCAAATGCAGGCATAAATAGTTAGATATAATGGCAAAGAACTCTCCTGCCTCTTCAGTCAGTAGTCTTCAAATGGGAGACAGGATTCAGTCTCATTTGCCCACACATCTCCTTTGTATCCCTCTGCAACATAAACCTGTCCTTCTACCTAAATTGACTGAACTCACCCAGAGTTCACTAAAATGTGACAAATCTGTAACACTTTTTCAAAACGTCACATATGCTTTAGGCTGGTAAAAGCAGTCTCAGGCTCTAAAGAGGTTCCAGAGTGCCTGCTAAGCCTGGCACTCCATTGCTTTTTCATCCCTGCTCTCTCTGTATCATTGAGGTGTGTAGTACTAATGAGATCTGAAAATGCCATCTAACTGTGCTGGCTGCCACCTAAAGTAGAAGGTACATGAAATTCTAGGGGTGCAAAATCATCTCCTCACTATCTTTTAAAAGTTTTGAGTTGGTGGGAGTACTTTTAGAACACCCAGCTGGATCAGAAAGCCTGTAGAGACATTTGAACTTCACTGGAATTCAGATGTTAAACTTTTCATTGCTATTAGAGTTCAAAATAGTTTGGCAGCAATACTTGAACTGTCTTGCAGCTTTTAGTGGTACAGAGTCAGTCAGATGTAGATTTTAGTACTGCAATGCTGAATTATTTAGTTGATCTTCAGGGATTTTGATACAGTTTTTGGACTCTGCCTCTTAACCCAAGGACACTTTTATTCCCACTGTCATGCCTGTGAAGACACAGGCTGGGGTCACTGACCACCTCTCTAGGAAACCTCTTCAGGTGTGTGACCATGGTCTTGGTAAAGAAATGCTTCATAATGTCCAGTCTACACCTCCCTGGCACAACCTTGAACCTTCCCCACTGTCCTATCACAGGAAACCAGGGAGAAGAGACCAGCACCTGCCTCTCCACTTCCCCTCCTTGGGAAGCTGTAGAGAGCAATGGGATCACCCCTCATGCTCCTTTTCTCCAAACCAGACAAGCCCAAGTCCTTGCTGCTCCTCCCAGGACATTCCTCCCAGCCCTTTCCCAGCTCTGTTGCCCTCCTCTGGACATGTTCGAGGACCTTCACATCCTTCTGAATTGTGAGGCCCAGAACTGCACACAAGGCTCAAGGTAAGGCCAAGGTTAATGAGAAGCTAATAAGTTATGCCATAAATATATCAAGACACTTATTTGTGTATGCAAGTGGGTTTTGCTGCACATACATGCCGTATTTCCAAAGCTTGATCTACATTGGTGAGAAAAACTAACCAACAGCTAAAAACCTGAACACAATAACATAAACAAAAAAGTTGAAATTGCTAAGAAAATAAGTTTTATGTGGCTAAAAGGGTGTAGTCTCATAACTAAAGAAGAGAACAGCTATCACTAAAGACCAGTCCATAAAATTGACAGTGAAAGAACTTTAAATGTCACAATTAAGGACAAAATAATAAATTCATTGGAAGCAAGAGAAGTGAATGCAATTGTATGATTTTACTCTTAAGTAAAAATTGTAGAATCACTGATAGTGAAAAACCTTGGGACAAGCATAGCACAGCTATCTGGCCTGGGAGAAGATTGTCCTGCTCTATTCTGTGCTGGTGTGGCCTCTCCTCAAGTCCTGTGTGCAGTTTTGGGCACCACAATAAAAGTAAGGAATAAAGCTATTGGAGAGTGTCCAAAGGAGGGCTACAACAATGGTGCAGGGCCTGGAGGGGAGCCTGGAGAAGAGGAGGCTGAGGAGAAATCTGCAGCTTCCTTGTGAGGGAATGCAGAGTGGCAGGCACTGATCTCTCTGGTGCCCAGTGACAGGGAAGCTGTCAGGGAAGGCTTGGTTTGATATTAGCAAAAGATTCTTCACTCAGAGGCTGGGTAGGTACTGGAACAGCCTCCAGAGAAGTGTAAAGTGCTACTAGATCTCTGAAGCCTTTGAGTACTGGTACTAGTGCTGGTCTGCATAAATAGGGAAGTAAACAAGGAAAGGTCAAAACATTTTTAAGAGCTGGAGAAAGTGCCCTAAGTAGAAAAACTCAGCTTAAATCTGTTTGTCATATAGCTTGAGATTACTGAATACCTTGCTAAAGAGAAGACTTGGACATATTTGCATATTGTTTGGAATCTCACTGTTAAGAGAATGCTTAATCTCTCTCCAGGACATAAGAAGCATTCTAGCAGCAGTTTACAAAAAAATCACTAATTGTTTTTCATCCCAGATAAGCTTCTGAATGGATGAAAACAGCAGATTGCAATAAACATTTAGTGTCAAATTGGCTGATCAACCCTTCATGCTTAGGCTGTGCTGCCAGGATTGCTTCAGGGTCTAGGCAATCTTTAGCTAATCCATACAGCAAAATTTGTGATCACCAGCTTCTCTGAGAATTCTGCATTCTCATACAAAACAGGAACAAGGAAAGTTCACTGTTTTCTTCTTTCAAGGAATTTGCAAGGAAAAGCCTGTTTTCCCTCCCAAGCTACGCAGTCTTTAATCTTTCCAGCTCTGACATGATATCAGAAGGTCAATGGAGCTATCTGGGCCAGTAGCCACTTGCTAGTCCCTCCCTGGGCAGTGTCTATGATTTGTTTCATTTTAAAAACTTCCATAAATGACAAAATAGAGTACAGTGGCTACAAGATGGCACCACTATGAGAATGGTTGCTGATTAGAACATGTTGTCAAAGGAATGATGACATCTTGTTCTCCTTCAAGACTTTGGAAGCTCTAATAAAATATATCCATCAGCTGAATTGAAGATGTATTTTTAATAATAGGGTGTATCAAGTAGTGCCTATTTGGCAAGTTTACGTAAACCTTAAACTGCATTGCTTTGAAATATACAGTTATAAACTGTGAAAGGCTTAAAATTCTAAACATGGGACTTTAAGATGTTATGGATAATAAAAATAAATATAAATTAATATTGAAATTATCATTTCCCTGTGACTCAGAACTGGGTGTGTTTGTGAATGAGTGTTTTAATGACAGCCTGGGCAATTGCACCCTCTGGTGTGCGCTCAGCATGACCTGTTCATACCTAAAGTCGAGTTTGAAATAGTGGTACATAATAATTTGGATGACAGATTCTTGAAAATGTATTTGTTTTCGAGGAAAATTACCAATATATCTACAGCAGTAACAACTTTTGTTTATAATTTTAAGTGTAATATTGTCAAATACATTCTTCTTGCATGTCATAGGATAACACCAGTAATTCACATCGTATTTCTTTGCAATGAGAGTGCAAAAGTCATAGTGGTTATTCAAAAAGCCAAATTATTATTTTGAGTGCACATTAAATACTGCAGTGCACCAAAATTGAAGTGCAAATTTCTCAGTTGCATAGTGAATAGCTGTGATCTCCCACCTTTACCTGTTTGGCTAGAATACTGTGAGTGCAGGTGAATAAATCCAGCTGAAGCCTTGTTATGCTCCAAAACGATGTATGCATATCTGTCTAGTGTTATTAGAAAAGCTATTGCAAGTTTACAGTTTAAAACCTTAGCAAATATAGTGTAAAATTATCAAGGCTGAAATATGCTGCTTTCCATCTTTTTCTTTTTTTTTTTTTTTTTACCTAAAGTAATGAAAGCGTTAAAATGAAGACAATACGTCAGAAAAGGTGAGAAATCTTGAAGTCTCCGGTCTGAGCCACGTTGTGTAGCCATCCAACCTCTAGGCCTTTTTTCTTGGAACTTAAAAGTTCCCCAGCTTAAGCAAGCCAAACGCTACCGCTGTGGGCAGATGGTAGGGAGAACATTGCTACAAAACCTGCCACTCAAAGTGTAACAGATGACTGTAGCTACAGAAAATTGTCCCTTTGTTCCTGTTGCTAATGAGTGTCCTCATTGCAGCGGGAGACTGAATGGGTAATGAGCTGCAGTTCCGGGCCGCGCCAGCCGGTGGCGCTCGAGCTCAGCCTGTCCGGGGGTGCAAAGGGGAAGGGAAATAAAAAAAAAGCCTTTTGTGCTTTTGGTGTCCTGTCCTTAAACCCGGACTGGGTCGTGATTGCACCGAGGTGCCGCTTCAGACTTACTCACAGGATTAATTTAAACCTTTTTTTGTTTATTTTATGTAAAGGTTCTTCTTTGAGCATCTGCTGTTGATGCTCAAACACAGCCAGAGCAGAAGAACAAATACTTAAGCCTATTAAGAGCTATAACAGTTACTTAAAAGGTCTTTTGAAATTCTAAGGTGGTTTTTCGGTGGTTTAGAGCTGGCCATTACCAGAGTAGAGTGTCAGCTAATTACCTAAATGTCGCATGTGCTGTTTTCTTAACACTACTGCTTTCCCTGCAGGGTATTTGGCTGTCTACAGGACCTGGTAGAAGTTTTCAGTAAAAGCATGCACTCTTACAGTTGTCTCAGAGGAATATTTTTAAATCTGATACTGCATAAACACTGTTTAAAGTGAAATATTGATGAAGTACTTCACTAGAATTTATTAAAAATATTAGGTTATTAAAAATAACATCCTTTTAACTCACACTGGGTCTTTATGTAAGCTGCTACTGTTTCTTCAGTACAGGAAGGGAAACCACAAACTAATATGAATTAATCTGCAAAGCACTTGACATTTTATTTACACAATTTCTTAAAAAATCAATGAAAACTTTGCAGCCAAAACTTTATGTACATTGGTAATTTCTTCTGGTAAATTGGAGACCAAAAATGTCTTTTTCAAATAAAACTGTATTTTATCCATCCTTACACTATGGTTTAAGTTTACATGCCATTTCAAAACATTTAAATTTAATTTTGTCAGGTCTTTAAGACTTTTTGTTTGGAGCAATTTTTTTTAAAGTTCATATTTTTACCAAGCAATGCAAGTAATATCCTGAATTTTCCTTAGCAAGCAAAGCAACTGTTGTGCAAGTGTTCTCTTTTGTGTTAATATTTTAAATGGTTTCAGGAGTTAGTTAATATTCTGGTATTACTATAAAGATCTGTGCCAGCTCTGAAAGCTTTTCTATAATTTTAAAAGAAATATGTGGCAGTAAAATCTAGACAGCCATAAGACAATATATTCAAATGTTTTCAATAGCTTTGAAACCAACAAGAAAAAAAGAGTAGCTGTCCCAATAAGCTTCAGTTGCATAAGAAGTCTTTTCCATAATGGACGTGGCAAGATTTAAACAAAGGACACGCATAATAAAAATGTAAATGAGTTTGCTTTACTAAAACTATAACTTTAAAGTCTTTTGTTGCATGTTATCCTGGAACCTTCTTACAAGGTAATCACTGTTTGCATAGAGATTTAAACCGTAGTCTTCAATAGCATTAAACCCCTGCACGGTCTATGTGTGACAGGCATGCAAAGCCATGTTAATGTTCAGAATATGAATTGCCTCTGGGTGGCTCCGACACCAAGTGGAAAACCAACTGTGTTGATATCAGAAGGCCTGATGGACTCCATGCGGCTCCCAGCCTGAAAACTTCACCGCTTTGACATGTGATGTGCTCCTCATGACACTGGCAGCACTGTCACTGAGAAGGGACACAAAGGCAACAAGCCCCCCTCCTTAGCCATGCACTTTGCAACCCCCTGGTGCTGCTGTCCCGGTCCCTCCTGCCTGCCTGGTTACGGACAGAAACACGGGGGGAAGTGTGGGTGGAGAGGCCCCAGCTGCCTTCCTGGACACAGCCTCCATAATAAATTGACCTGAATGATGAGGGCACACAAACAGTATGATATGCATTATTCCTGTCAATAAAATGTCCCCATGTGTTATGGGCTTTGTATATAATGTACTGCAGCCTTTCTTCTGCCGGGGACCTATTTAGAGTCTCGACTTTTTTCTATTCATATTATGGCTCTGTAATAGAATTCAGAAATTATATGATACTGTGTTGTATAATATTACACCAGTGCAGCGTATTTAAATCTCTGATTCCTTCCTTATAAATTCAAGGCGTCACAATCTTTCAGGTTGCCTTTGAAGACTATGAGCATGAAAAAAAAAAAGCTTGAAAAAGAGAATGAGTCTTTTAAATTGCACAATGAGGATTCTCATATTGAAAATGCTCTGGAACATGTTGAAAAAGAAAAATATTTGTCTGGTAAAATTTTAAACTGGTATCAGATAAAGATGATTAGTTTAAAAGCATGCAAGAAGTGTTACTAAAGTTGGAATTGTTTGCGCTTCAGAACTTGTTTCTGGACTGTTGTCTTTTTCTGGTACCAAATGTTAATTTTGTATGTATTTGTAGAGAAATTCATACATACTTATTCTAATTCTAATGCATATATTTACATATTTTTAGTTTATGACAAAGGAATATTTGCTGTGGCTTTTGAGACTTCTAATATTGCCTAGCAATGTGACTAGACTTCTTATTTTGTGACAGATATATACCGTAAAGTTACTGATACAGGAAAGTGTCCTATGTAGATAGCTATGTATTTAAATGATGGTCTAATATTTTATCTTAAAAATATTAAAATCTACTCTCTCCCTAGAGTAGTTTTTGAGCTTCTGCAAGATGTACATTTTTTCATAGAATTAGTTTTGTCTTTCTGGGGAAGTTTATGATGGAATCAGTTTCTCTCAAATAAGTCGTCACTACTTTTGATACCTGTGCTTTATTATACTTCTTAAAAGAAGGTGTTTTTCCAGATGACTTGTACAGTCCTTACCTGCAGGGTACTTCTCATATATTGCCAGAGTGAAACATTTAATGGAGAGCTAGAAACTGAAGCAACACAATTGAATTTGGCTGTTTAGCTTTGTTATGTCTATAAAGGTTAGACCCAGTGTCGCCTCTGAAAGTCGCAAGATTTGATGCAGACAATATTCCTCATTCCTGTTTATCATCTGATCCTGGAGCTTCTTATCTTTTGGTAGTTTTATATGAGACATAAAGAACCACCTGCTACAACACTTTGTGTCGAGAGTGACGAGCAGCATGGATATCCAGAACCAGTATTAAAGGGAAGCTGTGGGCACTCAGTCACACTTGAACTTCTCCCTAACTCTGTGCCCAGGCAGCAGCACAGCAGGAGGAGGCTGTGAATGTCAAGGGCAGTGGTGAAGGTCACAGCTCTGCCAGGACTCTCATCCCAGTGCATTCTGCTGCCTTCGGACACTGACCTGAGGCAAATGTTTTGAGTGGGCATCTGATTTCAGGGGCTTTCTCTTTCCCCTCTTGTTTGCAGATAACCAGGTTCAAACAATGCAGTTAAAAAATAGAAAGAGATGAGCAAGCACTTCAAAAAGTTCAAGGTAATTTTAACTTCTGTAAGTTACACTCTCGGCAGAACAGTAATGAGGTTGGAGTGTAGGCAGCGTAGTTTGGACTACACTCCATTATTTGGAGTGTAGTCCAAATAATGTTAGAAACCTGACCTTAACTTGACTTATGTTACATTTTGGGCAATGCCAGTATAACTCATTGTAGAGTAATAATGAATTGGCATTCCTTGAATGAAAATCACTTGAAAAAACTATTAATATTTTAAATCTCAATAAGCTACAGTAAAAGGATTGAACGCTTTAAAAAGAACACATTCAGTAAGTTTCTGAAGGCAAGAAAAGAATATTTGTATAGGTAAATAGCTAGAAACTTCAAAACAGTAAATTAATAGTTTTGTAACCTGTGCCTTGTTAAATATTCCACTATTCCTCAACAGAGCTTTAAGTATATGTGATTTTTTATTTATATGGAATCTGAGCAAAACACTATCTGAACAAGATGTAAAAGCCAACTTTTAAAGAAAACTTCCAATGCCGATATTTGTTAATTAACAATTGGTCTCAGTAAAAGGTTGACAGCACTCAGTGTTTTCCTGATACAACATCTAGATATCGACCCAGTGAACTTCCTATCTTTTATAGTTCTCAAAAGACTTTTTGTGTGTAGTTCTCATTCTGAAAATTTAGAAATAGACACGGGACTTTTTTTTATAACAAACGTTCCTTCCATTTCGAAAATGTTTTGTAGGCTACTCACTTCTCTGTGATGAAACATAAGGGAAATGTGGTACTTCTGTATTCAAATTCCACTATTACTAAATTCTCATATATATTCATATTTTAAAAGTATATCTATTTTTTTGTGGTGACTGAGGCACTGGGTTTCTAAAATCATCCCTTTTGTTGCCTTTTATTTTACCTTGGATAAATATCACTCTGTGATCATGTTCCCCACTCCTAAAATAGTGGTACCTATTTAACTTTACAGGAGCGTTGAAAGGGTAAATTCATTAGGATTTTGTACATGAAATATAAAATCAAAATTGGAATAATAATTGGTCAATCTACTGCACTGGTCTGTCAAAGGAGGAATGTGTCTTCTGTTTCCCTTATCTTCTTTCTAGTCGTGGCAGTGCTCAAGAATCCAGCTTAGGATTGAAGGCCACCCATCTGTTCCTATACCAAATGTTCCTTCTTAGTTCATTTGTAAAGTTCAAAGAGTATTTTAAAGTACATTTTTTCATCCTTTCACTCACAGGAAATTTTTCCTGAAACTTACTGTCTCTTTTCTTTCCCTTCCCTTCATCTCCATACATTGGAGAGTTGCCTAATATTTAATATCTTCCTGTAGATGCCACCTCAGTCTGTGTTTTTGAGCAGCAGCCCAGGTAGTCTTTTCTGGGTGCCACTCATATGATCTGCAAGTGCATGTCTGTGTAAATTTGGACCACACAGCCTTCAATTTGTCTCCAGCACAGCTGCCTGTACAGGAGTCAAGGTCTGTCAGGTGCCAGGGAAGGTGAGCTGCTGCGAGAAATCTTTGGGGCAGTCCTCATTATAATTCGGGTAATGAACCTAATTATATTTCAATTTTCAAAAGAAAAACTGCAGTTCTTAAAGATTAACTACATATCCTTTGAATTATGTCCTCCAGGTAGCCAGAATATGCATAAATTCTTCTTTGGTTAAAAAGGTTTCATCTTAAAAAAGAGGAGCTGGGCCTGAAGGCACACATTGCTGCAGTACCCAGCAATTGGACATTTTACTCCAGAAAGGGAATTCACAACATTGATCCAGGTAGCAGTATCCAGTATATAAGGTGTAAGGAAAAGATAACACTTAAAAATGAGATTCAAAGCAGACACAGCCAGTCTTAAGTGGCAATGAAACCTGTTGGAAGCACTTGGACTAACTAGAAATTAATGGTTGATTTCTTGTAGGTGGGACTTGGAGTCTTGATCTTCCTCCTGTGCCCAGGCAGCCAAGCTGTGCACTGTCTGAGAGCAATTGCCTCTCCCATCATGAGAGCATCATAAGAGATGGCAAGGACTGAGTTTCTCACAAGGATTGGAACATTTTCCCAGGGCTCTGATGATTGGATTTGAGGATGTTTGAGCCCGTAGCTCCGTATACCAGTGAACTGACTCCTATTTACACCACGTTCCTCTTTAAAGCTGGATACAGGGAGAGCAAGCACAGAATAGCCACAATCTCTCTAGGATGCATGTTCAGATACTCAGCATAAACGAAGAGACTTTTCTATAGATCTGGTGTTTGTTTCTTTGTATTTTTCCTGAGTATTTTTGCTTGCGTTGGGCTGCAGAATGGGGGAAGGGGACATATTTTGTATATTGTTTTCTTGTAATTCATAGTCTAACGTAAAATGCATAAATAATATATCAAGCCAAAACCCAGGGTTGTCCCTTTCTCATGCAGTCACAGCTTTGGTATGTCGTCAAGCTCATGCATGAGTATTCTGTATCTAGTCTCATGAATTTCATATTCTTTGTGTCCAATGGCACAGCTTGAACAGAACTGGTGGCTTATTCTCATCATAGAGGGGTAGTTAGGCTACTTTTCCATGACTTGGGATATTGTAATCAGGCCCCATAAAACTCACAGCAGCATACAATGTCAGCTGCCCTGATTTGTGGCTGAGCATTCTAGCTCCTAGGTTATTATGCTGAAGGGGAGCATTTCTCCATTTTTATGAAAGAAAATGAATGTCAGTGTTGTACTCAACATTGTCTGGTTTTAAATATGTTCAAAATGCAAATTCAGTAAGTAACAAACTCTGCTCCTGGTGACACTGGGAAATATAGATGTTTAATTTGTGAGTGCCTAGTGACAGTAGCTTTGACAGACAGCTCCAGCCCAGCAGAACTGAGGAAGCTTTACCATGCAGTCTTTAAAGGAGCTTGATTCTGGAACTTCTAAAGAATTCGTAAAGAATTTTGCCTAAATTGCTCTTTAGGCACAATCCTTTGTCCTGGGTGAGAAGAGATGTGTAATTTGCCTGACAATGTTTGTCTCAGGGGCCGTGTCAGAAGTTGCTGCAGATGATACAGACATCTGCTGATCTTTCTACCATGCACAGCACAGCAGTGGAATTGCTCCTGCAGCTCCAAACTGCCACTGCTGGCTGGCTGGAGCAGGCTTCCACAAATAACCACTTTTCTGAGGGTTTAGGTCACTGAACTCTCTGTTTCTTATGATTTCACCGATTTCCTGCCTCCTGTGACATCACTCTACTGTATTTGTTTGTGTGATTTGTATGACATTAATAACTCCACATTAAAGTATGTAGTTCTAAGTGAAGACGTCTGTCTGTTAGCAGTTACCACACAAATGTTTGTGTGTGTAAACCCAGCCAGAAGCTAAGTACCTGCAGTCTCTTTATCAGGGAGACTGGCCTTTGAAAGGCTTTTAAGAAATTTATGCCTGTTTGTAGTATGAAATCCAATACTATTTCTCACATATATGTATTTTAGTTGATTGAAATTCAAGTCAGAACTTGAAAATGAAAGACCACCAGCTAAAAATCTAGTAAGATACACTTACAGTGTATACACTGTTGTAACCATCATTTATTACTGCCAGTCTAATAAAATATGCAAAAGTCTTTTGATATCCCATAGATTGAATAAATTTATTGTAAAAGTAGGAATGTTACTTTTTATGTGAAAAAAGACAGCAAAAATCCTTTCCAGTTTTATTTTGTTCCTACCATATTTTGAAAGAAACAGAGGTAAACATTGTTACTAGGAATATTTTTTAAAAAAAAAAACCCTCTACTATTTAGGTTTAGGAAGACATGAAAAATATTTATTAAAGGCAACATTATTTGAAAGGATTTGCTGCCGCTGTTTGCACATGTCATAGGCAATGATGCAGAGTTTTGTCTTAAAATATTTTTGTATTCTGCATTAGTCTCATAAGAACACTGCCTTTTATTTTCTTTTTACATGATCCAGGAACTTTCCAGACGGCTGGTCCTTTATTTTGCCATTTGACTTCTTTTTTTCCTCCGCCTGATTTCGTACTGGCTTTCACACTGATCACTGCTAGTACGTCTTTGTTACAGTAAACTGACTGGGTTTATTATAATAAAAAATAAAACACAGCTTGACTTGCAATCTAAATGTGCTGGAAAAGAATATGATACTGTTTAGAAGAGAAAAGGTTGTGAATAGAAAAACAGTACCACTTCAGTTATTTAAACATTTGCTTTTCTACAGCTTGTCAAACTTTGTGCCAAGTCATAGCTGCTTTACTTTGTTTTGTTAATCTCAGCACCATGTGTCTTGGGCTTTTTTAATAGAGGACCAATCCTGCAGTACTTACTCAGTTTTCAGTTTCAGTGAGTCTGGGTAAGTACTGTAGGACTGCATTTTTTGTTAAATTAGGAGGGAGAAAACAAAGTATAGTGTTGTAGAGTAGATCTTTCAAAACAGTTTGTGAAGGGTAAAAAATCCTACAGAGTAAGTCACATTAAATAAATTCTAGTGAATTTATTTTTTATTTTTATTTAACCTTCATAGTGAAAATAGTTTATAATTCTCATTACATTTTAAGAAAATTTCTTTGACTTGAGGTGTAAGCATTAAATAGAAAATAATAAATAAAATATTTTAATTTTGTTCATCTAAAGTCAGGTCAGAGTACAGACTTTGCTCTTTCAGGGAAACTTTTTTGTTATGAGAATCTGCCAGTATAGAATCCTAGTTAGTGCTAAAAATTACATTCTGACTGATATATTTACCAAAAGCATTTGAAGGTGTTATTGTAAGATAACTGAGGGTTTATTTGGCTCCATCATCTGTTTCTGCAGTGATATGTAACATGAAAACAGCTCAGAGGCATTTCTGGATCATCTCTGAGGCACCTAGAAAAATAATTTTAAGTCACAAAGTGAGTTGTGATAATTCTAGAAATCCCAGTGGAACCTTTAACATCAAAGCTTAAGTGGTCATGTTTGAAATAATCTAGATATTAGGAAGCTTTTATTAATTCAGAAGAAAAAATAATTCTCAGAATAAAAATTGTTTTTAAAATACATATTTGTTATTAGACGCCTGTACTTCTAGTTTATTATTAATCCAGAGTTATTTCAAAGTTTTATCTAGAAATGCTTCTTCTAAGGGGCTGTTCTTGGATGAATTGGGCAAACGTTTCCCTGCACAGGTGCAGTGACAGTCTGAGTGCACAGGGGTCCAGCCTTTGCACAGGCTGCTGAGTGAGCTTTGGTCTCACTCTTTTCTCTCCTCCCAACTCTAAAACCAAGTACAAACTTATCAAATATCTAGGACACATTTCAGGGTCTGCTTCTAATGTCCCCAAAGCATGGAGAGTGTTCACAACTGATAGGGAAAAGAAACCTTAGCTGTTTCCAACCCCTAATCTTCTTATTCAGCATGAAATTTTGGGGACATTGTTTTGTCATTGCATATTATCAAACAGTATCAAGCACAAAAGAAATACAACAGTAATGCAGCTACATCAAATAATGCAGAGCAGAAATGTGCACAGTGGATGGGAAATAACATTGAGGACGAATGCTGCTCCTGTGGAAAACAGCAAGGAAGGAGAAGACTCAGGGAGAACTTAAAAGCTTTGCTCTCTGGGACTTCTTTTTAATACTCTGAGTGCATACAAATGTGGCAATGAAAGATGGACAAGCAAGAGAGTAAAAACTCTCAGTGTACAGAGTGCCCCTGAAGGATGAAGTTGGAACATTAAATAAATTAATTCAGTAACAATTTAATACATCAGTAAGTTTGAATCTGAAAATGTAAATCCTAGAATATGTGATTGGAATAGAGTATTTCTGCTCTCAAAAGGTCTCTAAGCTTTAACAGATTCTTAAAGCAATTTCATCAAGATTATTACATAAATGTAATGTTTCCTGTATTACTATACAATTCTGCTTATTTATTACCTTTTTTTTTAATAAATAAAAATATCAAGTGATAGAAAATGACATTTCCAAAAGTCTTACATCCTGGAAAATGTGAAAATATTAAATTAATATTTAAAAATTAACAATTACAAAACGGAATTAGGAACAAAGTACTGAATATTCAATCAATAGTAAAGTCCTGGAAAAATCTTATGGGGAAAAATATCAATTGATTAAATGTTCTCCTTTTGTCATCTTTAATGATTCTATCAATACTCTGTTTCATTTAATTGCCTATGGACAATATCGTTGGTTTCCCATCATCTGAGTAGTACAAATCCATGAGCAATGCTGAGCAGAGAAATAGCTGGCTTCGTTACAACTCAGAGCAAGCCAGGAGCTGCTGTCACTTTCTAATGTTGTTGACAGTCCAGCTCATATTCAACAGCATTTTGAAAGAAAAAGAGTGCATATTCTCCCTCTAGTTATTATTATGTCCCCAGGTGGTGAACTGAAAAAACAGTTTTCCACTGGCACAGAACAAAGTGCTAATACAATTAGCTTTATATCCGAAAAAAAGTCCTTCGCCTTTTGAATACACTCATTCACAGATTACTTCTTTGTTACTCATTTTAGTATCATTTTTCAATAAACTATAATGCTTGTTAGACTTTATACAAAGTTTTCTGGCCATAGTTTTGTTCATATTTCTTGGTGGTTACTTTTAGCAGCAGAAGAAGAAGAGAAAAGATGACAAGGGAACAGTGCAGTGTCCTGAGTGTGGCACAGAAAGAAGAATGCCATTAACTCATAAGGAAAATAGAGATGTTATTACTTAATATTGCAGAGTGCTGTGCCTGTGTTATACCTCTATTTAATTTGTCTTAGTCTAGTTTTTCTTTTTCCACCAGTTTCTCTTAAGCCTATGTTTGTTTTATAAGTATGCGAGTATGAGTATTACATAAATAATTAAATTCTTTCCTTGCACAAAAAACAAAGATCAATCTAATTTCTTTGCAACTATATTTTTTAAACAGCCTTTTTTTCCATTTAATCTAAATGGAGTTGAGTAATATCACCACTAGACTTGGTCCTTACCTTCTGCCTATTTGAACATGCACTCACTGATCCTTGCCCTTCAGTCTGGAGAGAAGAGCATGGCAGACCACAGGGTGGTCTGGTGGTGCTGATGTTTAACAGCTGCAGTTGTTGGGTAGGTGTCACTCTGGGGTTGTTTGTCTGAAACTAGTCCAGCTTAAAAGGTAGGAGTCTGATGAAAGAAATCCCTTTATTATCACTGTACCTCACAGATAGCTAAAAATACTGGAAAATATTAAACAGTCCTCAAATCCTAGTTTTTCCACAGGAAAAAATGCTTTACCAAAAATACACAACTATATGAATCACAAGGAGAGAAAACCAGGATGGTTGGGGTTCGCCATTACACCAATATATTTCATAACCAAAGGCAGCACAAATCCTTCCTTAATGCCATAGTATTGCAGAAGACCAGCAGCTCACTGAGCTGTGACAGTGCCTTCACAGAGCAAGTTTTAGGAATAGGTAGTCCAGCTACTGAATAGGCTTTTCTTTCTAAAGCTTGAGCTAAGAATCGAGTTTGTCCTCATGTGGAAAATATTTCCTCTATTTCACTGAGATTAACTGAGCAGGGTCAGGTCCTGCAGGGGCTGTGGAGAGAGAAGCAGGATGTAAAATGCTGCTAGGGCATTTGGGCACTGTTGGCATCTGAGTCAGTGGGCACCAGGAAAAAATCCTGTGTGCCAGGAGGCTCCTGAGGAATCACTGGTACCTGTCACAGGGGTCCTATAGTTCCTCTGTGTTTTTATCCTTGACATGAGGGATGGTTCCTTACTCTTGCACTTCATGTGTTCAAGCCTTCAAGGCACAGTGATACATAGGTAATGAATACATACAGCTGAAGGAAATCTGACAAACAGATAAATATATATATAAAGTGATCTTACTGTGTTGTGGCTGTCTGTACTGAGGATATTAAGAAATCATTGAACTCTCTTGAAAATAAAGGTTATTGCAAACCAAGAAATGTTATTGGAATATAGAAGAGTCTGAAAATAAAGGATACAAGACTATGTAAATAATTTTTAAGGTGGTTTTAATGCTTAGTTTAGTTTTCAGAAGACCATAATAATCTATCGCTGAAACACTTCAAAATATTCCCACAGATCAGTTGATTCAGGAAATTCATTTATCCTCTGTCACATTCTAGTTTCATTTAAAGTGGCATGGGAGGCGATCCCAGCAGCAATAGTCTTGATGGTTTTATAATCCAATTATTTGTCTTTGAGTAATTCTTGACATTTAGGGATTAAATCTCCATTTGTGCTCTCCTTTTTTCCATGCCGCATAATCAAAAAGCTTCTTTGATTTATTGAGAGAAAGTGTGGTCTGCTTTACATAAATCATCTTTCCTTTCCAAATCCTTGCTCATGTAAATCCTTCTGTACACTTCCCACCTTCAGAATATTTCAAGTAAAGCACATGTGAGAGAAATAAGGAAAAATCTTTTACCATTTAAATAGCATTTGAATTTTTTCCTTTAAAAAGTGCTCATTCTTCCTTCATAAGAATGATGTATCTATAACCATTTCCATTAATTATTTGGACAATTTAAAGACTCACTCTTCTATGAGGTTTCTAAATGGGATCATAGACAAATAAAAATATAATTTGGCTTCTATCCATACTACTATGTCCTGTCATTTACCAAATATATATATACATATAAGTCTGTCTGTGTGTGTGTGTATAGATGTATTTCTGGACTTTTTCTAACTGTTTCAGAATATTCTTATTATATCAGAATAAAAGTAGTGAACAATTATAAAAACAAAAAGATTTTTTAATTGTTTGTATTAACCTTAAAGTTACATTGAATTTGTGTTTCACAATGCCTTTATTTGAGTAAAGGGTTATTAATATCCCCAATCTTCCTGAAACTTCAAATAATAGGAAAAAAACCAACTTAGGCAATGCTTAGAAGTTGATATCTAAATCAATGTGTTAATCAGCCTCACTTTTTGAAGCTGGATTTCCTTCAATAGTTAGTTGACAAATCCTATTAATTATAGTTAGATTTAGAAATCCATGGCATGTGGTGAGAACAAGCCATATGCTGAGATAAACTGAACTAGTGCACATCTAGGTTAGTTGAAGTATGTGTGATCTTGGGAAGTGGTACTTGATTAAAACAAAGAGTTTGTATACTGTTATTAATTATCTATTTGTTACTTAGACTTGTGACTTAAAATATTATAGGCACAGAGAAATGCCCATTATTGAAAAAATTAATCCATGCTCTTATTTAACAGATTCAGTATCAATTAAGTACTGCTTGACACTTCCCCAGCTCTCTACTTGCCCTAATGCTGTATTCATACAGTAAAATGTCAGCAGAGACAACATGAAATTTCAATCTCAGTAGAAACAATGCAAAATTTTGGCAGAAAATCGCCCCCCCACACTACCTCTAAAATATTTTTCAGTCCTTTTAAGGACTGGTCTTCAGATGACCATTTTGATTTTAGTGCAACTTGATAAAATGAGAATTACATTTTTTCCAGTTTTCTGTTAGGAATCGTTTTTGTGGCTGCAGATGCTCTTTTTAGGGCTGTGAGGTTTTGTATTGATACTAAACAACACTGAAGTGATCCTGCAGGAGAGAAGGTGGCTCCTTGTCCTCCATGCACCCTTCTAAAAATACAAATCAAATTATTCCCTGCAGGCTCTTAACAAGAAGATGAGGGCTCAGACCTGACCACTCCTGGCCAGGGAGATGTGGGGGTGTCCATCCCCCAGTCCTGCCCCAGCCCTGCATCCTGGGGAATGGAACCTCTCAGACCCCAGGCAGATTTGGGCATGGCCTGAAGGCTTTCAGCATTCAGAGTGCTGTTAATGGGTAAAACACTACATGATATGGCCAGGTTTTGCTGTATAGTTTGGGGGTTTTAATTTTTGAATGTGGGTTTGAAGGAGCACACAACAGCACATTCAATAAGGTTCAACTACTTTTCAATTGCTATTCAATTACTCTTAAGTACACATACAGTGTTAGCTGATCTTTTACACTGTGTTTGTACTGTTGCAGGTTTGGTTGTGTAATTTTTTTTTTTTTGTAGACAGAGCAGGAGACACCTGCATTCACCTCTATACATTTTTATGTATCTAGATAGGGATTATATTTGCACTGGAAAATCCATTTTGGTATACATTGATTTTGTAAATAATAGGATATCTGTTTATCCTCTGTTTCAGTGGTAACTGGTCACTGCATAATGCACTGTTGATAAAAATGGAGATATAAGCAATAAGAAATAGTGTTTATTACAACACCGGGAGACTAGAGATGGAAACATACACTAGGTCATTTTAGCTAGTCCCATCAAAGGGGAGACTTTTCTAAGTAAGTGGTTTTCATTAGAGCAATAGTTTATATCCAAGCAATATCATGATGGGAAAGGTGTAAGAGTAGAACAGAAATAGTGTCACAAGTAATTAAATTGCCATATCTCTCCCAAAATCTGTTTCATAGCCTCATGTAATATTTGTAGTTCAATTTCTTGGTTTCATTCTATTTTCTAACTTCTCTAAAATTCAACCCTCATTTCCTAATATTTAGTACATACTGAATGGTTTCCTTCCTTAGTATTTATATTCTTCAAGGTTGTCTCTTTGTTATCATAAAACCTTAGAATAATACAATAAATAATGGAAAATATTATTTCTTATGATTGAAATCTTATCATAATACTGTTGAGACTCATAGTTGGGCACAGTTTTGCCAAATCTTACTGAACTTAAGGAGACTAAAAGGACTGAATTTGAATTGCAAGTAGTGAAAACTGTAACTATTTCCAAAAAAGAGAACATTAATCTATACATGTTCTCTTTTTGTTTTTTTGGTTTTTTTTTTAAGTAGTTGTATTTTCATGACTCTAGAAAGAGGAAAGAATATTACTGAAATTTCCCGAAACAGAAGTTTTCTGGTAGGTTACTGCATCTAATATTTTTTACATTCTTCTACATTAGGCATAAAGAGAAAATCTTTCTCTGAGCTTTTCTATAAAGCCGTGGTATCTTCATCCCACTCCAGCCTTTGTGGCTGTTCAGTCAAGAGGGTTTCATTTTAGAACTCTTCAGGCAATTAGAAGTCTTGTTGAGGAGGAAATCTAATATTTTTGAAATGCAGTAATAATATTTCTGTAGCATAACTGTGAGTTGCTTTTTTGTGCTGAGTCAGTGTATGTTGTTTTTCAAACTTTCACCTTTTGAGATGAAAATGAGTTTGGAAGGAGGGGAAATACTACCTGAAGGCTGTTTGACAATGCCCTTTTGTTCCCAGAAAGTTACAGCTCCAGTGTCTGAATGGATGAAAAGTTTAGCAAACATGAAAAGCGAATGTTTATTTTGTCAAAAATTAATTTTGTGTTTCATTATATATCTGAAATATATAAAAGGTCTTCCCTGAAATATAAATCTTATAATCAACATGCTAATGCAGAACATCCTAACTTATGCTAGAGGAGTTCAATTTCTCAATTACAAAAGTTTTGGAATCAGTTCAATGGACTCATATTTTGGTTTCCAGGAAGCAGGGCTTACATCAAGGTTCAGTTCTTTTACATTGCCTGAGGTACTGAGGTGCTGTCACCATGCTGAAACACCATCCTAGCAATTGCTCCCTTTGCCAAAGAGGTGGGTAGGGCTCATCTGTGCTGAGTGCATCAAGCAATGCATGTAATGAAATCTGGTATTTTTGCGAGTTATTCATTTGCAAATAAAATGCTTTCATAATCCCTACTATATGAAATCTTATATAAAGAGAAGAATATATAGTTATGTGCTGGGAACTCTTCATTAATGACACAGAGAAAGGATTTCCTGTAGAACAGATGGCACTTGTAGTGTCACCCAAAGCGTTCATCTAAACCAGCATTGTCTGGAACCAAATGCCCCCAGGCAAGGACCCGACCCAGTTGTGGGGAGGCACCAAGCAATGCTGACAGATGGCCATGTGTTGGGGCAGCCCAAGGACCACGCACATGTGCCAAGGGTGGCTGCTGAGAGCTGGAGCTCACAGTGGAAAACATTCAGTGGCCTCGAGCTCGTAGGGTGTCCTACTCTGAACAGCATTACATAAGGAAAACAAAGGCATAAGAGCTTAAATCAAATGTTAGGGAGAAGGCAATAGTTTCATAGCCCTTCACCCAGGTTTGGTGGTACACCAATAGTAGGCAGAAAAGTGTTTTGTTAGCTTCAGTCAACAGCAGGATGGCCTAAAATTTAGTTTAATGTTCTGCAGTAAGTAGAATGAGTGACAGTAATAAATACATTTAGAATGATACACTCCAAACTTTTGAAAAACAAAAATTTGAATACCCTAATGGTTTTTACATTGATGCTTAGTGTTTCTTTTCCCTTTTATATATAAATCTGAATAAAATCTTATTTAGGCCTGACTAAGGTTTTAAAGCTGAAGGATACAGTTTAAATAGCAAGGACTTTTCAGATCAAGAGATTGATCAAGGCTCCTTCTGTATTAAGAATACCCTGGAGACACCCTTGAAAAGGGTCAAGAGTCTCACTTATCTTCAAAAGTTGAATTTCAATCCAGTTTATGGTTGCTTTCCATATCTGCAAAATTATTTGCTCTTCTTTTCAGGCAGAAAAGTTTTGAGAGATAGATGTGGTGACAGAGACTTCAGAGGAGTAAACAGAAAAAGAATAGAAAGAATATCAAAACACAGAGGTGACTGAAGTGATCTAAAGAGAAACATGATGATGATTTGCAATGAGAAAAAGTAGTGAGATGGAAAAACATAATGGCGAGAATTTATTTGTTTAAAACATTTATGTGTTTAAATTTGAGGTAACTGCCCTTAGTATTAGTTTTAAATTGGGGCTTTTTTACTATTGTTTCACAATAAATATTATAGGAAGCATAAGTGCAACTGTCCTTCACTCCCTATTTACTGTCATACTGAGCTGGAGTTCAGAAGTGCCACTGCTTCCTCACAGAACCATCCCAAGGGCTGAGGATCTTCAAAATGTGCACAGTCTTTAGACGTGGTCTTTTCTACTCTGTTCTGTCCTAGCAGTCAGTGAGGATACCAGTAAGGGCTACAGAAGTCCTATTATTCTTCTATTTCAAGCAGGTGGGAATCAAATCTTGTGGCTTTGGAGCTTTAATGCTTTGGACCATTATCCCATAGCTTGAATTCCAGCCCATTTTGTGTCAATCTGCAGTAGACCTGATTCTGCTTTTGCAAACTCT
>JAHLSL010000022.1:16591817-16605013 GCA_025920805.1 Petroica traversi
CATTTAGTAAGAATGGATATTTACAGTGAATTTCATTTGGGGATTTCTTTTCTTTATTTTAAAAGCCCTGATACTGCAATGTATCTGCAGTATTATCTGTTCTTTAACTCTGGTGTTTACACCTCTGAATGAGCCACATCGCTACCAGCACGTGTATGTGAGAGAAAGTGGAATGCATCTGCAGCTGAAAAAACAAAATGAGGACCTGATCTGGGTAGGGCTAGGGCTTCACACAAAACATGACTGAAAACTTGGAAGTTCTGTTCAAAAGGTGGGTGGGTGGTGTATTTGATTTACCAGGTCCATGCTCAAGTTCATGAGTGGAGACCTGTGGAAATGTAACAGAGGAGGGAATGTGTTTGTGAGAGGTGTGAAGGAGACAGAAGGGGGAGGACGCAATAAGCATTTCATCTCTAATTTTTTCAGATTTTTTCTGTTCTGTATAGAATATTATTTTCAGTTGGTAAAGTAATATATATGACACCCTGCAGGGAGAGAATGGAAGGTTTGAGGTTGGTTACTTTCACATTTTTGATACAGTGCGCCTCATCAATGGTGTTCTCTTTTCTCAAATAATAAAAATATTACAGGAAATGAAGACAGGTTTCTGTGCTCATTAGGCCTTGTTTGTCTGTTTTCACCACTGCAAGTAAGTTATAATGACCAATCTGCCAATGCAAAGTGAAACTGAAACTATAATCCCAAGGAGAAAAGAAAATTGGAAAAGAAACCCCTTATGAGACAGAAATATCTTAAGAATAGATGGAAGAACTTACTGTCAAGGTGATCTTCTAATTATTATAAGCTAAGTTCAGGTGCCAGGCTTTTCTCAATGGTGCCCAGCAACAGGATAAGGGACAATGGGAATAAATTGAAACGCAGAAAATTCCATTTGAATGTGAAGGAAAACGTCTGTACTCTGAGGGTGGCAGAGCACAGGAACAGGCTGCCCAGAGAGGTTGTGGTGTCTCCCTTACTGGAGATGTTCAAAACCTACCTGGATGCAATCCTGTGCAACCTGTTGTAAGTGACCCTGCTATAGCTCCAGAGGTCACTTCCAAGCCCAACCTTTCTGTGATTCTGTTTAGATATTTATTTTATATACATTCACATATGGACCTTGCTAAAGTCTAGGGATCTCACAGAATCATAGCATCTTTAACAATGTTATTGCTGTAGTAGTAACAATCATTTTCATAGCAGCTTTATATCAGGACCCTTCAGAAATCCTCATGTCATTCCTGTGAAACAGGAATCGGCTTCCAGGAAAGGAAGGTGAAGATCCAAAGTCACACAGGATATGTGTAAGTTATGTGGCAGGATGCTCCATGGGCACCTGTCCATCCAAGAACCCAGACTGGAAATGTGCCACATCTCCCTTCTAGTCTGTGTCCCTGGATTTTCCTAGTGCTGACGTGGAACTGATCTGTGTCAGAGCATCCACACAAAACCAAGATTAGGAAATCAGAGTTAGGTCTGAGTCAGGAGTTCATTTCTTTGTTCTGTTCATGTGGCCCTACACCTTCTGCAGAGTGCTGGTTTTGCCAGGGGGAATTTGTAACCACAGGTCTTCAGTTCTCATCCATTTAAAGCAATGGCAATTTTACCATTGATAGCAGTAACAAGATTGAATTTCATTATCCACAATGCTGCTTTTCTTATAGTTGCCAAAATGTTTCCTGTTGAAATCCTTAGAAACAAAACAAAACAAAAACCAACCAACCAAACAAATAAAAAATATTCAACTTCCAACCACTGACTTAGGTTACAAAACCTTTCAATTTTTAACAGGGCATTGGAAAAATCTAACAACCCCAAAAAGGGAATACTTTTTCCAAGAATAGCACTGTGTATGAACAAAATCTCCTGTTTGTTTTTATGTAGTTGGCAAAGAAAATAACCACTGTTTTACTTACTTTCAGATAACATGCATGGTACCTGAGCAGCAAGCTGGTAAGACAAGCCTGACTGCATTTTAGTGGATTTATGTCTTATGTAGTGCATGCAGCATCTTGATTTTCTGTGAAATGTGAAGGATTTACTAAGACAGAACTCCACAGCACACAAATAGTGTGGAAAGGCTCAGGAGCCTCTTTTCTAACAAGGTCTGTCAGAGCTTCCAGGGTCCCTGTTATGAACCTAGGGACAAGAGTCGGAAAGCTCTGGGACAAGATGTGGAAGTTGTGGGGTTTACAGCTGGAGGCAATTTCTATGTGAGTGGTGGAAAGGCAGAAGAGAAGAGCCTGAGTAAATACTGAATTACTTAATTCAAGATGTTCTTGGTAGTGTCTTTGCCACTCTTATAGGGATGAGTCAGACAAATGTTAACTTCAGATTTGTGGAGTCCTGAAAAATCTATTTAACTATGTAAACAGCACATTTCATTCCTTCCAGGATTTTTTTTTTTTTTTCAGAAATTCAAGTTTATTTCAAATTTATCTGGACTGGTACTGAACTTTACTGAACAGTATTTCCCACCAACTGCATATTCTGCTGTCATTCAGACAGTTCTTTTCCTTTATTTTTTTATCTTTATTAACACACATCAAAGGTGTGGAAATGCAGCAATTCCTGTCCTACAGATGGTGGGCTGCAATGAAGACACATCCATTGCACAGCAAGCTCTCTGTATTGTACTTCATGCTTATTTAGCTTGGTCCAGTATCTTTAAGGTCAATGATGGCTTCTCAGTAAGTTCAGTTTTCATTGAAATAGGGCCTGAGATGTGTTCTTATCTGAAAATGGTGAGAACACACTATGTTGTTGATTATATAATGACAATGTTATCAGTGGTTTTAGTAATAATGCAAATCTCTTTAGAAAAATTAAGTTATATTATTCTTGCCAGGTCTACTCTAATGAGTATACGCTCTCTTACGTGAATGGGTAGGTGCTGAGGATATTTTTTAACACAGACCATTAAAATTTTGTTTAATTAAGAGATAAATGTGCCATTTTATACATGGCTAATGTGTAATGTAATAGAAATAGAATAATTTTGATGAAAAGCTAGTTAATAGACTAATAAATAGACTATAGGAATATCCTATTTTCCTTCACGTTTCTCCAATAGTTTATTAAAGAACCAAGCAAATTATTTTTTTCCTGACAGCGTGAATATCTGTGAAGCAGATATTCCCCTGAATTTTGCCTGTATATTGTAATAATTCCATTAAACTCTTTGGGTTTTTTTAACTATAAAATATGTGAGCCCTCTTGTGGCCAGAATATCTTCTGTGTCTTATGAAATCATCAAAAACTACATGGCATGATGAAGTAACTGCCTAAAATACATAGAGAACACTAAGTATAAATTAGTTTAATTAATACCTCTAATGTCAGTCCTCTTTGATTTTTCATAACAATTAAATCCATTTAAGTTTTCTCTTATATCTTTCTTAATTTACTATTTGTAGCTAAAATACCCAGGAACTTCTGGGTTTTTAACAGGGGCTTTTCGTTAAAGTCTTCATATGTATCAATTATTTCAATCATATAGGACCAAATATGCCCATCAGTCAGAGCTGTCTTTTGGTTATTACTGAACTGGAGCTGAACTCTGAGGTGATTTTGAGGTGGAAGAGACTTTATTTCATTGCCACATATCACTCTTCCCTCATTAATTAAAGCAAAAACATGGCAAACCATCCCAACTACATATTCTTATTTAAGAAAAATTCTTATCACCTGATGCAACATTTTTCAAATTTTTGAGGGCTTTTTGCTCCCCTTCATTAAAAAGACCTGTTTCTGAAGTGTAATGCATTTCTTTGAAAAGAAACAGGAAAAATTTTACAGCTGTTCAAATTAACTCATGAACTGGGCCTTGAGAAATTAGATAGTAATTTTCATTGATTAGATAAAATATCAGCACTCTGTGGTTAAAGTTATAGTAAATTTACAGACATAAAAGGGATGGTATTTTAATTTCAAACTCTCAGTACTACGCCTCACAGATTTTTCCACTGCAAAAGGTCTGTTGCTGTGCTCAGATATTTCAAGTAGTATAATTATGGCATTTTAATGTATATATGCCCTGTGGCTTGCTGAACACTTACTGATTGTTTGTTTTAAATCTGCTGATCAATAGTGTTTACTTAGTTATTTCCCCTGAGGCCTGAAAAGAGACCAAAAACATACATTTTGTTGTAACTGGCTATATTTTATTGTAACTGGCTATTTGAAAGTTCTACTGGAGAGAATTGGTTGCAATACCTTAATCTTCTGTATCACAGTGTTTATGGTACTTGTGTATGATTATTTATTTATGACATAGATATATTTATATATGTGTTCAAGAAATGCAAACATTCAACACATCGTTTATATTTTTCTAGTTTCATCTGGTACTTTATTTTTGGTTTCCTATATTTTTATTTGTTTCTATCACAGTCATTTTAGTAGTACGGAATCAGATTAAAACTGGAGTGTATTTTTAAATTCTTGCTCTGTTACTCTGTATCTATTTTTTTCCCTAGGAAATGTAGCATACCTTCATATAGCAAAAGAAATACCATATTCATAAACAGTCCTGGTGTTCATTTTTATAATACATTATTATCACTGTATTCTTAGTATAAATTCCTAAGAAATTGTTTGCCAAGAGTCACTGTAGAATGAACAGAACTTATCCGGTACCTGACACCCTAGAGAAATTACATGCACAGGAAATATGCAGGAGCCTGTAGGAAATACAGAAGAGGCAAAGATTGGTAGATTAAGTGAGGAGGGGGAAAAGCCAAATCTCATTAATGGTGTAATTAGGTAAGTTTCTCATTTTCAAAATTTGAAGGAATGTAAAAATTAATTGGGCAGAGCAGAGGGTAATAATTAATAGACTGTTTGATTTCTTTCATGAAGAGAAAATTCAGCTGCAGACCTTTTTGACCAGAATCACTTCTCATATGAGATAGGTTAAGGCTACCCAGAACTGAGATGCTCCTCTATATTTAAGAGTCTCTTATATTTACAGCTCTGAAGAGAATATCAATCAAATGTCCATTTCATTACAGTTATTTTGATATTATGGGAATTCTATTTCAGTGTGGTTTTAATTAGGTATTGTAATTCTTAAGAATGACAACAGGCTAATGTAGGTTACTTTATTATGAAAATCTTTTTCATCTTCATGTGGTTAAGTTTCCATGTTCTTGGAAAAGAACAGTTACTAAGCACTTAAATGTGCATCTCTTAGTGAGACAGTCAGCAAAGACAAGGCAACTGGTTTACTTTATTTAATGTTTCATTTCTATCAAAAGAAACCTTTTTATTACATCAAGATACAGAAGCTTGCTCATACCATATGACAATGGAAATCATAAAACATTAAGTCCAACAAAAGCAGGTTGTCAAAGCTGGGTATGCTCAGCTGCATGCAGTAAAATATTGTGTACATAATTTGTGTGTACAAATAGCACAGCAATTGTGCCTTGGCTGGGTAAATAAGACATCCTTTTGCAGTATATGAATGAATCATAAGATCATAGAATGGTTTGGCTTGGAAGGGACTTTAAAGATCAAGTTCCAGCTGCCCTGTCATGGGCAGGGTCATGGCTGCCCAAAGACCCAACCAACCACACCATGAAACCTGCCAGGGACAGCCACAGGTTCTCTGGGCAGCCTCTTCCAGTCCCTCACAACTCTCTGAGTAAAGAGTTTCTTCCTCATATTTAATCTTAGTCTCCCCTCTTATAGTTTAAACCATTCCTTCCTTTTCCTGTGTCTGCCTGTGTAAATCTCCCTCCATTTCAGGAGCCCTCTCTGTACTCCAAAGGCCGCAGTGAAGGAGCCCGGGGCCTTCTCCTCTCCAGGCTGGACAATCCCACCTCTCTCACCCAGTCATGGTGGCAGAGGTGCTCCAGCCCTCTGATCATCATCACAGTCCTCCTCTGGACCCACTCTGACAGGACCATGGTTTTCCTGTGCTGGGAACCAGACCCCACCCAGGGTTTCAAGGTTTAACTCTTTCAGCCACGTTCTGCACTCAAACTCAGACTTCAGGTTGCCCCTTGTAGCCACCTGCCAGAAGTTAGGGAGATCAGGACTAGGAGGTTTGGCTCGTGGCTCTCTCTGTTGGCTGGACACCTTTCAAGGGCTGACACATCAGGGAGAGCCACCCCTAAAAATCCATCTGTCCTTCTGTTGTGCAGGTGGGTACAGCACAGCAGGCAAGATTGAAATTCGGGGCCTGGTTTTTCCAGGGATGTTAAATACAGGATATGTTCTCGTCTAGATGCAGGATTAGCACAGTCTGCTGACTCTCAGGAGCAGGGCAGAGGAGTCCATAATGACTGAGCCCTTTGGGACTTGATTTAAATGCTCTAGAGCTCAGAAAGTTCTGCAGTGAGTCCTTTGGATGGCCAAGGGCTGGCACTAGTCCATATTGTCCCTGTCTCTGTTCAGTTAGAATTACACTACACTAGGCCTGGAGGGATTTAAGAAAATTATTTTAGCAAAACAGATGGGAGGTGTAAATGGATTAAAATTCATGTATTGCATGGCAGTTACTTTTAAAATAATTACTTCCATGTCCTTCATGCAGAGCTGTACATCTTTTGTCCCTCTTTGTGCTATTCTGACATGATAGTAAGAATTTCAGGGAAAATTTACAAGGATGGAATTTGTCGAATTTAAAACATTTTGAGTTTATCATCACCAGCATATGAATGTTCAAGCATAGACTTGCATAGACTTTTTTACTGATTAATATTTAAAATTTGCTTGCAAATACATTCAATTCCTAATGGAGAAGATATGCAATTCAATATAACAGTCAAGTTAAATCTTGTTCCATGTTTATAAAGTGGCAAGTCCATATTCAGTTATAGTCAACAAAATGCTACATCCTTTTTGAAATATTTTATTAATGAGCATAAATGGAAATTCCCCTTCTTCTTCAATATGAATTATTACTTGCAGTTATTTTACATTATTGCTTATTTATTAAATATTTAACATATTCAAACTTTCTAAGGGTTTGGATTTTTTTTCAAATGTATGCAATAACAATTAATTGGCAGCTTCTGTATTAAATAAAGGTAGCTATAATTGTAACCCTCTGCATATGAACTAAAGTAGTATTGTCTCAGTGGGTAGCAAGGCCAGTGTGACCCTGATTCCTGCAGTTCTAAAATAAATGAGAAGACCAAAATTATTTAATGAGAAATGAGTGAGTTTCTAATGCTGTGGACACCACCTGTTACTGAACCAGAGAGAATTTATTTTGTCTTGCTGCTTCATAAACCTCAATCTCAGAAGGTAGATTATCAGGGGATGGAAAATTCTATACCTAGTTTGTGAACACAGGTTGAATCTTTATGGGAAATACATGTCACTCAACTGAGATTATTTTTTGAAATTCTGATATAGAATGTGAACATAAAGGCCTTTATGATATGATGATTTATGACAGAAGATGATGGGGATTCAGGGGCCAATATAGAGAAAATACTCAGGTGGGAAAAAGATTACATTGAAGTAAGGGCTAGTGAAGAATAAGATGTTGTTCAGGATGCTATAGGTAATTCCAGAAAAGCTACCAATGTTACAAAAATAATGAGCTTTCCATTTTAACCATCAATTCAGATAAAGTAAAAAAAAGGACAATTTTCAGTGAAAAGCACCCTTAAGTATGTCTTTTCAATGCTCTGAACAAGTCTCTGAAAAAAGCAATAGATTAATTGACTTTCAGATGCTTCTCTCAGAAGAGAACATGAAAATATCTTAGCAATTCTTTAAGAAAAGGGAAATTATTTAGAAGGAATATTAGTTGCTTAAGTGCTTAAAATTATGGCTATTCACAGACTACATGGTACACTGGTGTGTCTATTTCTAAGAACAGTCTGATTCACTGTGTCCATGAGTGCATGGCCTGCTTTAAATTATTGAACTGAATAAACCTGGGTTCTTAAGCAAGATGATAGAAGTGTGTCTTTTTCATGTAATAACCATTTGTCAGCCAGAAATAAATGTAAGAATAAATATAAATTATACAGACACACATGAATATATAGATTACATAGCTACATATATAGATTTGGGTGTTTATACAGAAATGCACTTTTCTATATATATCTATCTGAAATTATATATCTATGTAAATATGCAAGCAAATATGAAATTCTTCATGTTCTAGCCTGGAAAAAAGGCATGTATTAAATAATTCCAGTTCTCATAACTCTGTGAAAGTATTTATACTTATTTTAATGAGTCAGGGCCTAGAAGAGTCCCTCAAGAATTAAATTGGCTTAAATGCTTATAATGCAAATATTTCTCAGGAGGTTTTCTTCAAACACTCAGCAAAGTTACTAAGTTACATTTCTAAGCTAAGCAGGAGAATTGTTTCTATGTCTCATTTCTGTATATGAAAGTATTTTATTCTTTCTTGAAGAACAGTTTTAATTTTACATCTTTTTCCTGAGTTTCAGATAAACTTGACTATAACTTGGCTTTTTTTTGTTATTTAGTCAACAATAGTTTCTAATCAACCTTGAGAAAACAATATTTCTCCTCTAGCCATAGAACCGCAGAATATCCAGACTACAGAAGAGCAGAAGAAAAAGAAGACAAAGATTAATTTCTTCGACTTCCAACTGCAACAAAAAAAGTGTTTGAAGACAGTGAATCTGAAAATTTTGATGTATAATAACATACTCTGAAGTTCAAATATTTCTAACTTCTTAGCGTGTTATGATCATGTATTTTGTAGTGCAATAATGGCACAGGTATGGTGTTTTTAAAAATGAACAGAGATAGTTACATTCAAAAGGACTTGACTATGACATTTGGTGTCATTTGTGCTGTCAGTGACTATTTTATCCAACCCAAAATCACAGCAAAGGAGATATTTTGGGAAGCAAGCAAAAGAGTTCTTTGATCCCACATTTTGAGTTAAAGAATAGTTGTCTCAGAGGCAAAATTCTGGTCTTCAAGACACAGGATCAGAAGGTTTGGAGGTAGCCTCTCAGAGAACATTTTGGCTAGCTAAGAAAGGGTGCTTGAGATCTGTGTTTATGACTCATTGTGAATGAGGTGGGTTCTGTTTCTGGTACACAATAAAAGTCTGATTGCTTCAGTGACTGGAGGTGTCACTTCACTCTACAGAAACTGATTAATAAATTAATAAGCCTTGCAAATACCTACTAAGCACAAACTACTCCAGTTAGACACTTTTACTAACATGCTTGGTAATTGCTAATGGTTCTGGCAATTTGAGCCAAATGTTGGATCATTTGTCCTCTCATCTATATGAAAGGACTTCTGAACTGTCTTCCTTCTTTTGCTCCCTTCTTCAACATCAAAAACATTAATCAAGCCGCTCATCTTTTGAGACTGATCTGGATTAGTTCTTGACTGGCCATTGCCTTCTTTCTACCACCATGCCTACAGCAATTTCCACCTCGAGTTTTCACAGATGATGAAAAAGCTTATGATTCTTTGGTTTTCCAAGTGCCATCTGTGATTCTATCCCATATCTAGGTGCCAAATGTCATTTAACATTCTTCAGGGTCTTGTTTACTAAAGTCTCAAGGGAAGATGGAAGCTGTAGGACTCCAAACAAAGCATAGAGAAACTTAAATGCAACTGTATTTCACTATGGTCAAAAATGCATGGAAAATGTTCTCCATTCTCTTTTGGCAAGCCGGAAACATGTTTCAATTACAAAATAGTAGTATGGACTTATTTTATTACTTCAGACCTATTACTCTTACTGAATATTGGTTTAATTAAGATAAATATTTGTGGTTTGGGGCTTTTTTTGTTTGTTTTGGTGTTTTTTAGATACTGAAAGACTACCAGCTAGATTGCGTTAAAAAGCAACTACACTTTCAGCAACAAGGGTGTAATGTTTTTCTGATGTTTTGAAAGAATAGTTGTTACCTTCACTGGAAAAATGTGGACCATAAAGGAAAATAATGTGGGTATAGTCCTATTTCTGAGTACTTCAGCCGTTGCTTCCATAGCAAAATCACCTTGCCTGGTACATACTTGTAATATGTTTTGTTTTCAGAACTTTGGAAAGCAAAAAAAAGTATTAGTTAGTCAAACAAGAATATTCACTGCATTATCAGTTTAACCGAAAGAAAAATATTCCCTTAACTAGAGAAAAATTCTTAGAAATAAATTCATTACTAATTTCCTTTAAAGCAAGCCTAACCTTGATACTTTAAAATAATTGAAAAACAGTTAAAATAAATGGGGTTTTTCACATCATTTCAGCTATGTGAAAGAGTGTATTGAAAACTGTGACCCAGCAAAAGGCTCCTCCAACATATAGTGATGTTTTGGCTTCTGCACAGGGCTTGATATCACTCTCATGAATAGTTGATTAGGCTGTAGAGTGCAAAGTCTGCATGCATAATTGAAGCTATACAGAAATAATTGATCTAATTACCAGTGCTGCGTAACGTCATTTCAGCTATAGACCTGTCCCACTGGCTGATGTCTGCCCTACAGTTCCCCTCTAAGTGGGATATTCTGAAGGAATTCTTGATATTTTTAGTGACTCTTTTGCCCTGCAAAGCGTCTTCTTAACTGCTCATAAAGCGTGTTGAATATTCTGTAGTAACCAACCTCATCCCTGCTTCCATATCCAAGTAAATTGCTGGAAGGCATCCAATATATTTGGACATATGGATTTTCTCTCTTGTACCCCTACACCCTCTCATCATGAATGGTGGAATGAATAAGAAAATGAACAATTTTTAAAGAAGAAACAGCCCTCTTTCCCACCTCTTCCCAAGTTTAAGTATTGACCACATTGATCATAGCATTAATTCCAAGACACACTTGCAAAATACTTTGCTTTTCTTCTCCCATGGGATTATTACCACAGGCTTTTTGTGAAGTTTTTGAACATTCGGCTATTGTAGCATGTGGAATACAGGTAGAATTCAGGTGCTCAAAGGGGTTATTTGCAAAATCTCTCATTTCCACCTCTGTCAATGTCTTGACACGAGGTGCTGCACACAGAAGTCCTTATTCGATGTTGACTGCAGGAGCTTTCCCTGGAGAGTTTTAGGAGTCACACACCAGATGAATGTACACATAAGCACCCACCAAAAGAAGGGAGTTATCAGGGACTGTCTGTGATAAGTGTGAGTTGAGGATGAGGAAAAGACTTCTCAACAATTCCAGTCTCAAATTCATGGGTTTGTGTACCTATAGTAACAGAGAGACAACCTACCCTAAAAAAGCAGCCATAATAAATAAGTACCAGACAGAAAAAAGAGGTTCTTGAAATAAGATTTTTAAGCTATTAAGCACAGTAGATACTTCAAAAACAGGCAATGGTTTAGTCTTCCAATAATAGAAGGAATTTGCTTCTGATATAATCTGATCAAATGTTCAGGGAGGAAAACTCTGGTAAGTTTCAAATTGAAAATGGCATAGTCCTGCTTTCCAAATAAATACTTAGAACACAGCTAGCCCAATTTCAGAAAGAAATTGTACAAATGTACTTGATTTTAAAATTACCAGTTTTTTGTCAAGAATGACCAGCTAGAATTTATTTTCAAAATACCAAAGCCCTCCTAACTGATGCAGACATAAAGAAATGCTTTGAGTATATGATTCCTATTTAAAATAGCCTTGATTGATTGTATTGCAAGCTGTCAGCTTATGGAAATATTGACATCAGTTCAGAAATTTTCACTTAGTGAAATTAATGTGAATTTCCAAAAGGGTGAAATGCAGCATTTTGTTGACACTCACAAACAGTATGGAACTGAGAACGGTGTCAGTACTCCATGTTAAAGCACCTGTGAAATCATCTCTTAGTTGTATCCAGATAAATCCCATGGATAAATCCACAGAATTCTGTATAACAAGGTAGGATTAATTGCAAGAAATCTCAGGTATGTGAATTGCTTAGAATTTTTTTCAGCTTGAGAATTTATTCTTAAAGCAAGAAAATAGCAATGTTTTGATGCATAGGTTTTTTCTGTGAATAGATTTGCTGGTGTTTAATGAAATAAATAATTCCTTAAGCAAAGACATGAAAAAACAGAGGCTTAGGAATGTATGATAATATAAATCAAGTACATTTTAGGAAGTGAACTGTTTCTTTTATCTATTCATGAAGTTCCTGAATTCAGGATTCAAGTGGTGCATCACTTCCCCCCAATTGTCTACCCCCACATACAAGTTTAATAATACAATAGAATTTATAGTAAAGATAATTGTGACTTTATCAACTTGAATATAGATTCTTTATTTCCATACACATATATTTTTATTTAAAATGTAGTATGTTGAATCTTAAACCTTTGAAAGGTAACAGGGAAAATCATATGCTAGGTTAACATCCTACAAAACAAAAAATTTTACAAATACTTAGGAAACATATGAAGCCCCTTTATCTTAGATATGTTCCAGCTTGTACACCTGCCCTTATCTATATACTTCTATTTTTTTCAAATAGAACTTTCTCAATTCTTTACTACTTTTGTAAAGCAGTTACAAATATAAGCTGCAAGCACAGCCTTGCTGGCCACACGTACCCAGGTGTAAAGTTCTGCTCTGGAAGAGGTTCCTGCCGGGCTCCAAGGATTTACTGCTGGGTGTAGCACATGAAGTGGAAAAGCCCCATACACCTGAGTGAGCAGTGCATGACAATAATATGGGCAGGAAAAGTTAATTCAGCAGAAATAAATGAGGTGCCAACTGTAAAGCATTAAAATGCCTTAAAGTTTCCTACCTCCCTCACTTCCCAAAATTAACTTCGTGCCAGGGAATACACAGGTCTACCTGGCTGCTGGGCAAAACGGGGAGTGTTGATTGCGCCGTGGTCTGGAACTTAATTGCTCTTCCAACACGAAACACTGAGTTGACAAACAGGGAGAAGGAAACACTCGTGGGCTGTGAGCCACCTTCAGCCCCACTTCCAGCCACCTCAAACCCCGATTCCAGGCACCTCAAACTCCCCTTCCAGCCACCTCAAATTCCCCTTTCAGCCACCTCAAACCCCGCTTCCAGCCACCTCAAACCCCGCTTCCAGCCACCTTCAGCCCCACTTCCAGCTGCCCCAAACTCTGCTTCCAGCCACCTCAAACCCCTTCCAGCCACCTCAAACTCCCCTGCCAGCCGCCCCAAACCCCGATTCCAGCAACCTCAAACCCCTTCCAGCCGCCTCAAACCCCTCACCCCGAGCCGCTCGGCCCCGCGGAGCCGCTCCGCTCCCCGCCCGCGGTGACACC
>JAHLSL010000022.1:16630013-16647088 GCA_025920805.1 Petroica traversi
GGAGCGCCGCTGGGATGGCTCCGCCGCCTGCAGCACCGCGATCCCACCGAACAGCCCTGACAGCCAGAAATCTGCTTTTTCTCTGGTTCTCACTAAGAATGGCGCCTTTCATTTGCGGCGCTGCAGCCCCGTGAGCTGCACGCCCGCGGCCGCAGCCCGGGCTCGGCAGTGCCGGGCAGCCCACACGAATTTCAGAGTGAAAATGGGGCTGGTACCTGGCAGCGGATGCCGAGTCCCGTGAAGAGAGAGAAAAGGGCTTCACTGGTGCCCCCTCCATCTCGCCACAGCACCTGGACACCCCCTGCTCGCCTTGCTCCTCCGCAGCGTGCAGATGAGGGACCATCCCTCCGTACCTTCTTTGAACCTGCTGTAATAGCCGCGAGGATAACCAGGGTTGAGAGCCAGCTGTTGCTGGGCTTATACGACAAATGAGAGATTCAGATGTAAGATTGATAGTAATTAGATTGCCACCTGCTATCGCTTTAATCCGTATCCCGGATTTTTAATTGTTAAGGGGGGGTGGGGGGGCAGTTGGCACATGAATATATGAGAACTATCTTATAAGGCACAAAGCATCAGGATTGTATCCCAGGCATCATAATTAGGGCTGCCCGTTTTTTGGTTTTAGCCTCTGCTGAGAATTTTAGCCTAATAATTTTTCATCAGTTTCCTTCTGAGTTTTCTAAGACTTATGCGCTCTGTCCTTCCATCCATCCATCAATTTGTTTGTTTGTTTGTCTGTAGCAAATACAGACAATTTCATTTCAGGCTTGGACAGCACTTTCCAGTTTGGCTTCCTGACAACCTTCTGCATCAAGTGGCCTGCATTCACTGGCATTGTGTCTGATTTTCATCAGGTTCCTCTCTGAGGCCTGTTCCTCCTGGCTGTTACCCAGGTGAGCAGTCCTGCTGCAGTCACTGATAATAGCTGTCAGTAATTAGTACTTAAACAGATCTGTAGATTTCTTCCCCCCTGCTTTGGATAGCAACAATCTACTTTCAAGTCACGCTTCATCAGGAAAAGAGAACACCAAGAATTTTGAAGGGTTTGCTATCAGGTTCCACAAAGGGATTTGCTTGGGAGGAACACGTTGGTTTTGTTGGAGAGACACACAAAATAGACTATGATTTGCATAAGGAGCTGAGAGAGGAGAACTGAATGAGGGGTCGAGGGAAGGGGTTTCATTGACTTCAAAGAGTATTGGATCAGATTCACGCAGACCATCTGCAACTTCCTTTGATGCACCAGCAAACTGGAGATAACAAGCCTCTCTTCTCTACATGCCCTGTGTAGGGCATTATGTGAAGAAGGACTTTGAGGCTGGCAATGGCACAAGCCACTCTTAGAAGAGAAAGTAGGTCCATATAATGTGTTTGGGGGAGGCTGTTTTTTCGAGGTAATTGAATATTGCAGCAGGTTTGAAAGCAAACGTACCCTAGAGGTCACTGCAGAGCAGTCGTTTGAGTCGCAATGCGTTTCGAGGGAAAATTGTCAAAACATTTTGGAGTAATAGATTTATTTGGGGTGACTCTCAGTAGTCACAGTCCACCTCTCTCCAAAACCACCCAACCACATGCCATCCTCCATAGAGCAGGATCCCAAAACTCTACCCTGTCACATTTCACAGGCAGAACATCACCTCCCTCATGCCCTCCACGTCCTATTCTCACTACTCCCTCTACCACACCTCACCCCATGAGGCCTTCCTGCTGAGGAGTAGCCCAATCTCACCCTCCTGTCTGCCTCACATCTCTGCAGCCCGCACAAGCTGCCCCCCTCACCTGCCATGGTTCCATCAAATGGCTTTGTTTGCCTTTCTCCATCCAGAATAATGGTTCTGATCAGATAGGAAGAGGTCCCTGCAGTGGTTGCCACAGGCTGGGAAGTCATCACAAGCACAGCTGTACACCTCTGATCAGCTGTAGTAATCTGAGGTGCTTAAGGGATTATGTTAAATACTGTGGTAAGGGTGGAGCAGAGGAATTTTATTGCCTCTGTAGAAGTTCATCAGCTTCCTCTATTTAGGCAACGTTTATCAATAGGCGATTTCTGGCTATTCTTGAGGCAGAAGGTGAAATCTTGCAGAAAAGATAAATTGGCACAGGGGTAATAGAAATAAAAATAGCGACAGGCTCAAAATAATAAGCCATCCTAAGTATTTCTACAGCCCTTTTCATCTGTGCACGTCAAGCAATTTGCAAGATCTAAAAGAATGGAGCCTCTCAGCAGTGCTCATCCACCAGAATTACGCAGTTTCTTTCACCTATTGCTTAACTGCTGTCACCCCTGAATTAGGACAGAGGAGCTGTTCATTGCTCAGGGCAATGATGCCTCGAGATTTAGGGTGTGAGAGGCTAACTCAAACTGTAAGACAAGGCAGCACTTAGAGAGTTGGCCAGGCCACTGCCTTACAAAAAAGCCATGGATCTTTAACACCAAGTGGTCAGGCCCTCAGTTTGACGTCTCAGCTGATAAAACAGGAAAGGTGAAAGCAGGGGCAGAACCAATCTTTTAACAGCTGGCTATAGGAGAAGACAAATTTGTAAACTGAAAGAGGGACAAAGGAAAAACATTTACCCCCCGCTTTTAATAGAGATTCATTCATAAAACTTAAGTGAAGGCTACAAGGTCATAGAAAGTTACATGTGATCCAGTTTTGGAAAATGCCCTTCTTACAGACTAAGCCCAGGGGCAGAGTCTATTTGAGCTATTGCTGGGGAGAAATGTCATGGAGCCCCCTTTTTTCCTTCTCTGGGGGCCTAAGGAAACTCCAGCCAGGCATATTGTACATGACAAGGTTTAACGATCTTTGTTCATAATGGATCCAGGCGTGAATACCCAAGTGCATTCAGGAGAGGCCCAGGACTAAGAGGTAAAATGTAAAGCCTGAAACAGGAGGGAACATTTTCTGGATTGGGATAGGGTCATTCCTGGGGCAGTGAACGTATGCGGGTTCATTTTGCACCTGGTATTCTGATTAACAGTGAGGTCAATCTACTGAACTTCCCAAGCGTGAACACCTGCTTCTAGCACTGCTCATATCCTAGCCCTTCCCAAGGCTTTCTCCTTCAGTAATCCCAGAAAATGCGTAGGCATCCCATGTCTCTGTCAGAACTATCCCCAAGAGGCTTTCACACCAGGGAGGATTGATCTCAGCTCTTCCATTCCCGAGAGCTCACAGTTCATTCCTCAGCTGACATCCACCAGCCGTGTCATGATCCTTCAGTGCTGACTCCTCTGAAGAGGAAAACACGAATTCTTGTTGTCTCTGACTTCAGCACCTTCCTCTGGGTTGCCTTTGCCTCATTCTTAGCAGTTGGGTGGCAGTTGCTGTTCTTTGCTATTCCTTTTCCTGCCATTACAAGATGTCTGGATCCATCTTTCGATCTTCCACAAATGGCACCTGAGCAAAGATGACCTGGCTGTGGTCCACATTTCTACATCTCATGCACCAGTAGTACAACAGGGCAGCACAGCCTTTGTCTCCTGAACGAAGCAGGCTATGCAAGAATTCCTTATGACTTTTGAACCATCTTTTTCCTGATTTCTGGGGCAACCCCTCTTCCCCCATGATTTTTTCTGGAAGCCGCTTTGTAAATTTTGTCAAACGGTGTGTGCAAAGCAGGCGAGCAGAATGAGCAGAGCCGATGTTTGCTCTGGCAGGGGATCCAAGCTCTGGAGCCTGCCGGGGATCCAAGCTCTGGAGCCTCCAGGGGATCCAAGCTCTGGAGCCTGCCGGGGATCCAAGCTCTGGAGCCTCCAGGGGATCCAGGTTCTGGAGCCTGCAGGGGATCCAAGCAGGGAGCTGCTGACTCGGGCGTGGCTGCAGGACCGTGTTCATCGCACCAAGGGGAGCAAACTGAGTGTGGAGCTGCGAGGGTTCAGGCATAAGGTAAGGGTGAGCGCAGTCAGGAAAGCCAGAGCCCAGGGAGGAGGAGCGAGGGAGGACACCACAGAGCAACAGAAAAAAATGTAACTCCACAACAAAAGAGAAGACAGTAAAAGGGAGAGCAATAATGGGCATGCATTTCTCTTTCTTCTGCCCCATGGCAAGCTGCCAATCTCTTCCACACAAATTCCTCAGTGCTAGTAAAACCAGTCCCCATGGACACACCTGCCTTGAGACAAATTCTTTCAGTCTTGAAAAAATCTGGGCACTTCTTCAATAAAGAGCTTTGCTTTTAAACTACTTTGCCATTGTGAATTTTGGCAGCAGCTCACACTTGGAGAGCTTTTGAGAACCCTTTCTGTAATCAGATTTCCCTGCCCTGCCCCAGGGGACTGTGGGCGAGTCACTTCCCACAGCTTTCCCGCAGCTTCCAATTCTGTGACGTGTGGCTCACCACTGCCTCAAAGGGCTGGGGCGAGGCATCGTTTGTGTGTGAAGGGCTGTGAAATCCATGAGGGTGACGGTGCTGAGCAGTACATGGCATGCTGTGAGCGCAGTGTTACCATCAGCTCATCCCTCGGGTATGGCAGGAGGTGGGGCAGGCGCAGGAGTGTGGTTTAAAACACTTCCCAGTGCAAAACATCATTAAATGAATGAAAGAGGAGGCAGTGGAGCCATGTGGTGACAGGACTTATCTCTTCTACACAGCAGGGCCAATGTTTAAGACCAGAAAATATGAACATGCTTAGGAGTACTAGTTAAATACTCAGAAAAAAAAGCCAAGCCCAAGCTGAGACTTTTCCAGTTTCTTCTCATGCAGGCTATCTCCCAAGCCACTTCATGCTGGAGAAGTTCAGGGGTGGCAAAAATCCTGTATTTGCACTGAGAATAGTCTTCCCCCCTTCTCCTGTTCTGATCAAAATCAGGCTAGGCTGTCCATAAGCATAAAAACAAACCCAAATGATTTGCAGCATGGTGCAGCAGAAAAGAGCATCACTACAGTGCTGTGGATACAGGGCCAAAATAACGGGCCTTATGATTTTTGTCCATTTCTGCCCGTTCTGATTTTCTTCTGAGTGAAGTTTCTAGCAATATTAGAGTAACCTGCTCTTTCTTTTTTATTTTCTCTCTCTTTTTTCCCCCCTCTAATTTCTAACCAAATCCTTAGCACATTTACTCTTAAAAAGAGGTTAAGTATTGCTCTTTAAGAGTCAAGTTGCCTGTGTTGGCTTAGATTTGGTTTTAATACCATAGCTGGAAAAACATTTGCGAAGTTTACCTCCTCTCTTTTGGCAATTTATACCCTCTTCCCCCTAAACAATCAAATACCAAAACAAGTTTTGAAAAAGTAGGGTCTGAAGATAGGACGCTGTAATGAACCATGCAGAGTCTAATTCTGGCTTGGCTGCAAATTTAATTTGAAGTCTTGAGCAAGTCAATTAAATATTTCTCATCAACACTTCCCTCAGTAAAAGATGGGATAGTTGCTTGCTCCATAGAGATGCTGGAAAGACTAAGAAAGTCATTAAATAGTTTATTTAATATGTAAAAATCTCTTAAGAATTATGTAGAAACCTCAGTTAGGATTTATAAAAGGCTATTTAAAAACACAATGGGATAAAAAGTACCATCATTGAAACTAATAAATGAAATAACCATGGTAAAAGCTCCTCAGATATGAAGAATTGAACATAAATCTGCCTGGCAGAGTATATTCTGCTCAGAAAAGCAACTGCTCTTTATTCACTATGGTGGAACAAAGTAATTGCAGATACACGAGGAAATTCTTGTAGCCTATGATACTCCTTGATAATACCTTGCATTATTATTGGTCTTTATTTTTCATTATCTTATAACATTTTAGGTCTTTAGTTGGAATCTGCCCTGGTGTGGTTGGTACCTCAGACACAAAAGACAATGAAGTGCATTTCCCCAAAGAGCTTTTGTTCAGAGGTCCCAAAGGTCCCAAGTTTATGTTGCACTGAGAGGTGCTGTGCCATTACTCTTGTTTTACACTTGTGCTCAGATTTTCCCCTTTTCCCCCATTTCATATGAAGCAGAACAAGGCTGCTTATCTCAATGTCTCGTTTCCCCCTCAGTGGGGGCTTTCCTGTGTTTGCTTGGTGAGAGATCAGTGTAGTGCAGCTCAGGTGCTGCTCCTGAAGCTGTGGATCTCATCCTGTGATTATTTATCAGTAACACTGCACAAGCTGCACTGGGACCTTCCTTCCAGGGCTCTTTTCTCAGGTCATCCTGCTGTGGGAGTGAGGAGCAGCAGCTGCTGCTTACCCCAGACATCCAGCTGCATGCAATGATGTTTGTAGGTGTGAGATAAACGTGCTCTGCTCTGGGAAGCTCCCTCTGTCAGTAGAACACACTCACTTGCCAGTTTACAAAGAGCTGAGCTCCACCACCCATTCCATCCTTCCAAGGTACTAAACTGAGTGTGGTTTGCACATAGGTCTGTGTGGATCCTTGTTCTGCAAGCTTCATGGTCTGTTTACTTTGTATGGCACTTTCATTCATGAAAGCTGTCAGTGAGATTTGGTATCTCTGGGGACAGGAGAAAAACAGGTATTTTGCCAGTTCTTTTCCACTTCAGGCCACTTGTAGAAGTGAGGAGCATTTCCATTGGTATCCCAATGGAAATGCTCCTCAAAGTCAGTCTTTGCCAAAAGTCACTCTTCTAAGGCAGGCACATGGCTTCTCCCACCCGCACATGGCTGAACACAGGAGTCTGTGAGGGAACACTTTCCTTTTGGGAAAGGCGAGGAGAGGGGAGAAGGCTGCCTGACTAAAGAATGCCTTTAAATGCCAAATAACCTTTTCAGTAGCTGTGCACTAGATTTTGAGACAAATAACATACAAACAAGCAGTGGATGAAAGTACAACAGGATGGGGGACGCATGAATTCAGACGGTGCAAAGACAGTGATTTCTGTACAGCCTGTGAAGACTCTTGAAAGCAGAGACCTGAGCAGGCAGGGCACGCACGGCCTGGTCAGGGCAGACAGAAAATACAGTGGGGGATGCAAGGGCACCCCTGAGAGGCAGAGCTTGATGCAGCACAGGCACAGCAAGCAGCAGGCTGGTGCTGTGAACAGACACCTCTGATGGCAAGGGGACTCACCAGCTGTGACACTACATAAAATCAGTTGGCTTCACTCATGCTGCTTCACACCTCTGGTGGGCTTTGTGCTGTTCTGGATTAGGCTGGCTGTAGAGATCATTGTCTCTATGATGATTTGGGATTTGTAGAGTTATGTTAGGGAATTGTAGAGTCCCCCCGTAGAAAACACAAAATGAAAAATCACAGAGCTCCAAGACAGAAGAAGCAAAGTAAATTCAGTGCAGTAGAGGTCCATTTTCTGAGGACATTAAACAGCTTTAGGACTACACTAGTAAGTGAACACACCCTTTTTATCACTGAGGCAACCAAAGTGGGGAGAGTGGAAACAGGCTGTTATAGGTAAAGCCAAATGAGATGTTGCCTAGTAACTCTCAGCAGGGAAGCATTTAAACCCAGCCAGTTTAGTGAAGCTGATGTTCTGAGTCAGAGATTATTTTCTCTGGAAAAAATTCTGAAGGAAGGAAAGCTCAATTTAGCAGACATAGGTTTTATTTTGCTGTTAGGGCAAACTAATGACAATGCTTGGGAAAATGTAGAAGTATTTACAAACTTGTACAAGAAAGAACAGACAAGGCATCAAAAGCATCATTTTACCAAACCTCGTTTATGATGCTGATCTGTTTCCCCCAAACAAATTTCACATTCATCTTTATTTTTGGATTTTAAAATACACAAATTATAACAGAAATCTGAAAATACTACACTTAGCATTAATTATTACAATATAATTGCTGTAAGAGAAGTTTCTGGAGCAAACCCTATTTCAATTCTGCTACTGGAAACAGAATCAAAATAATTGATTTAAAAGAAGAAAGACTCCATATCTCCACTGGTTCCATTGCCTGAAATAGTTTTAATTAGGTCCTCCTCCAGGACTTTGCTTTTATGGGTTCACAGTTGGCTCAGCTAAAGGTTTCTCACATCAGGGGGAAAAAACCCCCTCAGACCTTATTTGAAGATTCATGTTATTTTTGCTTCCCTTTAGAAGGATATGATGATTTTACAGAAGTATAAGCTTTGCCATGATCAGCCATGTATACCTGTGTTCCTGAGAGTCACAACTACCGTTCAGAATAGGCAGTCAGGTTCAGGAGAGCACCTCATTTCAGCAGCCTCAACACAGTTAATGATGATAGCTGTGAATGTCAACTATTGCACAGATTATTTTTATTAATTAAAAAATTCAATAAGCAGATCAACACACCACACTACCATGAAAATATAGACTGCCAAAGAGCTACAACAAAAGTATGTATTTTATCAACTATAACAGTAGCTGGAAAACAAAGCTACTACAGCATAAATACTAAAATTTGAGTTATATATTAAAAGCATGAGAGTTTTTTACAAGCATGCTGTATGAGCAGAGAAAGAATGTTCTGCAATCCAGAGAGAGCCACTTCTCACTGGCCGGAGCCTGGTTTGAAGTTTAATGAAACGCTGTTGATACAGAACCTCTGCCCAGACGGTGGGGGTCCATCATCAAACACATGGCCTAGATGGGCATCACACTGCAAGAGAAATTATTACTGTTTTATTATTGTATTGCTTCAGAGTGACAGAATCATTTAGGTTGGAAAAGATCTCTCGGTTCATAGAGTCCATCTCTGACTGATCACCACCATGGCACTAATTGCCATGTCCTGTTGTTTCTTGAACACCTCCAGGGATGGTGACTTCACCACCTCCCTCAGCAGTCCATCCCAATGCTTAACAACCTTTTCCATGAAGAAATTCCTGCTGATGTCCAGCCTGAACCTTCCTGGTACAGTCAGAGGCCATGACTTCTCATCCTGTCTCCAGCTGCCTGGGAGAAGAGGCAAACCCCTCCTGCCTGCACTCCTTTCAGGCAGCTGTAGAGAGCGATAAGGTCTCCCCTGAGCCTCCTCTTCTCCAGCCTGAACACCCCAGCTCCCTCAGCTGCTCCTCATCAGACTTGTGCTCCAGACCCTTCCCCAGCTCCATTGCCCTTCTCTGGACATGCTCCAGCACCTCAATGTCCTTCCTGAATTGAGGGGCTCAGAACCGAACCCAGGATTTGAGGAGTGGCCTCACCAGTGCTGAGTACAGGGGGATGATCACTGCCCTGGTCCTGCTGGCCCCTCTATTGCTGATCCAGGCCAGGATGCCATTGGTCCTCTTGGCCACCTGGGCACTCCCTGGCTCATGTTCAGCACACCCAGGTCCTTTTCCTCCAGGCATCTTCCCAGCCACTCTGTCCCCAGCCTGTAGCTTCAGCCTGACCCAAGGGCAGGACCAGGCACAGACACTTGGCCTTGTTGAACCTCTGGGCTCTCCCCATCAATGCAGCCTGTCCAGATCCCCCTGCAGAGCCTTCCTGTCCTCCAGCAGATCAACACTGCCACCCAAATTGTTGTGTCTGCAAAGTGACTGAGGGTGCCCTCGACCCCCTCCTGGGGATCATTGATAAAGATATTAAACAGAGCTGGTGCCAGCACTGAGCCCTGGGGAGCAGCTCTGGTGAGCAGAGTTATTGCATTATTATCATTGCAATTATGGACCAATATTATGCTGGCACCTACTGTGCTATCTCGAGTTATGAAATTTCTATGATTAAATCAGCGTTGGGTTGTGTGAGTGGGAGAGTCCTGGGGAGTGACAAGGAATCACATGTTGTCAGTGGGCAAGTATCTGCCCCTAAACAAGCAGATCCCAGAAGAGAAAGTCAAAAGGTATTAAAGCCAGAAAGTATAGGAAATAAACGAGAGGATTTAGACATTTCAATATGTGAATTTCAAGTTAATGAATAAGTCACTGTAGGCCATTCTCACAGATCAGCTGAGGATTCCCCTCGCAAATTACTGAGGTGAAAAAGTTAGACTCAATATAGTTATCAGTGACATTATAAAATTGGAAGGTCTTCAGCTGGGGTGCGTGAAGGTGCTTGCTGCATATGGCTGCAAATGTGAACTCTACCAAGATAATGGACTGCAGAAAATTCTTGCTAGCTTTGCAGAAGTGCCTAAGCCTGCTGCAAGGACGGCATTAACAATCTTAACAGTTTACAAAAACAGACAGATACAGACATTAGAAGAAAAAAAAAAAACAAAACTAAGATACAATTAATTAAATTCAATTGCATACTTTTATACCTTAACAAAAGTAACAAACAGATTCAGAGCTGGGAAGAAATGCTTAGGGGTGGCAGCTCTTTAGAAAAAGAACCTGGGTATTACAGCAGATCCCAAAATAAATGTGTGTCTGTGGAAAGGTAAAGGTGTAAGGACAGGAACACCATTTCTAACTCACCTAACCCCAGCTGCAGTGCTATGTCCAGCCTTGCACTCTACTTCAAGAAGGAAAGGGTCAATTGGAAAGAATTAAAAACAGAGCAACAGGATGATCAGCACACTGAAAAGTACTACATAAAAAGGAACAGCAGAAGGAACTGGATCTTCCTGTCCAGAAAAGAGATGACCTAGGGAGCCAAAATAGCTAGAAAAAATAGAAGAGTGGCTTCTGTGAAACACGAGAATCTACAGAAAATAGCAGTGGAGATGCAGGGCACAGCCACCACCCTGCAGGGCAAATAGTAATGGCAGCAAATGGCTTCAGTGGCTGGTGTCTCAATCTCTGCATATTTTAAGAACATCTACAGCAAATATTTAGCAAGACTGAATGAGGAAGAACTGTCCATGTGATGGGCCAAATGCACGGACCTTGTCTCAGAGTCTCTTCTACTGTCTCTTGTCACATCTTGCAGCACACCTTGGGTAAATTTTCTGTTTAAACTCCAGCCTTTGGCTGTACATATACAATTGATTTCCCCAGTCACATTCTTTTCTTCATCCCAGGCTGAGACAGAATGGGCATACTGTAATACTGTGATGCTGTAATGGGCACAACCAGAGCCTACGTGCTAAGCTTTGTGTCTTTGTGTATCATCTCTAAAATAAACATACCTGTTTGCAGACAACTTCAGTTCTAGTTGATCCCAGTGAGTTATCTGGACGTCTCATGATATTGGTATTACTTTCATCTCTGCCACAAGTACCATAAGCCTCAGAAAAAGATGGCCATCCAGTCCCAGAATTGTACTTCTTCTCTGAGCTGTAGTGGAAACCAGATCTTCTTGTTAACAATGGAGATGTTACAAAAGAGTCTGCTTCTATTAAGAACATTGGCCTTCCCCCTCATTCCTGTGTTGTACCAATATTAATAATACTTGGCTCAGTAGAAGTTTTCTCATTGGCATCAAACTGTGCTGGAAACTCTTTTCCAAAGGGAATTCTCAATCAGCTCACAACAGGAGATTTTGCCTCACTCTTTTTATTTCGATGACAGGTTGGTATTTTATAAAGCTTAGAAAAGGTTTTTTTTCTGACAACTATGCTTTACTAACATTATGCACGTACAGAGTTGCAGTTTGAAACCTGGCCCAATCCAGCAATCTCAGAGAAGAGAATTCACAGCAGAAATGAAGAAAAAAAGGCTGGGCCCACCAAACCAGGCTCGTGCCTGATGATGATGGAGGCTTTGTCTGGCAGTCAGCCATCAAGCTGGTTTGGAAAATCAAACAGAACCTTGCTCAAATCATCAACCAACTAATGACAAATCCTCACAGCACAAAGATCTACTTCTCCCAAGAGATAACCACAGCCATAAGAAACAGCACACCAGGCTGTCAGCTTGTGGGTGCCTCCTGTTAACATCCAGGATGACCAACACTATTTAGCTGCATATTAAAACCTAGAGCATACTCGCAAATATGATCAGAAGATATTTTGGGGATTTGGTACTGAAATGAGCTAATCCCTCCTATTTAAAATTGTGCAAGCTTTGACAGCAATACAAACCTTCTCTGATCGAAGAGGGACCTAGTGTGAGTTAGAACAAGAAATAAAGATAGGTTCACATACTTCTCAAATCCGTGGTCTGGAGACTCACCACAACCATTTCCTCTCGATTTCCGTGGGTTTTTCCGTTTCACAAACTCAATGCTCTTACTGGCATCTAGTGGTGGATGGAGACATCAACACCAGTAACAGCTCTTGACCAAGAGGATTAAAACGTCAGTTAGGAGAGGATTTAAAATAAAGTATGTAGTACATATCATGTACATTTTGGGAGTTAATCACATGGTGAAGAAAAATCTGAAAACCTTAATTGCAGTGCCTTTTAGAAAGATAAGACAAACAAACTGGACAAAAAGCTTTAAAAATCAAACCCAAAGAACAGCGCATCAGTCAGCATTTTTATAATCGTCCGTACAGGGCTGTCTTTGAGTAAGGCAGCTGTGGGAATAAAAGAGGGGCTACTAGCATAGAATGAGCAGAAGTTAGTTTTTGTGTGGGCTGTTGCTTAGTCCTTTACATCAATGCACAAATAGCCATGAGAAATGTTCTTCCCTCCTCTCCATAAAACTGGAGAGAAACAGGACAGAGCAGAGGAGCAGCCTGCTCTGAAGCAAATGCTTTTGCAGATTCTGTGTTTGTACATCAAGGTCCTTAGGGATCCCAGCCAAAGAGGGCTCCCTGCTTTCCCTGCCACAAAACCACATGAGCATTGTCCCTTCCAGGCACAGAGTCCCCAAGAATGACCTGGGGGACACATATCCATACATGACTTCTGAGCTTCCCTGGCATACATCTGTTTTGTTTATTTTTTAATCAAAACTATTTATTTTTTGACTCAGGAATCCTTATGTTTATTCACACGTAGATACAAAGATCCTCTCTGAAAACCCACAGAGGAAAGGAAGGCCTTTAACACTGTGTGGGTTTTGCATCTGACCCTGCCTGACTCTGTCCCTTACATGCCACTCACAATACTTAAGTTTATTGTAGATGTTTACCACTGCTAAAGGAAAAATCTTTTGAGCTGTTAAACTTGCCCTCAACAGAAATGGTCTCTGTGTGGTTTTATTAACAGTAATATCACTTAGATTCCCTAATAGAAACATTTTAGTACCCAAAAATATTGCTATTCAAGATCATATTTGTCCTTTGAAGTATTTCACCACTAAATTTATGGATAAATGGACTTTCCCTAAACATATGCATTAGATTAGCCCTCGACACACCATTCCTCCAGCACATGTCATTTACTTTGATCCCTCTTTCAGTCGTCCTGGATGGAATCCAGATAATTCTAAAAAGTGCTTTTTGCTGTATGAATCTCAGCTGTAGGTTTATGGTTTGATGAAGGTTTGAGATTTCATTAAAGCACCACAATTTGCTATCTATAAAGGTTAGGGGTTTGCTCCATGTATTTCCAACTCTTTCAAATGTATATTTGGTAGCAGAAGGTAATAAATTCTGGTATAAATGTATACACACGTTTCAAAGAAAGGAAGAAATACTTCATGTTTACCTGTAGCTAATGATCTAATGCATTTGAAAAAGAAAGAACATTTTTAATGGACTAGGAAATAAACATGATTAATGAATCCCTTATTCAATACTATTTCTCCCACTCTTTGCTAGTGTTCTCCACAGCATAGTATCTCCATGAAAATATATTTTCAGACTATTTTGCACATTTAATAGTTTCCAATTTTCTTACAAGGCTATTTTTTTTTAAAGTTTGGAATTTTTCTTGTCTGTGAGGCTTAGAATTACTTTGTGTTACAAAGAAAAGTGCTTCTGTTCTCTGAGAGCTGGATAGAGCAAAAGGCAGCCTTACTATTTGGTTATATTGCTGTTTTGTTACTAGCTTAACAACAGAAGCAATTCCCTCCTGAATTTGTCCCTATTCATGTTGGTCTGTCAATATCAATTATCTAATATAAAAGATGCCAAAATTGAAGGAAAATCTGAAGGAATTGAAGGAATTCTTCCACAGCTTAGTAATTTAAAATTTCTCTAATTTATCTGAACTTTCCAGAGGTGTTTTTAGGTTTTGTATTTATCTTCAAAATATTTTGTAATGCTGAGCTAACATCAGAAATTAATTTATTTAGAAGTGCTCATTAGCAAATCTCTACTGAAAATTATATATTTAAGCATGCTTACATAACAATAGTTTTCTACACTTGGCCAAAGGAAAGCTAATGGTACTCAATTATCATTTAATTTCTTATTTTAGGTTTATTTTCAATATATCCATTACATTTCCTCTCCTTTCTTGCTATCCAGGTCTTTTGATCCTTAGTGTCCCATTTGAAATTCTGATCTGTGCTTCATTCTTTAAAGTCTTGATAAACTTGGGCATTTCAGCCACATTTCATTCAATTCTCAGTTGGGAATTAATAAGGGCTATTTTCTAGACCAAAAATATGAGAAACTGTCTTTCCTGGTTCAGTTACAGAGAACAGAACACCCTCTGCACATCCTATTCCAAGGCACTCTATTTCCTTTTACTTAGACGCTAATGAAGTTGCAAAATACAGAGTACTGTAAAGAGCACAGGGGTTAACTGTGCAGTCATTTGCAGCCAGGCTTTAAAAAGTAGATGTAACCAAAAAGGTAAGAATAGTGGAATTTAATTTAGGGAACAAGGAGGGGGGTGGGGGTGAAGAGGAGGTCTCAGCTGCAGTGTGAGGGACCCAGCAATAAGAGCATCACAAGAGTAGAGAAAGGCAGACCAAGCATGAGTGGCAGAAGAGGAGTATGGAGGAGCACAAGCACAGAGCAAACACACAGTGATACTCATGCTAAAATACACATATTTTGTAGCAGCTTGTGGCTTAAGGACCTCTTAAACAGAGAATGATTATCAACCCAAAAGAAGTGTCAGGAGAAACAGGCAGACCCTAGTGTGACAGCTGTGAGCTGGCCTCTGGAATCCTCAGCAGCTCAAGGAAAATGCATACCATGCATCTGTGCCCCACAGGCATCCTGGAAGGCTTACACACAGCACTTGGGCACCAAGGGATTGCTCTTCTGACCTACAATTTCCATGCCATTCATGAAAAGACATTGCCCCTCCTGCCACAATTCGTACATGGTAAAGATGCTGTAACATCTAGAGGATGTTACCTGAAGAGTGGGGCATTGCAGCACACACAGCAGTATATTCCTGATTCTGTGTTATTCAGATAGATCCCACTGAATGGCTTTTAAAATAGGAAGGAAAAAAGAGAAGTTAATAATGCAGGTCTTTAAAAGCTCACCATCTGGAAGAAGCATGTAGGAATCGGATTCAAAACAGGAGAAAAACCATAAAAAGAAGGCTTTGCAGGGGGGCTTTGAAGAACAAACATTAGCAGCCCAAAGAAATGATGCCTTTGGATTAGTAGTGAAGATTACCCCCTACCCCCACAAACTCTGAGACCAGTCAGATTCATAAATCATCCAGGTACCAAGGAAGGAGTCATGACCTCCACAAAACTGGTGCAATGTGCAGGATCCCAAAGGCCAGGGCTCTGCTATGGACTGCCACAGCTTTAAAGTGGCTTTACAATGGGATCTCCTCCTTCCTGCAAGGTCTGGTACTGGGATCTTTATTTTACAGATATGGATTTGGGCACAGATCACATGACAATCCCATGGTACATGCTCCATGTGTGCAGAAGTCCAGGCTCTGGGCTAGGGACAGCCACAATGCTACATGGCTTCCTTCACAGAAGGAGAAAACGTGGGTGGGTGAGCCCATCCTCTGAAGGGAATGCTACCTTTAAGATTTCCATGCTCATCTACATATGGTCAAAAAAAGGAGACTACAGGATAAAAATATAATCTCCCTCTCCTCTCACCATGCAAACAGTTGATCTGGCAGCAAAGCATCCCAGAAAAAAAAACCCAATGAAATATGAAAAGAATGCAGAATGTTTTTTTCATCTGCAAAACAGTCTGGGTCAGAACAAAATCCAGCCTGTTCCGTATGTTGAGTCTAACTTTCATCCACAGGAGGGCAGGGGAAATCCTGTGAAGGAATGGAGTGGTGATAGCTCCCCAAGGCAGGATTTTCTGTGCCCAGCAGGCAGAGGAGATGGCTCACCCTTGGACAGAATTAGCACTTTGCTTACTGGTTCAGTTCCTTTTTCTCGTGTAACATAGAATTGCTCTGGAGTCAATTTCTTTTTCCAGTCTGTCACAACAGTTGCTCCAGCTTGTTTAGTGAGAGAGCCCGTGTCTTCTATTAGATATAGAAAGATAATTTAGTAAGATAACTTAGATTCCATTGATGCTTTCCATCATCATCGCAGTTCTCCCAAAGTTCCTATGTGTACAGACCATGCACAAAGGGCAGTTCAGGGACAGGAGCAAGGGCAAGTGCAAGACTTTGCATCTCCTTTCTATTTGGTGTGCTAAATCCAGAGAGCAGCTCCAGCAAACCACGTGGGAAGGCTTCTAAAGGAAATGGACACCTATGACCCAAGGTACCACCACAGCCCTCTGCCCTGGCTCAGGATACTGCTGGGGCTCCTTCATCATCCCTGGGCATCACTAAAAGATTTGGCAAATTTCTTGGAAACCTTCAGAAATCATAAGTGGTGTTCATCTGTGGGCTATGGAACACTGGCATCTTCCACAGGCCCCAGTGAAAACTGGTGCTGAGAAGGAGCACTGGAAGAAAGCAACACCTACAGCCCAGGAGAAATGGAGCCATAGTTAAGTGAGGGATGCACAACAGCAGAGCAGAAGTCACCCATTATGGTGCAAACCTCCAGCAACACATCCTGTGAGTCTGTACACACCGAGAACACTTACGGTGGTACAGAGCTGGCAAAGAATTAATAGCCTAGCTGAAAAACAGCGAGTAATATGGTTTAATACCTTCCTAATCAAAAGGCATGGGGCAGGGAACTACCTCCCAGCCTATCTCCCATCAGCACGGGGTCCCTGAAAAACAAACATTTCCTGAGGAATGAACGCTTGCCTGCATTCATCTCTTGTAAAGCTGAGGTGAGACTGGGGGGAGAGCGCAGGGGGAAATTAATTTGAAAATTATAATTTAACAAAAAAACCCACCAGTTTAGCCTGCCGGTTCCAGACAAAACCCACAGCATGCTAACGCAGCCTTCCTAAGCGGCCAGAAGACGGCGAGCACGGGATGGGGATGCGTTTTCCCTCCCCCTGCGGCAGGCGGGTACCTGCGCCTCGGTGCGCGGCGCGGGCGGCGCTCGGCAGCGGGGAGCGCAGCAGGAGGAGC
>JAHLSL010000022.1:16647488-16723296 GCA_025920805.1 Petroica traversi
GAGCGCAGCAGGAGGAGCAGGCGGCGGCTCCCGAGCATCCTCCCGAGCATCTTCCCGTGCAGCCTCCCGAGCATCCTCCCGAGCGGACGAGCCGCCATAGCGGCGGGGCGGGACCGGGGACCGCGCCGGCCGTGTGTGATCCCTGCGTTCCACCTAAAGAATCAGACCTCATAAAAGCAATGAGTAAGGCACCCGCTTAAATGCCCATGCAGCATTTGCAGGTAAAGGTTCCAAGCGCTTCTTACCGAGTGGCAAAGAGACCAGCTTAAAAATGAGCTGCAGCTCATTCAACAAAATCTTGTTGAGACATTTGCTTGCGGCTATTCTGAGTTGTTTCTAAGGAGAATAGGTCTGCTACTTGCATGTAAAAGCGCTCTCGCTGTCCTGGATGCACGTTGCAGGCATTGCTTTCTGTGCTGCTGATCGGGGAATGGCGAAGGGGCTGTGCCAGCCGAGGGTTTCCTGTTCTCCTGGTGTGATTTGCAGTCACAGCTGCTTTGGCTTGGCCTATAAATATACCTGTAATAGGACACTTGTGTTAGTTTGGCAGCCCGTCCTTAAAAGGTAGACCTAAAGCCAAGTCAGTTTTCCAGGTTAAACCTTAATGCTACTGTCTCCTTTTCTTCCAATAGTTCTTTTCTGATTTGCAATTAGTTCCTCATTTCTGAAGGATGTGGAAGGAATTGTTTTGATTACATTGGATAACAAAGCTAATCATCATGTTTAATACAAAATACTGTATTTTAGGCTAATTCTTCTAATTCTAAAATCAAAGCTAAAAAATAGCGTTGTGTGATCAGTCCTGTATATACACATTTGCACTGAACCATCCTTTTGCCTAAGACAGCGAGTTCCATGGCAGCTGAGGATCTCCAGCACAGTAGCTGATCAGTACCACGGCTGTAATCACTGCCTCTGCTCGGATCCACAGAGTGCTGCACCCAAGCACGGCTATCAGCAAGGCTCCTGCAGGGTGCATTCCTGTCTGCAGGGGAGTGGGACACACAGCTCGTTTATCACTTTGTCCTGTGTAATAAGACACGGTGGGATGAAGCCAGAGTACCTGGATAAAAATCCTGGAGATGTGATGCCTGTGAGTCCTCAGGACTGTGATTCAGGATGGTAGGAGAGCAGTGCTGCTGGCAGGGAGGAGAGGGCTTTGCCACCCCACTTTGGTGCAGGCAGAATTTGTGCTATTGGCAGAGGGGCAGCGTTTTTCCACGTTCAGCCATTTTGGGAAGTGACTAGCATGTGATCTTTCCAAACACTTTCTAGCCTGCCCCCCTGGCAGCTTCTATCAGCCATTTAGCCCTGGTTTAGGAGGGAGCTGGAACATTCAGGGAGCCTTTGGAGAGACCCAGTCTGACACTCCCCCAGTTCTGGCAAGTGGCTTAGGGCTGCAAAGTGGTAGCAGGTGATGGTGTCACTCCTGGCCTCTGTCTCCAGTTCAACTGTGAAAAAGAGGCGTTTTCCTCACATTCTTGGTCTTAATCTCAGATGGTGTTTGCTCCTGAGGAAGACAGGTAATCAATAGAGTTCTCCCGGAATTATCTGAGAAATGAAGGAGGACCAGAGAAAGTGGTTAGTCCTGAAACTTGCATGTTTTCATGTAATTGACATTGATTTAACTGGTGCTTTTTTTAAAAGACAAAATTAAAGAAAAAATGAACTGTCAATATCTTTCTTGCAGGTCTCTGTTACTGGTACCATACCAAAAGGCAGCAGTTTTGAGGCAATGGGAACTGAACCCACACATTTTCCTCAGGCTCTGGAAGAGGGAGATGGATGCCTGGGGGACAGTGGGAGCAGAAGGAGCACAAGGCTCATCAGCCCAAGGTTCATCATCCTCTCAGTTACCCAGTTCACTGCAAGCCACTCCTTGATTAAAATGAGGGGGGTGGTGGGAGAGGCAGATCCCATTCATCCCAACAGCTGTGATCCACATTTGAGGTGGTACATGGCAGAGCAGGAGAAAATCCTGCATTTTCCCCTCCAACAGGAGGCTGACCTGCAGTCATCCAAACCAGCATGACAGGTCTTCCTCAAGTAGAAAACAACCCCCTCAGCTGGAGGTAATTAATTTTTCAGATCTTCAGTGCTGAAAAACCAAATCACTGTCCTGTCATGCCTGTAATGTTGCCTCCCATGGTTACAGCACACACCAAGCCGTGTAGCTAGGCAGGCATCCGGCCTGCCTTTCTCCCCACAGACTGTTCTCAAAGCCAATTAAGCTGTTACTTAATTTTCCTCCTATTTTTTTTCTCCGTTATGCACAAGGGGAAGCAGTTAAAAATCTCCCCTAGCTACATATGTAAATTTTCAAGTAAATTCTCCGTGAGTTGTAATTCAGCAGATTTGTTGTTAAAAATGTACACAGGCTGCATCCAGGGAAAGGTGGCTTATCCAAAGCAGTGCCCCATTAGATACGTCTAGAGGGGGAGAAGCTCCTCAGCTCTCCCATAATGTGGCTCTGTGCTGATGCAGCAGCAGCAGCATATGTGCAGGTGAGAGCAGGAGGGAAAAGGAAAGCAGTCACAGACCAGACTGTCCTGCTAATATTTATTTGGGCTCCAAAGATTTCCTGGCTTGGGCTTTGTCTTGACTGATGGCTGCTCAGAACTTGCCAGTGTAGGCATTACGTGATGCTCTGCTCGTCCTCACAGCCATCAGTCAAGACAAAGCCCAAGCCAGGAAACAGCAAGGTGAAAACAAGAAGTGAAACAAACCCTGTTCAAATTCAAACCTCTGCTTATGCAGCTTTTGTTAATAAAGCCCCTTGACATTTCTACGTGTGGAAAAAAACATTGAAATTGAGGTGGTTTTATTTTGTATGCGATGGGTTTTCTTCTGCACACTTTGTCAGACTTAATGTACCTCCCCTCCTATGGGGTGGTTCCATTGAAATGTGGGAGCTTAACACGCAAAAATTTGCCTTGGCCTGTCATATGCAGTGGTGCTGTGTGCCCAGGTCCCCGGGGAGTGAAGAGCAGGGGCCTGGGATAAGCCCTTCAGTGGTGGGTATCTGGGGGGGGATCTTTTTCCTCCACAGAAACCTTCAAAGCTTCTGTAGAAGATACTGCAGGAACTCCACATCCTCCCTCAGCAGAATCTTCTCTCTCCTCTAAGAGACTTGATAAAGCTCCACAGCCAACCTCTAGCCACTCAGGTGAGATGAAACTCTGAGCTCATGGTTTGTGGAGATACCATTTCCACATGGAAATACTATCTAAAGATATGTGGTAATGCTCTGGTGCTGAATTCTAGTGATGGAAAGGGATTTTGGCAAAATTTATTAGAAGCAGAAGTATCAAAGTACCTTGGAAGAAAGTATTGCTGTTTTCCAGAGACACACAAAGACTGAATGCAGATCTGAACCTCCCTGAAGCTGATCTGTGGATTCTGCTTAGATTAATTAATGGAGCAGCCTGATATGATTCAGGTCAGACATCAACAGAAATAATGAACACACAACTTCTCGCTTTGTTTGCTTTATGGTTTAATATCTCTTTTTGCTAATCATAATCTATAGGATACCTGATTATTCTAACCTTTGTTTTTGGAAAGTAATAGGTCATATTTGTGGACTAACTTAAGTGGGAGCTTTCTCTTGGAGTCTAAGGGTGGAATTTGAACAGAGCAGGACAGAACAGGATAGAATAGTTCCAGTTGGAAGGGGCCTATGGGTTTGGTCCACTGTGACAAATCATTTGAGTTGAATTAGACCAAATGCCCTCCATAGGTCCTGTCCAGTATAAATTACTCTAGGATTCTAAATACTTTGAAAAATTTCTTGCATAACAAGTGAAGGCATGAATTCAAAGTTAAATGGATAGTTTGCAATGACTCCTTGATAGAATACTCTACTCTGCAACTGAGCCACTAGTTCAGCTAAAAGTAGACATGCAGACTGGTATGGAGTGTGTATCCTCGGGGCAGTTCTTGGGAAGCAACAAATCCAGGCTATTTCCCTGCACTGCCCTATGCATCCCCCATATCATACCATCTAAGTTCCTGAGGCACACAGACAGTAATAATACATTCCACAAACTTGTGTGTGATTTCTTATCCCTTTTATCTCAAGGTAGTGAAGAAATGAGATGGTTCTTCCACACAGTACCCAAAGCCTGAAGAGAGCATTGAATGAACACTTATTTGGCAGCAACTGCCATAGCAGCAGCTTTCTGTAGGTTATCCTAATGGATTTATCACCCTGAACTAAGCCCTGACCATCTGTTCTATTCTCTCATTACAAATACAGAAAAAGCTAATTCATGACTGCATCATAAAAAAGTAAAATATACGTGATTTAAGAGTAGGGTATGTCATGCTTCACACTCTGATTTGGAAAATGGCACTCTTCCATAGAGTGACTTCCCTGATAACAGAGTTTGCCTTTTCCCCAGCAAATGGGAATTACTGAGGAATGGGGCTTGCTAGAACAAGTTTTATTCCCTCTCAGTCATCTTAGACGTATTTTTAAATTTTGGGATTAATTTAAGTGAAATTATGAATCTTATTTCCTTCTCTCTTAGGTGAGCCCTCAAAGATTTATTTTTAATGTATTTTCTAATCAGAGAAAGCACAAAATCATGCTCCTTAAAATTCCCCAAAGACTGCATTTTCTCCCTCTCATCTTGCTGAGATGCAGGCACACAGGAGTGACCCACTGGTTTTGTGTAGGTTACTCACCTTCACTGCAGTGCTCTTGATGAGACGATAAGCAGAAAGCAGAGAGCTGAGTGTGCATTCCCTGCTTCCCACAAATGACCTCAAGTTCTTTTGTACTGCCATTGTCCCAGCCAGCAGTGGTGTAATGGTTTAGCTGGGAGTTCTAATTCTGATTGACTTGTGTTGTGTAAGATCTCTTGGCATGTCTGTCCTCTGGAAATCTACTAAAAATGGATGTATTTGAACAAGTTAAGAGGCCAAGAAGTTAACATCTCAGTCCTGTGGTTTTTTATGTGGTACATCCTCCCACCACCAGCACCTCTTACCAGTGTGAAGCATTGTGCTCTGGGTCTGCAGCAGCCTTGGCAGAGCTTTCAGCACCCCTAAAGGCTGTGACCTGGTCATGGGGGTTTGATGGGCCTCTCAAACACTCTGTGGCTCCCTGCAAGACACACCTGCCTTGTGGCCAGACTGGGAGGCTGGATTCAGCTCTTGCTTTCACTAGTGAAGAAATTACAGAGCAGGGAGCAGGACTGTTAATAAAGTAGATAGACAGTGGAGGGATGAAATATCTCAAAAATAATTTGATATCTGTGTTTTTGGAGGCTTTATTGTTTGAGTTTTATTTTTCCAGTTACATAAAACCAGAATTTGATTTTATCAAAAGGTTGTGTGAATTGAGAAATGAGAAACTAGTTCCAAAAGCTGCCTAAGGGATGTGGAGGTGCACAGTGTGCTTTGCCAGTCTTAAACTAATTCTTGTCGAGTACTTCATGACAGTTATAATCCTTGTTTTCCAGCATGCTCAGCAGTTATCTGTTGGAAAAACTAGCATTCTGTTCTCAAGGCATGAGTTGGTTCCATTTCATGAAAATGATGTGCCTGGTGGCAATCTGGCTAACCATCCCCTGCTCCCACAGGAACAGGAGTTGGGGTTTCCTTTCCAGGACCTATCTGAGCAACTCTGAGCTGAGCAACAGCTTTTCCTCCAGCTTCATGTGATATAAAATCTGGCCAGGTCTGCTGGGACAACCTACTTATGTGGGAATCTTAGGTGAGGAACCTTTTAAAAGGCAGAGTGTACAGAGTCAATGCTGTGTGGTAAATGTTTTTGTCCATATCTGCTATGTAGGAAGAGAGTAGAAAGAATCAGAGCAGACTCTAGGTTTCACATGGACCTCTTATTTCTACACCATACTGCCATCAATCTATCAAGAAAATGCTGGTAGGCCAGGTACTCCTAGCACATTTGTCAGTGAATTGCTTTAGTTTCTGAGTGCCAAGTAAAGATACCTTCCCACCATACCTAATGTTCATCAGGGTTTCAGTATCAAAATTCAGCACAAACCTGGCTGAAACCTGTGCTACTCTTTGCTACTGAATTTCTGTGGTCAGCAAATACACAGCAGGTGGCAATAACACATTGAATCAGTGGCAGCCCCCAGACATAGAGGCATTGGAACAGGCTCCCCTGAGAAGCTGTGGATGTCCCATGCCTGAAAGTATTCAAAGTCAGGTTGGATGGGGCTTGGGGCAACTTGGTCTAGTGGAAGGTGTCCCTGCCCACCTTGAGGGTTGGATGAGATGATTTTTAGAAATCCTCCCAGCTCAAACCATTCTATGATCCTGTGACTCCCATCCCTCCTCCATCCCACAGTAACAAATGTTACAGTCTAATCCCTGTGTAAATAACTGCAGATTCTGGCCAGAGGCTTTGCTCTGAAGAGGGAGCCCTGAGCATTGGGCCAGTGTGATCCTTGGCACATGGAACACTGCATCCTGAGCTCACCCAGCATTTCACGTTATTTCTGTTTTAGACCTGTACCACGTGCCACACAGCTCTTGGCCTGTGGAAACTGCAGTGAGCTACTTAGACCCAAGGTTAAATTTGGCCCAGTGCTGCCAAGTCCCAGTCATCAGTTCCTGATACTGTCTTGTCATTGGGAGTTCCTGAAGAAATTTAGTACCTGAAGAGCCCAATGTTTGGGCTTACAGTCCATGACTTTTTTGCACACATTTATACCTAGGAGCCAGCCTTTAGTCACCTGGTTCTCTTTGGTATTGCAGCTCCCATTAATAGCAGGTGGATCTAGATTTAAACTCACTTGCATTAGAAGTCTGCAGAAAAAACTGTGTAATGAAAAGAAACTGGCAGTCACAGCATGTGATTCTTCTGTATGATCTACCACAGATAAACTGTGTCTTAAGAGGGCCCATTTGTCAGAGAATTCTCCAACTTTGGAAATTAGATATCATTACCAACATCTGTTATATCTTGGGACACTGAGCAGACCTTCAGTCTTTCATAATATGTTCCCTAATGCCAATTAAAACTAATGACTTGACATTTTGAAAAGCCTTTTGACTCTTTAATATCTTTTTGACACCTGGCCTTTAAGGAATCTTCTTTCAGACTGTGCCACTAAAAGCACCTTGTTCAGAGAAGCTCATACTAAAAAGGAATTAAAAACATGCTATGGTGTGGAGGTTTTTGTTCAAATCCTTCTTACAACTAGGAAGCACTGCTGATCTGTAGAAAGAGGTGTGCTGATTTTGAATGGGATAGAGTTAATTTACTTCACAGTATCTGGTATGGGGCTGTGTTTTGGATTTGTGCTGGAAACACTGATTACATGGGGATGTGTTTATTAGTGCTGAGCAGCTCTTATACAGCACCAAGGCCTTTTCTGCTCCTTACTCTTGTGCTGGGGTTGCACAAGAACCTGTGAGGGCACAAATCCAGGACACTGACCCCAAGTGACCAGAGGGATATTCCACAGAATACAGCATCATTCTCCATATATAAAACTGGGGGGAGAAGAATGAAGGGGGAGAACATTCAGAGTGATGTCCCTTATGATGGTGGTAGAATGGAGGTCCACTCCCTGCAGGTGTTTAGAAAAGACTGGACATAGCACTTAGAACCATGGTCTAATTGACTTGGTGTTGTCAGGTCAAAGGCTGGACTTAGTGATCTCAAAGGTCTTTTCCAGCCTAATTGGGTCTGGGATTCTGTGATTCTGTTTGTCTTACCAAGCCAGTCTTAACAAGGAGCCCTGTTCTCCTGGAGATGCCTGAATACCTACCTGGCCATGGGAAGTCGTGAATGAATTCCCAGTGCTGCTTTGCTTGCAGGTGCAGCTTTTGTTCTACCTATTAAACTGAGTTTTGTGGCTCTCTCCCCCAAGTGCAGGAGAGGCTGTGCGGGGCTCTCAGCTGATGTTAAACCACAACAGCATGTAGATTAGAAAACACAAGAGATGAGCATCAGACACAGTAAGACAATCTAGGGATGTCTCCTGGGAACAGCAAGAGAAAGCAATGAAGAAGAGGGAAGTGGTAAGACTGCAAGCCAAGGCACCAGCAGGCACTGAGGTCTCTGGTTGGGTGGTTAGCTCAACCTTTCTTGCAACAAAAGGGTGAAGTAACTTTGGAGCAGTTTCTGCTACACAAGAACTTGGCACTGTGTTTTACAGCAACCTTGTACAACACTGGCACCACAAAAAGGAAAGCTGTTCCACACTATGGAGCCTCTGGAGAGTTTTGTTACTTTTATGCAGCATGGGTGAGGGAATGAAAACCAGCAGTGAACAGCTCTTGGCTGAAAAGCTTTTTTTGCCTCTTATTCTAAAACAGGCAAAGAGATCCTGTGGAGCCCAAGCATTTGGTCTGCTTGAGGACAAGGTCAAAGAAACCCTCTGCTCTGCTCACTTGCAAGGTAGAACTAGCATGAGGAGAGCTGGTTGTGGACAGCATTTGAGTAGGTGGGTGTAGCCTGGGCAAAGGGCTGTATGAGCAACAGGATCTGCTGCCTACTTTGATATGATTGCTCTTCTCATCTTGCTGCATTTCCCCCAACATCTATCCAACTTCAAGCAAGACTTGGCTTCAATTATGCTTTATACAGGGTTTCCATAGAAGGCATCTTAGCATGTCAGTGAAACATCAATGAGCTGGAAGAACTAGCTGGTTCATTAGCATGCAAATAAGCTCACTCTTCATGAAAGAAAAACTTTTACTAGCTCATGTCTCCAATATTCCAATTTCTTCCATGTCTGACAAATAACATTTTTATAGGTCAAAGGTATGTGTGTATGTGTATACGTCTCTCCCTCACTGTGTTCCTCTCACACCTGTGCATACTCTACCCGTACATGAATTCTAAATTCTGCCTGAGTGGTAGTCAACAAGGAAGGCTAGATAAAGTTATTCCACTATTTCTGATATCTTTCAGTGTCAGAGACATTGTTTGTATAATAGAAAAATAATAAGCTTATTAAGAGGGCTAAAGAGCTGTTAATTTATCTGCAAAGATCTGGTGTAACAGCAGTTCTGGTGAACTGAAAAAATCATGTCCTGTTAAACAGTTGTATTGCAAAGGCCACAGCAAGTGCTAGAGCAGAGTCCTTTGGTTGTTTCCCTCTGTGCCATTTGGGAAGAGGTGCAGCTGCCTGGGAGGAGAGGAGGAACAGTGGCTCAGCTGTAGAGTTAGAGGGTTTGTGTATAGGATGTGCCAGTGGTTGGCTATACAGGCATGTCTGTGCTATGTGTTTTCATCTCTGTGCAAATATGTTATTAAATCCCTGGACACATAGAAATCCCTCAACTGTGAAGTGCTGAACCTAGCAGAGTACTCTGGAAATGCAGAAATGTATTTGGGCCATGCTCTTTACCTTTTCTATACTGAGCATTGCTGGAGATGGGTTACTTTCTTGGAGACTCCTGGCCTGAGCCTGTCTGTCCATTCTTATGCTTTCTTCTTCTACTTTGTTGCAAGTGTTTGGACTTTTCATATCAGGGGGGATTTTTTTTTCTTTTTTTCAGTCTTCTGAAGGAAAATAGGTAGTGCCAAAGAGTTGTTGGGAGGAAGCCTCTTGTATAAACCAGCAAGAGGGCCATGAATATAATAAATGCTTTAGTGCACTTTTCTATCTTAAGTTGACACACTGGCCAGTAAATAACTACTACCTCTGCAGTATCTATTCTGACACTCTGTGTTGATAATGAGCTGGATTTACAGAGAAATTAATCATGTAATAGAAGAGGTAAAGATTCAAGCAAAGAAGCTGTAGATAAAATAATACGTCACCATTCAAAGTCCACGTTTACTAAGACTTGTTTTTCCCTCAAGACAAGTTTAGTGAGAAAAGTAATAGAATGAAAGTTACTCTTGGATCCGAAAATAAATATCTATTTTGTTCTGAGAGCTTTGGATTCTTCTCAGGATGCAGAGTTAATCAGCAACAGAGATTTCCTGGAGGAAGAGTTCATTTCAATTTCTACATGCAGGGGAATGCAGGGTTTGAGGGAGTGATGTCCTGCCAATGCTCTAGTTTAGCAGTGGGTAATCAGAAACTATTTGAAGTGTCACAAATCTATAAATTACCCTGCAGTTTTTCCCTGCTAGCACAAAGATAAAACAAGTGTAAACCTGAGCGCTAACCTACTGCTCAGGGATCAAGGGCAACAGAAGGGAAGCATGGAAGAGCTGGTACTGCTGCTGCCAGCCATCTGTATTGCCTCGGCGCCTGCTGGGGGAAGAAGAGTCCACTTGTCCAGTGAGGCATTTACCAGAAGCACCCATCACAAACAGGTCAGCCAAAAACTCATCTGCAGAGCCTGCAATTACTCCCTTAACAATGGTCCCAGCACACCCAGAACAAGCAAAAGCAGATGTCTGCATGGCCAAAGCACTGGACTCTGTCATACCAAAACTGCTACTGCAACTTGCAATCCCATTGATACCACCATCAGTTTGGTCTGCTGCTCACATTCATCAGACAGGTAGGAATCATACCTGACCTTTTATCAACACAGTCCAGATTTGTATTTCTTGATATGCAGATGTGCTATATATTAAGCATTGTGCTTTTCAATGCCAAATCAAACCCAAAATTATTTATAATGAATAGTGGGGGTAGCAGGGTGTGTGTGGGTATATGTGTCTGCATGTGTGGTGTGTCACTTCCAGATGCCTTGGAAGAGACAATGAAGGAAGCTGAGCAGGGCACTTCAGCATTTCTGCACAGTCAATACTAAGTTGGGCAGTTCCTATGAACAGGAGGAACAAGTCTTCACACCAGCTTCTCTCAGCAGCAGACACCACAGTGAGGATGATTAGGGGTGCCTCGTTCAAATCAGGATCTTTGGTCCCCACCACTGTCCTGGGATAACCATCTACATCCCCCTCTTTCAAGAAGCTGAGCACATCTCATTTGTTTTCATTCTATACAGCTGCTGGCCGTGATGGCCATTTCTGTGTCATTGCTTGGTGGTTACAGGTGTGAAGGAATGAATCCCATCTCAGTTCTTACCTTTGCTTAAGACAGTCCTTCACCTTGCAGGAGAGCACCTAATTATGAGGATCTTGTTGTAGGTAGAGTACAGTTTCTATATTTTGCAGTAGAAATTTACATGTCTACCCAGTAAACTATAAGAACATTTCTGGAAGTGGGTATGGGAGACCCAGACTCTTTTTTCCCCAAAGGAAAAGCCTAATAGCTACTCCCAAATATTAGGCTGAAGAGGTTGCTCAACTTTTCTGTTTCTGTAGTCTATTAATCCTGTATTCTTTTCTACATGACAGCCGATCTTCAAAGAGGGATGCAGAATGCTTAGTGGCCAGAATAGATCCTGCACTGAGGTAGCTGCAGACTGTTTTGTTCGTGCTTAGGAAGGCATCAAGCCTGACTCCTTCTGTGTGACTGATCTGCTCAGTGAACTATTATGTAAAAGGAAATATGAGCCCTTCCCCATCTGCTCCTTAAATGAAGGTAGGTGATCAAGTCCCTCAGGCATGGCCCAAGCCAAATGCTGTGTGCTGGGCATGTCCTGGGAATATTCACCCAGCTGAGCCCTGTAGAAATGTTTAAATATTTTGTTTTCTGATTCAGTTCAGGAATGAGTGTGATTTGAGCTGCTTTTATCAAAGTTTGGGGAATTCTTCACCAGGCCATGGACACAACTACACATCCCTTATTAACATAATAAAAAGGTGTGACATCTCTTGAATTACTTCACAAATATAGTGCAGTTTTCAAAGAAACAATTTGAGGCTGAAGTGTTTATATTTTACCTAGATCTTAATTCTGACATCCGAGTGCATTACAATTTTGAAGTGACAGAAATCAGGCAGTACAAAGTTCAAAACTGTGAAAGACAAAACATTTTTGGATCATCAAATTCTGCATTTTACACTGCAGGGTATAGTACTTGGGTTTATTTGTTTAGATAATTATTTTCTGTGAAGTGAGCTTATATGTCTAGAAATTTCCCAATTTTTGAAAAACTGCACTTTGTCAATTTTTAAAATATCATTTTTATTAGATATTTATATCATATTTATTCTTTTCAAGACCTCCTCAAACACAGTAAGCCATACTTTAACATTATGGTTCCAATACAAAATAATGAAATTCCAATGTAAGAAAACTATACAAAATGATAGCTAGCAGGAAATTAATTCTTATTTTACTTCAATTTACTGGACTTCCAAGGTTGTGGGTTTCTATGCCAAATCGTACTTGTCAGCGAGATCATATGACTTTCCATCAGTCTCCTACTGCTACATAGCAATGATAAGAAACACATCCTCACCTTTCTCTCAGTTCTGCCAGCACATCCTGCATTTTGTTTCCAGAGTTCTTTATCATTCTGATGTCTAGAGGACTGCTGAACGTAGGGTGGGAAAAAAAAAAAAAAGTGAACATGAGGCCATATAAGCAAATTTACAACATAAAGATAAAATGTTCCCCTAAGGGCCACCAGGAAATCATGTTGCATGTCAGAGGAGGAAGGAGAGGGAGTGATGGGATCATGCTCATGAGCAGTAATGAATACAGCAGATACAAACTTCTTCCTCAATCCAAAGCAGTCAAGACAAGTGACTGTGCTTATACAAACATTAAAAAGCCAAAAGAACGCAGACCCCAAATTTTTTAATCACATTTTTGGTAGGCAGGAAGTAAATGCCTTGCTGTAGGTGTTCTGGTCTTCTGAAATTCAGTTCTGTACATTGTTGCCTGCACTGGCCTAACTGCTGTACAGGACATTTTCTCAGTTTTCCACAGTAAACTCAATTGATAGTGGTGCTGTGTGAAATATTCCAGTACATTCCTGACAGTTTCACCAGGAAGTGTTCACTAGAGTGTTCTAGCCAGTATTTTACCTCTCTTAGAAGCACCACCACTCTTCAGCAATACCACGTTACCCAAGGCTGCAAGAAATACAAATTTCCCATCTAAAATCATGGCCTTCTCGGAGTCCATTTTATCTTCAAGTCAAAAGTAAAGAAATTAAAGATCACGAGAATTAACTTATCAATCATCTGTCTTTCCTGTGCCAGGACAAACAGTATTTATCCAGAGTATTCTATTATCTGTAAATATTAATTTTGCCAAGTTTTAAGAAATATAACTGGGATTTTTTTTATACAGAGGCTGAAAGTATACTGTTATTGTAGCTCTAATCTCCAGTTCTTGGGTTATTTCACACAAAAATTGTCCAGTTGTTTTTAAGTGTCTTGTTATTTCATCACAATGTCCAAGATGGACACAATGGACAAGATGTCACCTTTTCTTGCTTTATGGACATGAAATTCCTATAAATGTGCATGGGATTTGAAGGAAAATAAGAATAATAATAAAAAAGAATACGCTGTATTGGAATTTAAACCTATTTAATAAGTATTGTAATGTTAGCACACACCAAATTGATGAACAAATTTTAATCTGTAGTTTTGCAGTTTAGTCTTAAAATAGTACAAAAAAATTAATGACATTTCCAAGCACTGAAGTTAGATACCAAAGCCACATTTAATTAAATCTCCAAGAAAACATACCAGATATGCTTCTTTTTGATAGTTTGATATGAACACCCTCATGTTTCATAAATACAGCACTGCAAACATATTTAAAGTATTTATTTAGGTAAGATTCGTCAAGATGATGAAAAGCGTCTGTATCCATCAGCCTTTGCAGTTCCTTGTTTTAGCAAAGAGCCTGGTTCAAACATCAGATCCACAATATACTCTTGAGGAGGAAGCAGAAGCCCTTTGGAAGAGTATTCAACCAATTTAACTTCATTCCAAGCTCTGTTATACTGGCTACGAACTAAACTACAGGCAATGCCAATTCTGTCTGCTATCACCTAAAAAAGAAAAAAAAGTAGATAATCATACTTCATTCATGCAGCAAGGCCCAGTAATGCTTAAAAACAAAATCAGCACCCAAAAGGCCTAGAGCTTTCTTGAAACAGACTATAAATTTCTCAAGTATTCCAACTTTCAAACCTTTATTGTTAGTTTAGCCCAGAAAATGTAGACTTTTAAATGTTATTTCTTGCATATCCTATGCACAACATGAAAAACATTCATTTTAACTCTTTTCAAACACTGATACAATTGTTTATCAGCCAGTTCTTCAGATCTCAAATGAAGTGCAGCACCCACAGTACCAGCAATGTTTTTTTTTCTTCTTGGAAGACTTACTCTGAATAACATTTTGAAGTCTATTCAATCAATGAGGTGCAGGCACACTGCACACATATAGCTAGTATGAAATATTAAGTGTAAAAATGTAACGTTTTTATCAGTGTTAGTTTAGGACTGTTGCTTCACTCGAAAGCACACTCCTTGCTTTTCAGCCCTGGAAATGTGGGAAGCAATGAAATGTGAGGCAAGTGTCTGCTAGATGAAACACCTGCCTTTCCTCTGGGCTGTACTATCACAGACAGACCTATAATGGTTTCCAGCTATCACACTGCTTTTTCAACATGCATCTGCTGTGAAGGAATGAAATCCTGGAAGATTTTTAACTTGTTACAAATGGACATGGATATCCGTTGCTTAGAGTCCTGTGGCTTTAAGAGAGATGATCTGTCCCTACAAAAGCTTCTTAGGACAGTGGAGCATAATTAATTCATGCCCTTGGAATGTCATAAAATAAGTTGGGAACTTTTTCCCCCTATAAATACCATTAATTTAAGATTGTACTCTTTCTCCTGTGTACCCTTTCCTAGGTCCTTCCTGCCTAATGTATTAGGCCCTTGTTTCTCTTTTTCTTTCCATTCAAGGAAGAGAAAAATCCAGCCAAGGAAAAAGGATGGGACAGATAACTAGGTTGCACCAGTACGTCTTCATATGAAGAAAGAAGAAATAAAACTTCCAAGTCTAAGAAACTAGGACATAGAAGCTGTTTTATACTATCACAGAATATTGGATAGATACCAAATAAAAATTGTCCCAACAAGTTTACATTTGCAGCATGGAAAAAGAAGGAAGCTGCATAATTCAATATTTTACAGTTTACAGAAAATGTAAAATGTTTTGACTCCAAATCAAATACTTTGGCTTTTTGCCATTTATCAAGTATTCTGCTGATATCACTTAAGACAATTTAATGACAACAAGAATGTTTACAGAAAGAAGCGATGCTGGCTTTCATTCTCTGGGAAATCAACTTTGCTGGTGAAAAATTATGAAACTGTATACGAAAGACTTTACATGAATAAAAATACTGAATTATACTGACGCAAATATACTTTAATTTATATTATCCATTTAACACCAATATGTTACGTTGCAAAATAAAGGACAATGTACCTTGAAAAGCAAAGCTCGGTGATAGAAGGTCCCTCTTTTGATTCTCCCGATAGGCACAATGTTGCTTTTCAGTTCATATTCTATTTCGCTCATGTCAAGTTCCCAGCAGAAGTTATGTAGTTGCTCTTTTTTAATAGGGCCACCCATCTTGTCAGCGACAAACCTGTTCCAAATGCATACTGGGATTAATTACATCTATAATAAATTACTGCAAAAATGTAGCACAATGAAATGTATACAGGCAAGAAGTGAATGACCTTTGAGAGTGTACTTTTTCTATGTTTGTTTAATTATTTTTTTAATTCAGTAATTGGTATTTTAAATATGCTTACTGATAAATACAGACTTAGATCATTCATATTTGTCACAGACCTAAACCAAGGTGCAAAAGCAGAGATTCTGGAGTTGTGTAGTATAGGCACAAAGTTCTCAGAAAAAGTCATCAATAACAGTGTAATTACTGAGAAAGAAATTACAGAAGCTAGTGTTCATGTTTACAGTACCAGATTAGGTGAGTTACATATTACAGTCCCCAGACCTATCATTTGTTTGAAATAGTAATAAAGGCATGAGAATTTGTATGACAATAATAAAGCCATAGGTAACAATTCCAACATAGGAAAGCAGCTGTATTTTTTGAAGGTACTTATCTTCCACATGTCCTTTCCTATATTGAAGCCAGTATTTGGGGGTGAGATGTATTTATCCATTAAAACAAATGGCTCAGAAACACAAACAGATCAGGACTCCCAATCAGTGCAAGCTCTGCCAAAAGCATGTCTTTTGGGGGAATGTGAGCACACAGGACCAAGCCCTGGTTTCTAAGTCTCCCCATATACACACATCTTCACCTCCCCCCACGCAGGGTCCCTTTATATAAAGACCTTTGTTCCCCTCAGTGTCTCAGCCACAGGTTATTGAGATCTCTCACTCTGGACAAGATGTTGCAGAGCTGACATGAAAATCACAGGCCATTGCTGTATCCCCTCCTCTGCAGAAGCAGTGAATGTGTTCCTCTGCACAGCACAAGCAAGGCAACCTCTGAGGCCTCACTTCTGAAAACTTAAGGTTGAGGAAGCACTGGTTGCACTAGCCTGGGCACAGGGAGCTATCACCAAGCATGCCAGACAGGGTATCTTGAAGCTGGGAATTACTGAGTGAAGCTGAGAAAATGTGGGGCTCGAGGCAGTCCCTTGTGCTGTGTGTGCCCATGGCCAGGCCTCATTAAAGAGTGCAGTGCTGCCCAAGACAGTGTGCTCACCAGCACACAAAGCTAAGCTGTGTTTGTACCAAAGGAGACATCCAGCATTACTGATGTCCCCCCCACCTAGCCTGAGACCCTTCCCACTGAGCACACAAGGAACTCTAGCCAGGCTGCCAGGCTGCTGAGGGATGCTGCAGCTGCCTTCTCCCCCACTCCCTATTCAACACGTGCTGTTCAGGCAGCTGTCTGAAATGGAACACAAACAGAAAAATCCCCACACAAAACATTCTGCTTAAATTTCCCATGATTATTTCACTTGGTTGTGTGTCTGCAAGTATTTCACTGGTGTGTTAGATGAGCGGATTTAAAAGAGAATTTTATGGATTCCACCTTGAGGAAGGCAGCATGATTTATACACAGCTGGGTAGTTAAGGATGAATATCTGTCCTGTCAAATTCTACAATCAATAGAAAAGTCGTTCCTAATATCACATTAGACCACTTCATTAAATATGAGAGTTAGTAAAAGTAACAAATTTTGTAAGAGTAAGTGGGATCTGACACCAAACTCTCCAAAATTCAGGAGGCAGCCAGGAAACTGCTAAGATATAAAGGTTAAACTATGGAGAAGATGAAAACAGATACACTGCTTGGAGGTAACCGTGATTGGTGCCCAGGCTGAGTAGTCAGTGAAACTAATGAATCACACATTGATACCAACAGTCTGTGCATATGCACCACTGCAATATTCTGGCACTCTTAAATCATCAGGATATTAATTACAAGAGCACCTAAAAGCTATGTTAGAAAACTTCTCTTATGCTTTTGGCTCTATAGGAAACAAAATACACCAGAATTGTTGTCCCAAGGGGTTACAAAACCAAGTAGGCAGGAAAGATGGTAGAAGAAAGAACAGACATGATACATGTAACTTGCAACCATCTTGACTGGTAGCTTTGGGTTCTAACTATGCTTTTAGGCTTTGCAAAACCTGTGTTTCTGTGGCTCCTTGATGATGTAGATGCTATATGCAGCTGATGTGTTCATTGGAAAGAATCAGTACAGATGTATAAATGTGAAAAGTTATCTCTAAGAACATTTTTAAATGAGAAATTGATACTCTTTTGTTGCAACTGATACTTTATTTCAAAAAATATTATATTAATTGCAATAGAATTAGAAACAAGAGATTTAAAAACTAAAATTATGTTAACATTCTGGGCCAAGGCTGATTTGGATTCCACTTAAGCATAGGAAAATAACTATTTTGGAAAAGTTGTTCTTGGATAAGAAAACAGTTATTTTACCAATTCAGCTCATGGAAATATGATTTACTACTTACAGTGCAAGAGCCACAGCCTGTTCACGGGTAGTAGGTAGTGGCTGAATGTTTTCGGAAGCATCATTAATGTAATCCATTAAAATGAAGTCAGGTGGTGGTAGCCAATGAGAATTTTCTGGATTTATTTCCTCCTGGACTGAAGGTGTAACAGAAATTACTTCTTTTGATTTTTCTTCTTCTTTTTTCCCCTTCGATTTTCTTACGTAGAAAAAAAAAAATTATACACTTATTTAGAATACTGTAATCTCAAAAGTTCAAATTCAAACACATTAGTTCTCCACCAGGACATTTAGACAAATTGACTGGGGAGGGGTGTTATCTTTTCTCTTGACAACAAATGTCCATGATCTACAAAGCTGCAGAGAACACTCGTGGAACATGCCCTCAGGAGAAGGTTAGGAAAAAATGCCACTAGCTCCCTTTTAACATTGTTGTAAATTCTCATTTTATTTTTAGTTAATGGCTCTGATATGCCTTTCCAACATATGGATAATCTAGAGGAGGAGACGCTTACTTACCTACTATATACAAATAGGGCATATTTTTATTGTTTAGTTTTGTATGGATATGAAGTAACAATCATGAACTCCAGTGAGTTTTTACTTGATAAAAACCTGGTCTTCAAATAAAGGGAAAAATGGTATCAAAAGCATGGCTGAAATCTTGACAGGACATTCCAAAAGAAAACCTCTGTACTTGCAAGTTCAGGTACTTCAAGGATTATGAAAACTACAGTATGGCTTGTCAGAGAAATATTTTATAACAGGTCTGTGGTTTTACTGACTCTTTTTCACTGCACATGCTTCATGTTTAACTAATGCTCAGGATCTGAAAAATTAATATGATCCTAAACTGGCATCTTAAGCATCCAGCAGAAGATTAAATGAAATTATTGTTCTGCTTAAATTAAATACTGTGCATTTCACAAGTTATGCAGCAACTATAGAATCAGTGTCTTACCAGAGGTCTTATTAAGGTCTATACAATCAGACAGTTTAGGATCTTTCATCTGGGGGAACATATTACTAGTGTTTTGTAAGCACTATGTCTTTTTTCAGCATAGATCCTGAAAAATTTTACTGTGAAATACAACAAAACTTCTTTCCTTTGTTTAACCGTTCTGGCTTATTTTTAAAAATCTATAATATTTCTGGTGATCTTGGAAGGAGAAAGAAAAAAAGAGAAGAAAGGACTACTAGAGTACATGGCTCCAGGACACACTATCATTATTGCATGCTCTTCAAATTATTCTTAAAATTTCTACTGTGAATAGCACTCTTAAGATGGAAGGCACTGAACAAAGCAAAAGGGCATACACCATTATCAGCAGTTGAATTCAAGCAATTTGTCTTCAGAATACTTTGCAAACTTTTCTTTAACCTAGTGAGATTTACCATATTCACAAAAAGCCCTTTTCATAGGTGTCAGAAAGCATATTATTTTAGAAGGATAACCAATTAAGATTTAATCTTAAAATTATAGAAAATTCACCACCCTCTTAAATAAACTGTTCTGGTTATTAATTATACTTATACTTGGAAAAAAGCAGACAAACAGTTTTCTTTATCTAATTTGACTCTATCTAACTATAGTCAGAGAACCTTATAATGCTAGATTAAATAGCTATCTACTTATCCATTTATCCATTTACACATTATGGTTAAAAATACAGTGTTTTAAAAATCCTGAATTATTCCCAACTCTCTGGTGACCAGTTTAGAAGGTTTTCAAAAGAAAACGTTTTCAACATTTACAAATGCTATAATTCTTGTTTCTTCATCATTTGCCCTCTATCCCTTCTTTCCTTCTATCCTCCCAGTACTTTCTTTGCTCTATGAGAAGGGCACCATTAAACTACAGTGCTGTAGGAGAATTTGTTCCCTATTCCTATCTATTCAAATGACTCAAGAATCACACTTATTCTCCTCCTTTCCAATTTTCAGGAAGAAAACACCTGAGAGAAATGGGTTCAAACAGTGATTTGTTTGGGTTTTTTGTTGCTGCTTATTTCTCTCAGGTAAGATTATGTTCTTTTCCTTGGTGAAAAAGCTGATTTAAGGTTATCTTCCACACTTGTCTCTACCTTAGTCCTCAACTCTTCAGTTCATCATATCTGTCTAATCCTTATCTCATAAGGAACTGTGGAGCTGCTGTCTTAGAGCTCAGTGCTATGAAATAACCTGTATCCATTACAGGAAACTTCTACTGTCTTTTTTCTGCCCTGTTTTTTTAATCCCCATTTTCTTACCAGTGGGAATTGTGGCATCAGAAAAAAATCACTCTCATTTCTCAGAGCTGTCTTCCTAGTTGTGAGACTACCTGCTGTGAAAGCAGAGGAATATTGCAAAGGAGAGCTCATGGCACTTTAATAGTCTCCAAGCTGCTGCTGATTCTTTGCAACTTTTGTACTAGAGTCCAACAGGTCACAAGAGCAACAGCCACAGGAAGAAGGCAACCAATACAATATTTTACCATCAAAAAGCAGCCATGACATCTATTTTCCTTCCCATTTTGCATAGCTTAAATGCCCTCCTTTTATTTTTAAAAGGATCAAATGAGCATTGGGAAGTATTTCCTTAAATGAAGTACTGAAACACAGGATGGAATAAATACACATTTATCAGTCTACATTAAATACAGTCTTTTAGCCCAGTCAATGTGTATATCAGATATGAAACTGCCTGATTAAAAATGTTGCTGTCATTGCAAATACATGTCAAACTATCAACTAGGCACTTCCTCTACATCTAATTCAAACATTTCCAGCAGACAATTACAACTGCCCTTTCTCTTGGCTTTCAGCTATGGTTTATATAATGTAGTATCACTTTTTCAAAACATTTGCTTTAAACAGTGTTCAGTAGTACTTTGCAAAATAATGATGAACAGAAACATACGATCAAAGGAAAAAATACGCAGGAAAAGTCTAAGCATGTTTGAGACTTGGAGTCAGCCACTGACCTTCAAGTAACTCCCATATATCTCACAAATTAATAATAATAATGATGTATGAATTATGGATTCAAAATGAATGACAATGGGGTTATAAATCATACAACTTGATCATGACATTCAAAAGCAATTATTTCATACTTGAAGAAAGGAGTCCTTGTACCCCTGCAAGGTTTACTATTGGAAATTGAGGCAGGTATTTGTTTTTTCCTAAGAAAACTTTCTGCTTTTCAAAAGAGTTATGGTTGCAAACAGAGCAGTTATTTACTCTGTAATTTACATAAAATACATTAAAAAGCAACCATCCAAGTGTATCCTCATCACGAACTGTAATAAACAAATATATTATCTTGTCAGAACACGTCTCCCAGCTCCTGAGACTACAGATTGGCCCCCCACTGAAACAGAGAAAACATAACTGGGGCTCAGTACTTCCCCTTGCCTCTGTCCCTTTGAGTAAACTGGCATTGCACAGTGGGTCACGAGCAGGGCATGTGGGGCAGCAGCAGGACCTGCAAGGAGCAGAAGCTGGGACAGGCCTCCTAAGACACCCAGGCTGCCTTTTCTGCTCTGGTGCATCCTGAAGCAGGAACCTTCCACAATGCCATTCATACAAATCCATTTCAGGTATCTACTGTAAAATGAATTTCAGAAGTGCTCACAGTCCAAATAACTAGTCAAATGGGAATGTCTGCCTTGTAAGTCAGTAACTTTTGGATAGACTAGTTTGGGTCCTGATTTAATTAAAAAACTCTAACATTCACAGTCAGTAGCTATTGTCTGTCAATAATTTGCATGTCTGTTCTAAACAAGTTGATATAGTTCAAATATATTCAAATATAACTCCAAGTATAATATCTTAAGCCTTTTTCTCTAGTGCTGCTTTTGCTGAGTGAACACCATTGTCCAGGTAACTCCTGCTTTTCCTCTGTTGGAGATACCATCGAACTATTGAAATCAAAAGCAGGTTTCAGTTTTGTCTTGATTTTTTTGCTGCACATTTTGTCTCTCAAGTGCAGATATAAACACACACAGAAATATACCAGCAGTGTAAGAAAACAGCCATTATTTCTGTCAATAAAACACCAGTACAGACAGCAGGGTATCACAGTTCATCAACAAGCTCCAAAATAAACCTTGGAAACACACTACATCAGCTCTTACAACAGACAAAAAACTTCTCCTATTTTCCAACCCAGCAGCACTTAGCAGTTTCTAAGGTCCATCACTGACTAGAACTCATAGCCCTGAGCCATTGCCAAGGCTCCCTTTACCATAGAAAGGAAAATAAGGAAGTCAGGAGTGGGACCCACAGAAACCAGCATGATAAATGGTCAGCTCACTAAGTTAGCTAACAGAAAGCCAAGAAGCACTGAAGGTTATATCACATTCCTCTAAGGACTAGAGACCATCCATTGATGGCAAGAAGGCTCTATTTGGACTGCTTTTGGATTCCCCTGGAATTAGGCATGTACACCTGCCTTCTCCAAAAGGCACTGTTGTGGTCATGGTTGTGCTGCTGTTTTACAGGAAGGACAGTTGGGAGACCATGGCTCAGTTTTCTTCCACAGGAACAAACTAAGGGTTAAGTATTTTATATTAGACAAGGACTAGAAGCCTGATCTTGGCGAGAGTAGGGAGAATTAAGTACCTTAGCAGCTAAAGTAGAAAGCCCTGTCATTACACCCCATCGTTAGTGATCAGCTACAACAAACCACAAAGAGACTGCTAAACCCCAAATATCTTGTGGTCAGCTATCTGCAGACTCAAATCCTCTTTCTGTAAAAGAAGAGTGGAAATTAATTTTCCACTACAAGAGTAGAGGTTCTGATCTACCTGATATGATGGACTGCAGCACTGTACCTGGTGTATGGTATGGATCAGGACAGGTGCTGCAAGAGTGAAGCATTGCTAGGCTAGCTGCCTAAAAATCAGGACAGCTCTGAGCACACCCTTCTCAGCTTTTAGTCATCTCTGGAACTGCACTGGAAGAGATTTAATCTAGAAATAAGGAGGCATGCAGGCAGTGTAGGAATATTTTATGGGTTTAAGTTCTCAACTGAGAAAGAACTTCTGCTGTAATTTCCCTGTGTCTTGGTTGTCAAGTTGTAAACTAACAGCATTTCACTGCTTCAAGGGACAACGAAGGAAAAAAAGATCAAAAAAGTGTGAGCTGTTCAAATAAAGTATAGGAAGAGAAGACGAATAACCACTAGGATAGACAAAGGAATATTACTGCAAATAGAAGGTGAAAGAAAGACTCCAAAATCGTATTTAGGTATTTGTATTCCATTCAGAAACTGTTTGTCACTATTTTCAGTCAGACTTCTATTTCTAGTGTTAGAGCAATAATAGAACATTGACAACCAGTAAATCTGAGAACCATACCTTATTTTTTCTCTGCTGCTTGTTGTTGAAACAGATGGTGATACATCTAGTACCTTCTCTACTACAACACTGAAACAGAATAAGATATTTTTGCATGTTATTTGCAGAGTTAATATTTGCATGTGAAGCTATGAAAATGGAGTTTGGATTTTAAAGGACAGTAAATATAATCAGAGGTGGTATATAAGTGAAAGAAACAACATGACTACTAATAAACCAGACATTAATTCAGGGATCAAAAATGAAGCATGGAATCACAGAACGACAGAATATGCTGAGTTGGAAGGGATCCAACAAGATCATCATGTCCAGCTCCTGGCTCTGCACAGAACCATCCCCAAGAGTCACACCACTGTCCAAAGCCCTGAACTCTGTCAGGCTGGTGCTGTGACCACTTCCCTGGGGAGCTGTCCCAGTGCCCAACCACCCTCTGGGGGAAGAATCTTTTCCTAACCTAAACCTCCCCTTACACAACCTCAGGCCATTCCCTCAGGTCCTGTCACTGCTCACCACAGAGAAGAGATCAGTGCCTGACCCTCTTATTTCCCTCATGAGGAAGTTGAAGATTGCCATGAGGTCTGCCCTCAGTCTCCTCCAGGCTGAACAAGATGAGTGACCTCAGTCACTCCTCACATGGCTTCCCCTCAAGGCCATTCACCACCCTCATGTCCCTCCTTAAACGCTCTCTAATGTTTAAAACCTTTAGCACCCAGAACTGCCCCCAGCACTGGGGTGAGGCTGCCCCAGCACAGAGCAGAGTGGGGCAATCCCCTCCCTTGCCTGGCCATGCTGTGCCTGATGCCCCCAGACAGGATTGGCCCCCTCGCTGCCAGGGCACTGCTGGCTCATGTTCAGTATGGATCAGGTCCCTTTCAATGGCACTGCTCTCCAGCACCTCATTCCTCAGTCTGTCTGTACATCCAGGGTTGCCCCATCCCTTGTTGAGCTTCATATGGTTGGTGATTGCCCAGCCCTCTGATTTGTTGAGGCCTCTCTGCAGGGCCTTTTTGCCTTTGAGGGAGTCGACAGCTCCTGCCAGTTTTGTACCATCTATGAACTTAATTAGTGTCCCTTCTAGTCCTGAGTCCAAGTTATTGATGAAGCTATTGAGGAGCACAGGGCCAAGGATGGAGCCCTGTGGAACCCCACTGGTGACAGATCCCCAGTCTGATGTCACATTCACTGTAACCCTTTGTACCAGACCCATGATCCAGCTGTTCACCCATCACATGATGTGTTTATCCAGCTGTGAGCTGGACATCTGGTGCAGAAGGACACTGTGAGAGACATTAGTAGATTCAGTAAAGCACTGAAAGCTTTACTGAAATCCAAAAATGTCATTACATCAGTTTTGACACACCATTCCATCACTCATCACTGGCCAGCCTGGCTTTGTCCCTTTTCCCCTTCCAGGCTGGCTTAAAGCTCTGTCAATGAACCCCACCAACTCCTGTGCTAGAGCTCTTTTTTCCTTCTAAGATCAGTGAGTTCCCAATGATGAACACAAAAATAACTGGGGAATAAGATTGCTGCCAATGTGCAAAAGCAAGGAGCTGTATCAAAGTGAAAGAAAGAAGACCTGATAGTTAAAGACAACTCTAAGAATCAGCAAAGAGCATGGAAGTCTAATTTGTCATAGATATTTCCAGACATTTTTATGGTGTCATATACAAGCTTAAAAGGGAAGCTAATGATACTGTAAACCAAATATGTGATGTGTTGACAGAGAAGAAGTTTTTGGACTTGCAAAATATTGGTAGAGCGATCTTTGATCTGTGAGACTGTTTACAGGAAATGGCTCCCAGTTAAACAAGCCCAATACCAATTTCCTGCATTCAAATCTAAGAAGATTTGTTAGGCTGGCTTCAACTTAAACAGAGAAGAAATGGACACAGGTTCTTTATCAAGCCTGAGAACTTAATGCCTGGCTTTGTCCCGCCCCTTGGAATGATGTGCTTAAAATTCCATGCATTTGTCTCTACAAGAGGACTGTCAAATCATAGGTTTCATTGACAAAGTTGACATTCAGCTTAGATGACATAATTATTACAGCAGATGACAAGCTTTGTTATAACTAATAAAACACTGGGTGTCCCCTCATCAGGAATGAAAGACTGTTAAAAGAATGAGTCTTTAAGGCTAAGATAAATAAAGCAACTCAACTGAATAAGCTATTTTCCAAATTCTTATTTTATAAAATACAAATGTTTTGCCTTCTAGGACATAAAAGCATTGTGCTGGGCATACAGTAGGTGTCTCTATATATGTATGCGGATAGATAGATAGATAGATAGATAGAGAGATAGATAGACAGACAGACAGATAGATGGACAGACATATAGGTAGACAGAATAAAGTTTTAACTAGAAACAGTGAAAACCATTAAAAAGATGAGCTATTACAAAAAATGCTAGTAGATCTAACAAGACTCACTTTTCTTGGGGTTGAGCATTAATGAAGATTATTGCCCGACGCTCAGTAAGCTCTTGCTTGCTTAGTTCTTCCAAAGACAAAAACTTCCCTCCATGTTTCACCTACAAGAAAATTAGCATAAAATATAAGGTGTTCTGTTCAGTTAAAGATGCAAAGAAAAAAGTATATTTAAAGGGATACTTAAACAGTAATTCAGAATTTCTAATCTTACACCAAGGATTGTGTAAAAACTTATAAATCCATTCAAAATATCTGAAATTATTTTCTTCTTAATTTGCATTTTCTTCATCAATTTTTCTTAGAAAAGATTGTTTATAAATATTTTAGCTTGTAGTCATTGGTTTGAAGCATTCCAAATAGTTCCAGAATAAGGAAGTGTTCCTGCATGAAGGCTTTACAACATAAGATGGAATTTTCAAAAGCAACAAGTGCTTTAGGAGCAGGTATTTCATTAATTGTCAGTAAGACTGGTATTTCTAATTCATCTGAGTATTTTGAAAAGTCCTTCTCAGATTTAAATTGAGCGCAGCACTAACAAGTGATACTGAAGTCAGGCTTTATATACAAACACTTCTTTAGTGAGAGAAAGGGTCATGACCGAGGTAAAAATATGAACTCTTTGCTTCCCTATGTAAAAATAAACAAACAATGTCCATAGGTCATTCAATGTCAAGTTAGCATTAAGTATAGTGCAGGGAAGGAGACCAGAAGAACTAAAGTTTGAGAAAGGATCTGGAAAGGAACTAGTCTCAACAGCTCAGATAGGACTGGGAAGATTAGAACTAGGGAATACCATGAAAATGATTTCATCCATTAAGAAAGATAATCAAAAGAGATCTGTAGGGCAGCTGTGAAATTTCAGTACAGGAAAACAAAGTATTTCCTGTAGCCAGAAAATGGCTTTTGCTACAGTACTCTTTCTAAATTAAGAGGAAAATTTTACTTTTTCTAAATAGAGTAATTTGTTTAGAATAGCTTACCTGACCACAGTCATAGAATCCATTAGTAATGATATTACTTGGTGATAAATATCCCATCCGGCTGTACTTTTGGGAAAGATTGTTATCAAGTAGCTTTTCCAGAGCAGCTTCACTAAACTTATTTTTACGCTTTCTTGACAGATTAATTTCTTCTAGGATGTCTAAAGCACTGATAAATAAAATACAAAGGCTAATTCATCATTAAATACTATAAAATGTTATTATACAGCGTAGAGTTTTCAGCACTACCCAAGGCCAAGATAGATTCACTTCCAAGTGCTGATCCTGTGTCCTCTGGGCCAATAAGGAGTGACTGTGCTGCACAGAATTCTTTCTCTACGGAAGGAAAACACCATGCAGTGTCAAAAGCAAAAGCAATTCCTTTAGGTAGTTAAATGCTGCCTAAAGAAATGCAGACAGGATGCCACAACCTTTTATCTAGAAGGACGTCATACATCATAGAGGACTTGGGAGAAAAAAAAAATATGTAAAAGAAATAATGATCAGAGCTGACCACATGATACAGTCCAGGCAACCTCTCTCCCTCTCTCTCTCTTCTCAGCTGCAATGCAATTTGCAGATTCAGTTGTGCATTATGCAATGTGTGAGTCCTTCTGGTCTAGGACTGGTACTGTAGGGGAGCACAGCCGGCAGATATTTGCTAAACATGAATGAGTGTGGAAACACAAGGGGTTGTTTCAACAACACCAGATTGGCAGGATTTCTGCAGCATGGAGATAGAAACAAATAGTAATGTGGGGACATAGGAGGACAGAAATTAATTTCCAAGGCTGTTTCTGGTGCTGAAACCCACAAACTGACAACTTTTTATCTGAAAAACTTAGGACAAGCTCACTAAGAAAATAAAGGAAACCAAATCAGGAGAACATTGCATACTGCCATTTTGAGACTATTTAAGAATGAAAATAAAACCAGGAGAAAAGGATGATATTTTCATATGTGTGTGTGAGTGTTCACATTCAAATTTCTATCTGTGTATGTGACTATGCACACATGCAGATATTTCTTCATTTCCCAAGGAATCAATTTTATATATACACTATTATATACATGTCTGTGAATTACAGAGGGGGGATCAGCTGTGGACATCTACAATATAGACTTCTGAAAATAATGAATTCAGATGAATTCCAGAGAACAAGTTTTCCAGGCAAGGCAAATGACAACCTTCTCTTACAGAAGAGAGCAGTGGGAAAAGATCATGGAAGAGCAGTTCAGGCTGTATGTCTACAGCATACTGCAGATAATCAGCAATTAACATAGGGAACAATTTTAAAGGAGAAAATGAATAAAGAAAGGTTAATGTGTACAGCAGGGTCTAAATCAAATGACATTACAGGCATAATGGCACATTACTCTCATATGGAGTAAAGATAAGTCAAAACCAGACAAATAAAATAGCTGCACCAAAAATTCCATGAAGAGATGAAAACAAAAAAAGCCAGGAATCAAACAGAAATGGGAACAGTGACACTTCCAACAGAATAGAAAAAGTAAGGGACAAACACAACTATTCAGTAAGGGACTGAAACACAAAGAAATGTTTCATATGCTACAAGCCAGAGAGGAAAATGCAGACCTATTACTCAGTGTGGGAAGAAAACTCATAACAGATGGCACAGAAAAGACTGAAGTGTCTAATGCCTTTTTTGTTTTAGTTTTCACAGAAAGGTTTCAAGCAGATGCCTGGCAGTATTATTAAAAAGGAGGTAGACACAGTAGTCTTAACATGTCTAGAGTAAGTTTGAGGAGACAAGGTTAGCAGTCCCTGAGGGAACTCATATACTCTATGAATTTGCAAAAGCAACACTGGAACTATTTATAATTGTATTGGTAAATTCTGGGCTAGATGCCTGGAGAGTGGAGAAGAGCAGATACTATCTAGTTTTGAAAAAAAAAACTAAGAACAAGAAAATTATATTAGAGATCATTCAGCCAAATTTTAGTGTCCAAAGAACACATATCAATTTATTAAACAATCGGTTGGCAAGCAACAAGAGATGAGAAATAGCCAGTATGCATTTGTCAAGAATCAATCATGTAAAGTAAATCTAATCCTTGCTGCAATAGGGTAATTGACTGAACATATAGGCAGAAGAAGTAGATGTGAGATATGAGCTGAATTTGAGATACATTTTGTCTTTTGTAAGTCATTTTACTTATTCCTACTTAGATGCTCATGAGCAAGTCATGGAAATCTGATCTACATGAAAATAACATGAAGTAGTGCCTGACTAGTTGAAAAACTGTGCTTAATGTATTATTATCAATAATATGCTGCAGACTCAAAGGACACATAAATTAAGAATCCTACCTCGATAGTGTCACAAAAAGGGATTAAGGCAGAACAGTGCCACGTGCAAGATACAGAAAATAATTACTGAGCTTTATTTGATGGTGGTATGACCTCACATGAAGTACCTCATCCAGGCTGGGAGATGGTACTTCAAAATGGCATGAAAATATTGGAGAAATTCAGAGATGTGTGATGAAATTATACAAACAAAGCTTGTCTAACATTTTTGCTTTGTTGTGAAAAGGAAACAGAGAGGGACATGGAAAATTAGAAAATTCAGTGAGTTAAACTCAAATTGCTATAAAAAGTGGTTATTCAATCTCACTGAAAACAGGAAAACATTATTTTTTTAAAGGAATATTTAAAACTGAGAAACCCCATCTAAGTGTAAGGATATTCCAGAACTGAAACTTCAGAAAGCTGTGAAACTCCCTCAGGATAAGTATTTACCAAGTCAAAAGATGTCAGTGTACCTTATTCAGTCTTACACTAGGATAGATGGATAATATCACCTTTAATGTCCTCTCCTGATCTGAATTTCTGAGAGATTTAGAAATTATCTCATAGATGGATTTAAAGTATCTGTGCAGTCATCAGAGAAGTGCCCAGCAGAGGGAGCAGGGCAATTACATATATTTTAATTCAACAGTCACTAAAAGAGTCGCCCTGTCTAAGGAGTCCTGTGTCATAACTCTTTTAACCTAAACCAGCTTTTGTAATTCAGATATTAATATTTGGAACTGGGAGTTCCTAAGGAAGAGTAAAAGAGAGTCACTTGTACATGACACTTCAGCACACCTGCAGACAATCAGATCCTGTAAATGAAACCTAGCCTGTGTGTAATATGTACAATTTACAGTATATTAAACCTAGTCTAAAACCTTTATTTCAGTTTCAAATGTACAGGGCACTGTAGTCCCTAATATTGACTGATATAAGTTATCTTCAATATAAAGCCTAATTCAGTCACAGAAACAATAAATGTTTTATAATTCTAGACAGTTCCCTCTATAGGCTTATATTTTGTCAGAAGATTCTGTCCCCAAAAATCAATACCATTTCATCTGTAACATCTGTGGTGCAAAAGTAGTTTCAGCTTATCAGAAAGCTTTGTTATTCTGCTATAAATATGTAAAGATTTACTTAAATTGAGTCCTCCCATCAAAAATTTTCCTCTAGCTTTTGATACTATTTCTACTCACCCCAGCCTGCACAGTTCAACAGCAGTTACTTCATCACTTCCACAGACCATAACAGCCCAACAGGCATTTCTTCTGACTTCTTCATTCTTAGAATGCAGCAATTTAACGAGTTGTCCCAGCCCATCTGCATTTCTTAACTATTAAAAAAGGGAAGACATTGCCACTTATATCTTTCATCTATCCCAGCAAGAGCAGCCTGTGAAATTCACCTCCTGAAACATTCCAGCTTTGTAGAAAAGCTATGCTGGGCTAGAACAAAAGGTCATTTCTGGGGATTCTGTGTTTCTATGAACTCTGCCTAGGCTGGAGCTTCAGAGTGGTACAAGGCAGACATCCCTTCTGGCTCTGCCCTGCTTTTCAGTTATTAGGCTGCCGTGTGGAACCCAAAGAGACTACACAACCCAAGACTGCCACAGAGAGTTACACAGCTTTTTCTGTGTTCTGGTGCCTCCTAGCAACTAATTTACATCACAATACATTTGAATTTGTATTGTATGTATGACAATCTTATTAACATCCTATTCTCTTGTGTGCTACAGTATCTTTCCTATACATGCTGGAGGAAATATTGCTCATTTGGATTTTCGAAGAGAAAGACATTTTAAGGACACTGAAAGAGGTAGATTAATTATCTATGCCCCTTATTCATGTCCTAATTAACAGCCTTGACCCATGAGAAAACCCCAGCTTATGATTTATGAATGCACATAGCATCATTCTTATTTATGAGAAGAAAATACTATGACCAATTCATAAACAGCAAAGACTTCAACTTGCTGGATGTCACTGATCAAAGGATTAATTACATTTTGAGTTTTGTCTGAAATACATTTACTCCATGCACATCCAGCATCTCATTAATCAAGGTCAGACATTGCCGTTCAGGCCTGGAAAATGGGCAGCAGAACACTGAGGGAGAGTAAAGAGGACTGAACTTCTCATGTTCAAAGTTCAGCCGACAGTTGCAGCTGAAAGAAACCTTGATGTTTAATGCTCCTAAATATACAGATCAAGATATAGCCCTGGTTAAAGCTCACTTGAAGCCACCGAAAAGCTGAAAAGCATTAATTTGGTGCAAGCAAACACAGTTGTGAAAATCCACATTAAAGAAAACTCTTTCCAAAAGCTCATAAAAAACTGAGCTAAATTCAGCAGAACAAGTATCACAAAAATAAAAAATAAGTAACTACTTAGAAAGTTCAGGACTTCTAGGTCAGACATAACAGATTCCTGGCTAATATAACTCCCACCTCAGATCTAGAAACGTTATCAATGAGCACAACCTCAAAGAGTAGTTAGTTTTACCTCAGCTCGGGCAGCAGCATCACAAGCAAAGGCAGCCACAGCAAATGCTGCTTTGCTCTGCACTTGGCTGTTGGTTGAACACAGTGGCCCCACAAGGGCACTCATGATACCATGGCTCTGGATACTGACACGGGATGACTCTTGCAGGGACAGATTTGTTAGCACAGTAATAGCATTAGCAATGGCTCCATCTCTCTGGGAGTTCAACGTGCTCATTAATGGCTCAATTCCTTCAGCCTCAGCAACAACACTAGCAAAATGAAGGAGGGGGAAAAAATATTTAGTATTTTAGGACCATTTTCTTTTCTTAATGTGCTGTTTTTAACAACTGAACCAGTATTACAATTCAAGATTTACATATATACTTATGTAAGCTTCTGTACATATATATGTGTGTGCATGTGATTTCTATGAGTCACGGCGAGAAGTTCAAGAGGCACAACCTCAGCAGCCAAACCAAGTCACAAATTTCTGGATTATTTAACTTACAAGGACATGGATTCTTTCTGAGGAGTTGAAAAAGTGAATTAAATCCTGCATCTTTTCAAAGGTGCAGAATTTCTGTATCTTTAGTTCCAGGCAAATGCTTCTGCAGCCTCTTACCACCTCTCCCCATAAACATTCTAGTACTACTTCTTATGAGGATTATAGTGAACTGAGTATCCAGATTAACTGGTCTATCAACAGCAGATCCAGTTTACATATTCCCTCTGTTACCATATGATATTGCACCCATGGTTGAAGGGTGCTGCCCCTCAGCAGTGCTGGAACAAATGCTGGTGTGGCCAAGTCCTAAGATAGACGTGCAAAATAGTCTATTTCCAAATAACACTGGGGAAGATGGTTGGGATTCTTTTCTAAGGGGAATCTCATGGATTTAGTTTAGAGAACAGTCAAGGAAAAAAAATAGCTAAAGAAGCATTATTAATGAAACAGCACCTTTGGGCAGGAGACAGCAGAAGGTGCAAGGAGCTGCACTATTAAAGCATATATAATTCTGATTTAGGCTCATCTGTTTGTTAAACAAAAGTTGGCAGTATTGTTAGCAATGGGAATGCACAGATGGCAAGTTGAATTTTCATTGCAACTGCTTTTCATACCCTCTACTACATGTTGTCTAAATCAAAACTATAAAAAACTCCTCAAAAAAGAGTACACTTTCAAAAAGTTTTGCTACATTTTTGTGAATACAGTAATAAAAGAGATCCATACATGAAAATCTTTTACTTTAACAGTGCCTTACCAAAATTTGACTAATATTTTCATAACTTCCACAGTTACAAAAGAAACCAAGCTTAGAAGTTTCACATATAAAAGAAATTGTTATACTACCAAATACTGTCAGCATTGGTAACAAACACAAAAACCCATGAGGAATGCTGATAGTCACACTTTTATGCAAACAGGACAGAAAGTGGAATACATGCCAACCTGTGCCACCAGTAATAAAATAATTATTAAAATAATCCCATTACATGGGCAGCATGATATAGGTGTTACTGTGAACTCATCTTGGTGCAAGTATCTCCACATGGTCAGAGAGAGAGAAACAGATGCTCCTGAGCATACCTGGAATGAATCAGCAGAGCCTAATGGGGTTTGTTACTCTCATCTCTGCCTCAGGTGCAAGGCAGTGGCAGCTCTCAAGAGGTGCTGGAGCATGGATCTAATGATATCTGGCAGGCAGGCAATAGTTACTTGTTCGGAAAACCAGGGGAAAAGCAGCATTCCAGAGACTGAGGGTGAGTAGGATTATTAGCTTGGGTGCAGCATTAAGATACAGGGACAGTTTGGTGTTGCCTAATTAACCCTCCTGGAGCATCACTAGCTTTAATGCAAGCTCTTCAGTCCCTATTCAGAAGTGAATCCCATGTGTTCAGATGTCCAACGCTGCACCCCTCTGTCTTCCTTCAAGTAGCTGGATTTCCCTTTGTGTGTTCTCCTCCCCCCTTCCCTACTTGACCAGATGAAGACCTGAAAATATTTTATTTCATAGGTGGCTTTTGTTCTGGTGGTTGTTTGGGTTCTTTACTTAGGTACGGTCACTGTACTTCTTTGGTTAATGCTGTCTTATCTTGCCCATGAAAATTTGATCCAAATTTTCAGCTTCAGGGCTGTTGTAGCTCTATCCAGGCTCCTGTATATGATGAAATTCTGGACATGTTGATTGCACATGTAAGAATGAGCTACACAGCACATGTATCACAGGCTTGCTGGAAAACATCACATTAATAGCACGTGTAACAATGAGGTACCACTGGCACAGCTTGGGTGAGACTCACCATACACACAGTGAGGTGTGTCCATAAGCTATCAGATTTATTGCATTATGCAGTGCATACACACACACGTTACCCAGGAAGGAAAAAAAAACCCCAAAATAAAATCAAGCAGTTTCTCCTGTACAGTGGATACATGAAATTCCAGGATTTATGGGACAGATTCACTACTCATAAAATGCATCACTGCATCTCACAGGTGTAGTATATCCAATATTTCTGCAGCAAGTACAGGACTTACTATTCCTATATTACACCCAAGAAGATACATATTCTCCCACAGGAGCTCCTAGTAAACATATAGTCCCTATCAGACTGGCTACAGAATGATACACAGCACTGAATGATGTAGCCAATCACATTATAAGCAGATTTACTGTAATTTCCATAAAACCAGCAAGTACACAAGCACTTAACAAAAGAGCAAGGTGACGGCTCCTCATGTGTTCAGAGCTGACCTCAGCAAGGTACAGAGCACAGCCAATTTTCTCAAGTGCCACTCAACTTTAAAAAGGTTGAGAACCACTGATTTAGAAGATCATACATATTTATTTCTATCCTGCATTCCGCTTCTGCGCAGACTCATTTTGAATCAGTTGCACACATAGAGTTTAATCAAGCAGCACAACTGAGCACAGGACAAAAAGAATTTGTTCAAAGTGACAGTGGCAGGTAACAAGAGTTGAAAGTAACCAATACCTTTGAGAATAAGTTTTAAGAGGGCATGAACATCTGAGGCCAGTGCTGTGTCCTGGTAACACAGATGCACACAGAAGGAGGAGGAGTGGGGAATCCATAGTGTAACTCACTCCTAACCCACAGGCCTCTGGACAACACAGAAATAGCCCTGTCACCCTGGGCCACAGAACCTGACCTCAGAAGGGAGCTGATAGAATTAACATTTTCAAATTTAAGGTGCTGAAATATCACAACACTCAGTATGGAGGCTCATGTTTCCTTCTGTCTTGGGCACAGACATGCATTATGTAATTTTTTTATTATGAGGCAACAAAAGTCAGAGAATGTTTTTATCAGCTCTGTCTTTGCTCAATGCAGATCAGCACTAGACTCTCCCTGCCTTCAGACCATCCTACTGAGACTGTGCTTCCACTGCAGAACTATATCCTCAAGGAAAAGTGAGCCTTTAGTTGAAAAGAAGTATACCCTTTTTAATGTGGAAAAGGAGTAAATTAAATAAATCCACAAGTTTTTATCTCTATGGTATGAATAGCTTCAAAATACAAACTTTCCTAAACAACTAGAAAAAAGGTTAGAGAAAAGGAAAGAAGACAACAATAAGAGAAGAAAAAACAAAAGGATGTTGCATTTGCCACATCACAATTTTTTCCTCAAAAGTGGAAGCTGCCTATCTGAACTACAAACAGGAAGGAAAAAAAAGACAAGATAGGTGTAGGAATTGCAGAGCTTAAATTAAAGTTAAAATAATTCAAATGTTATGAATTATAAGCACATATTATGATCTTTAGAATACCTAACCTAACAGGGTTAGGCTCTTTAGTGAAACAGTAAAATTCTGATTACAATTGGATTCAAATTACTGTATTCAAATTTAGCTAAAATATTTTTTTCAGCTGTCATTGGAAAGACAAATATTAAAAGGTCATATAATAAACATTTTATTAATCTTAAACATACATTGTAATGTTAAGACGTTTTCTTGTAAATTGTCTAAAAGATAATTCAAGACTAAAAGAACAAATACTGAGAGACTGAGAAAAACAAAAATTTTCTTTACTGTTTTTACTGCAAAAATAAATTAGAAGTTGACAATAAAATCATTATCAAAAACTTCACTATACAAACGTATTTTTAACAGAGACTTTGGAGATGTGTATGAATGTCACTGAAGTGAGTATTTTGTTGCTTTAGTTGTCTGGGTGCAATAGGAAAGCTCAGCTATTGGGAGTGTGTTGTGAAAACAATCAGTAGTAAAAATTTGATGAAAATCCTGTGGGCTTTTTAAACTTTATTTTATTTTTAGTACTATAAGCACTCTGCAGCAAGAACCACCTCTTTGTTTGCATCACAAGAGCATAAAAGCTCAGATCTGTGACCAAGCCTCCTAGCCATGGCAAGAAAAATAACGGATTATTTACTTAGAGCATTGGGAAAGGTCCAGCTAGCTTTTCCTCCTGGAGAGAAAGTCTAGCCTAAGGGAGAAAGCAACTAAGAGTGTTCAAAGAGCTGCCAGAAAATACTGAGATTGCCCCTCAAACCCCCAACCTAAACAACCTCCCAGGGAGGGGAGATGGAGGAGAAGAGCAGTGGTACAGCTTGACACCACTGTTTACTCAGGATTGTACTAAATTTACACTAGTGAGATTGACACTTCATAAAAATGGTAAAGTGTGTTTGGTTTTGTTTCTTCTACCATGACGGAACATAAACCAGTTTATATTCAATTACATTTTTATTCACGTCTATGCTGTTTACTCCCCCTGCTCCTGACTGAGGATTTAACACAATTTCTGCCCAGAAAAAAATTCAAATTCTTCCTGCTCACTGGACTTCATTTTTTTCAAATGTGTTTGCAACTGCATGTTTAATTTCTGAGCAAAATTACTGTGATTGTGTGTGAGGTGCTTAGCTAGCCATTTATGCCTGTGCATATCTCATTTTCATACATAATTGCATGTAAATTATGCATAAGAATTATGCATCTAATTACACACATTTTTAAAAATCAACTCTATCTGTGTTAAATCGCATGACTTCTTTTTCACACAAGACAATTTTGATCCAGCTCTCTTATGCAATTTTTGGCCAGAAAGAATATCATAACCATAAGTTTGAAAAAGCCTCAAGAAATAGCTTCCTTTTTATTCCTTAAATGTATTAGTATTCTTCATTAGCCTTGTTATGCCATCAGAATAATCACATCCAATAAATGTCTTCTGCACTTACCAAAAATTTCACTTTGTGATTTAATTATTTTCAAAAGCAATTGACTGTTGTAAATAGTCACTCGTATTTTATTTAAAGACTAATATTACTTCCGCTTTCTTCACTATACAAGGGAAATTAATGTCAGTATATGTATTCAGAGCAAGGGAATCTAGCAAAGAGTCTCTGATCTACAGTCTGGGGGCCCTTTGTGCTCCAATAAAAGTACTGATGATATCAACAAATTATATTAATTTTTCATTTCAGGAACTGAAGCCTCTATTCCTATTTTCTAATGACAAGTATCTTGTAAAAACTGCAACAAAACCAAAACTCAATAAACCTCACAGTCTGGATGCAATAAAACCTTAAACTGTCTGGGTTAGCAGAGACCTGACTCTTATTTAGCAATTCTTGGAGATCTTCTAATGTCTATCATTGAACTCACTGACAAAGTTACACAGAAATCAGTTCTAAAACTGTAGTATACTTGCTTTAAAATATTATAGGAGCATTGTTAATGACCTATCTGTTCATGATGCCTGAGACCTTAGTTTATAAGAATATTTGCAACCTTTGTAAAGAATTTCTGACATTCCCACTTTTACATGGAAGGCTTAAAACTCAACAATAGAAACCCTTTTTGCTCCTAAAAGAACACTTCAGTGAGGATAAGCTCATGAAAACAACACAATCCCCCTCCCTCTTTTTTCTGACCCAAGAAGCAGTGCATGCAAAAATCAGTATCTAGGCACAAGTATTCAGAGTCTAGAATCCACACTGTTACAAAAGCAAAGTAAGAGGGAACACACATGTGTTGTCAGAGCAGCCTTCAAAGAGGTGGAAGTAAAGAAAAAGCCAAATCAGGGTCCTCACAATTCCTCTGAACACAGGGAGTGAGGAGACCGTGGTTCCTCATCTTTGGAAGCACCAGTCGAGGAAGGATAAAAGAGCTGTGCCAAGTCAGTCTCTACACACAGTACTTTGGATTGTGAGCCTGGGCTTTCACTTCTGGATAACTCTTTTCTGGACAACTGTGAACATATCTCAAATGGCAACTGTCTGTTTTGCCTTGCTACAAGCTCAAGCTCTTACGATGATTTAGAGTGCAGAAATTTATGCTTTTAACTTTCTCTCTTTAAATTACATCTTTAAGAAAATGAACATATACTACTATGTTATGATCAAATTAGTAAGGTTTATGTCAAAATGTTACGGTTACTTGTGAAATCTTATTTTTACCAGATGACAGACCAAGTGGACAACATGCCATAGTCAGTGCACAGGTTAAATTCACAGCAGGGCAGAATTAAGTTTGCATGGTCAGTCATAACCCTGAAATTTCCTTATAGACACTCCAAATAAATGACTTCACACTATATTCAAGTAAGTTAAAACATACATGTAAATAATTTAATTTAGAAATCTACTACAAAGAAAATGTGCATGCAAAAGCACCAATACATTTGTCTGAAATATTTACTCATAAGTAAAATAACCCTTGCCACTTTTAATTCATAAAAAGTATAATTTATGTCAGTGTATATCACTGGATGACATTGCAAGGACATATACTCAAGAGTAATCATGGTCCTTGTGCCACTACACAAAAGCAAGTTTTCTCTCCTAGGTTTAGGAACCTCCATCCAAGAAGAGAAAGTTTTCACCTGATCCCACAGAAATCTATCATGAGAAGTTACAGGTGATGTGACACATGCTCTGAGTGAAATTCCAGCCTTCCACAACTAAGACAAACAGTGATCATACTGCAAGGCTTTCAAAGTAGGGGTGTACAAACAGGCCAAAAGATTCTGCTGTATCTCCAAGGAGTAGAATTTCTATGTAGTTATCATCATCCCAGATCAGAAGTGTTCTGTGTTCTTTCTGAAACCATTTTGGACCTACTTTGGCTTCTGTGCAGTTTAGGATGTGGTGACATGAGATCTGTGTTAGATAGATAAAACTGTGTAGAGATAAATGCTCTATATTGATCTTTGACTTAAATAAAACCCCAGTTAAAAAAACAACACAAAAACACCGCAGCAGAATGCATAAACATTTTTTAATTTTTTTTTTTGGTGAAAATAGAACTGTACTCTCCAGGGAGAAAACAGAGTTACAGTGTCTGAGCCTACAGAAGGACTTTCCCTTGCAGCCACACTTCCCCAGCCTAAGAGGAAAATACAACAGCTGGCTGTAGGAAAGATTTTCACCACCAGCAGGACACAGCCCCATGTCCGTGGGTTGTGTATCAGTCCTCTGATGTGATGGTAAAATCTTAGTGGGAATCCATTTTTGAGTGTCATCCCAGACACAGACTTAATTCAGCTTTTCTGCCAAGGGAGAAATTTGCCATAAAACAATTTTCAGTTTTCAACAGAAGTCAAGATGTAACTTGCAAGGAAAAGGTTGTGAGCTCTTAGGTAGTGGGTAACGACTTTCTTGTCTCTTTTTTTTTTTTTTTATAAAGTACCTACAACAATATGGATATACAGTAAAAGAAAGGAAAAAGAGGAACCTGTTAATGGCCTGAGATAACTGTATTTTACAGGGTGTAGACGTGGATACTAACATAAAAAAGTAGTAGCGTGACACACCAAACTCAAAAAAATCCCTTTACCTTGCAGCACATTAGCTCAAAAATATAATTCTGTCACTAGGGGTCAGTATTAAAACATATTAAATCTACACAATATTGCCAGCAGCATTCTATTGTTGATTTCCTCCTTCAGAAAAACAAACTTATGTCATAAAGAACTATTAAACCACAAAAAAGACAAAACTACAGTGGCTCATCACCTTTTTATGCTATTAAATGTAGCTCTAATTCTAGAAATTTGTGCTTCTGATTTCATAGATTGTATATTCATGCAAATGTATTATCTTACATAATATTGACACTTTAATATTTATGTGAATTAGGTTCCATCTACAGTCTTGAAAGAGAAAAGCTATTACTAAGTTTCCCATTTTCTAATAGAGAAGATTACTACCTAGTGATATTACTACATAATGGTAGTATTCACTACTTCCTGATAATGACAATATTTGGAATGTAAGAAAAACTGGGTGTTCTTCAAATTTATTCCTTGACAGTCATACTCATCTTATAAACAATAAAAAAAATCTATTGTGTACTGAAAATCTCAGTTGAAAAAGATGAGACACTCTCACTACTGGTGAAACAGATTGAGGATATATTTTGAGTCATAAGATCAGTGTATGAATTTCAGTTGGGAATAGTAGATATAACACACACTAAAGTCCAGGGAACAACTCACTTTCTCTTCATTGGGCACTGTCCATAACCCATGAATTCCCAACCTCTCCTCCTATCCCAAACTACTCTGAAATCTTGACAATCTTGATACATTCAGATGCTGCACTAATGCCTGGAACTCCCTGTATGGATATAATCTTTACAAATTCAAATACGTTCTGATTTCTGTGAAGGATTTAAGAATTAGAAAATAAATAACATAAAGCTTGCTGACTTTGTAAATTTTGGAATGATAATATCTTGAATCCAGATGTAATATAGAATTTTGTCACATGACACTTATTATAAACCCCAGGAGAAATATTCTGTCTCAAGTCTGTCACGTATCACAACTTCCTGCAGCCCTTGGTACAGATAAGGAAAAAACATCCTTTTCCTTTTTCCCCCAGACCAAATTCTAACTGAACGCCATAAATTTTGCACTTAAAATAAACAATTTAGGACAAATATTATTGAGGCTCTTAATTAGTTTTCATGTCCAGTATAAAGTTCTAAATTCCAGAGCATATGTTTTTCTTTAGTGGCAAATCCATTAGGTGCCCAGAATTCAGACATTGCCAGATTTATGAAGGCAGCTATTAGAAATGGCATTTGTGCTACAACAATACTGAAGAGCTGGTCAAATTAATGTCTGACTAATTGGTATGCTTGAGACCTTATTTCTATGTGCTGTTCCTAATATCATATTTATATTTAACACTATTATCTTATCCTAAATACATGAAAAGTGAAAATAACTGATTATACTTTGAATGAGAAAAAATAGGCAGAGGCTGAGGTAAGTCATTTGTTCCAAGATTAGATGTGTGGCACAGAATCACTTATTTTCCTGCCCAACAGATGACGCTGCTGTTTCTTTGTTCGTGTGTAATTGTTCCATTTGTGCATCACGTCCATTACTGAGGTGGCTGCACCCACACTGCCCAATGCCAGGACACAGCAAAACCAGAAAGCTTCAGAGATCCTCCACACAGCTTTCTGCTATCCAGATAACTGCTTACACTTTCCAATAAAGCAAGCTATTGCTCTGGATTTAAAAATGTGATAGAAAAGGCAGACGCAAATATCCAGCTGAACATCATTCTCTTTTTTTTCCAGAAGCAGACCACAGAAACAAATTCTGACATATATATTAAGGATGACCTCGGAGCTATGCACACATAGTAACATTACATGTTAGAATAAGCACATGGGATTCTAAACTGCAATGTCCTTTGTGATTTTGTTTTTAATTAGCCTAATTTTAACAAGTATACAAGGATTTGTCATCAATATTGAGCAGCATTAAAACTCTGTCCTTTTGGCAAAACTCTTATAAAAGCATATTCTGAGGGGTCAGTCTGTAAACTAATAAGGCATTTGACTACTGTATTTTTTCTATGTGCTACTGAAATGTGACACAATTATCAGCTCTGCAGCAAAAACTTAAATGCTGAAAATTTTAGAAGTTATTTCTATTAATTGCTATGTGTTCTGTTGAGATCCTATTGAAAATCCATGTTCTCCAGTAAATATGAAAACTCAAACCACTTGCATGGGACTCATATCTCCTTCTGCTCTAGATTTTTGGTTAAAATGCTACAGGAAGCAGGGTAATTTATTTATTTATTTCAAATCATGGTTGCTTGAGGACCTGTGTCCAATGACAAGCTGGTCTCTGTCCTGTTCATCATGAACAGGTGTTCTAATTACCAACCTCCACCATATTTGACACCTTTATTAGCTGTCTCAGTTGAGAAACAAAGGATTGATTGGCTAGGGCTATAGAACTAGCCTTTCATTGCTGTGGGGAAGCACCTAAAGGTCAAGGTTAATATACATTAGTGGGGGGGTTGTATTGCCCATTGCCTATGCTGTTCTTGCACTATTAATCAGTGGAAGACTTTATCTTTATGAGCTACCTATGGCGGGAGTTTTAATTACACAATTGCTTTAAATTGTATTTTTTTCCATATTATAAGAAAAGCTGGCAGCACTTTTTGATATTTCTAAAAAGAGCAACAAATCTCCAGCAAAAACAGCAATGTCTTGTACTGATTTTATATCCTCAAATATATACTGTACCAAATAAAAGTCATCCTTCAATCAATATAACATAGAAAAATACTCATGAAATGAAATACAGCCCAACACATGCATATGAGTCCAACAAGGTTGAATATTTGACTGGCCAGTAAAAAGTGAAAGCACTTACAGCAGTCTTCCCCATCATTGGACCCATTTTGTTCTTGCTACATAAGGTCCACCTTCTGCTACTACCTTTCTGATTTTATATTCTTGGAGGGTTTATAACAAGAATCAAATACATATCTGATAAAAGGGCATTAGTCTCATCAGTTTCATTTGAGATCAGAATATTGTCAACATAATCACACAGCGAAGTTACATTACTATAAAAGTACATCAGCACCTTCATTATTTATACACTTATTTTCAGTGGTCTACAGGACACACAAATGAAACATTATAGTATGAAATATGATTATGGTAACTCAATCTGGAATGAATTTTCTCCAAACTATTTTTTTTTCTATTATGTGAGTGTAAAATAAATATGGGCCTGATAGTCAGTCAGTGAGCTGGAACTATACCAATTTGTATCAGCTAAGGGTTCAACACTATATATTCATTTATAGATCCTAGTCACACTCAGACCTTTCTATGACTTATTAATGGTTTTGATTTAGAAATGAAGCTTTGAAGTAATTATATAGTCACATGGAATTCATCCAATATACATATTTAATGTAAATTATTGCTTCCTGATTTTCACAGAAGACCTCTGATTAGATTATCTGGTGCTTCCATGTTGTACTTGAAGCTGGATTCCAAAGAGAGAGAAGTATATGTAAGCCACCTTTACAATTTCCTGACTCTGCCCAGCAAGAAACAAATACGGACTTCATTATAATGCAGAGGAACAGAGACAGTTATTTCCCTGCCTGAGGTCTCAGAGAATTGTTCCAGCAGTTGAGCTGAACAATGTCCTGACTATCTCCTTAGCAAAAGAAATGGAATGAGTTGGCATAAGCTGCTATACCAACTCAAAACTCTCCAGAGATCCCCCTTTCACAATGTGAAACCTCAAAGGGCTGCAGTACGAGAACCAGCTGTAGTGGAGCTGAAAGTTTGACCTCTGGACTCCAGCACTGTGCTTGTTTTATGTGTGTGTGACTCCCACTGATACCAACTGAAGAGTCCAGCACATGAGGAGAGCAGAATATCAGACAAAAAAAAATGTACTATGTGAATCTGAGAACAGAATACTACTCTCTTGTGTCAAATTATTGCTCCATCTGGTAACATTAAGTGAATACTAGTGACTATTAGAGCTGAACCAATAAATTGAAACAAATAATTTATTTTGTGAGTTATTTTACTTTTTCACTTCAAAGAATGTCTGTGAATGGATTACAACCTCTTTAAGTATATTCCAGGAAACTTTTAAGGATATTTATTTGTTTGTTTGTAAGTTACATGTGATTGCTCATATACATCACACTGCTCTGTTCCTTTTCCATGAACAGAACTTTTAACAGAGTCAGGATAAAAGAACCCTGCAGCTGACAGTAGAATTTAGTTGATAAAATTGTTTTGAAACATATAGTCAGCTTACCATTGTTACCTTTGTTAGTAATTTTAAATTCTGAAGTTACATTTCTCTCAGAAAATGCACTATAAGCATTCTCTATTACTTGGGAAACAAGTTTAAAACAAAAAGAAAAAAAGGAAGAGCAAAACAATGCCAATATTCAGGAGATCTATCTCCCTCAAAGAATGGATTTAGATCAGTCAAAAATGTTGTATGAACCATCAAGTTTTGAAATACATCAATGATTTTTGGATTTATAAAAAGAACTCCACATCAAATGCTTTAGATTATAAGGCATCTTTTGCTCAGATGTTCTCTTCAAAACATGATAGTCATCTCTGCTTTCATTACATCTGCTTCATACCTTTCCTTGATGAAGCAAATGTTAGTAGAGACAGCACAACTCTTGTAACACTGATGAGAACCAAGCTATTCCAGGTGATTCATAATGCCTTATAGTAAATTCAAACAGACCTGCCTTGTAGGATAAGGACAAGATGAGGCATTCTTTAAAAAAATATTATCACTTCAGATTAGTGACTTAAATAATAATTTAATTATTGCAGACTCACCTTGCATTTTTAGGATTGGCTGTTGTCAAATTAGTTAATGCTGTCACTGCAGCTTCTTTTACCTCTTCATTATCACTGCTTAGCAACTGCAGTAGCTGGGGAATCCCTTTGAAAAAAGTAATTGTATATATGAACCTTTAAACAAACCACGGCAGTCTGCAAAATTATAATATTCTCCTTATAAACAGAAAAATCACAAATTCACATTTCATTCTTTTCCACCTTACTTACCCTGGAGTCCAAGGATACATTTACTGTCTAGATTCTCACACATGGCAGAAATGGCTTGGGAAGCAGCAATTTTAACTTCATCCTTGTTAGTTTCCAAAAGGTTTAGGAGTAATTTCTCAACCTCTTCCCAATGCAAGATTTTTTGGATTTCGGCTTTAAATGAGAAATAACAATAGCATTAATCTGCATTCGTTTTCCAAATCAGCAAAAGGACAAAAAATTGATTTCATTTAGTTGTGGGAAATATTTTGATAACAGAGGCACCAGCCATTATGGAATATGCGCAAAGGGCATGAGCCAAATCCCATTAGAGAACATCCAGAGCTGGAAAAGACCCACAAGAATCATCCAAGTCCAACTCCTGGATTAGGCTTCACTGAACTCTGAACCAAGCCCAAATAATGACTATTAAACACATTATAAACACACATAGCCCAACAGAATGCAAAGTTTTTTCTCTGCAAGACTTTAAAACCACAAAATGCATACAGGCTTGATGGAAACAGCTTTTCCAATGCAATAGAGCATATTTACTCAGAGTAGTGCTGAACTTCTGTTTATGCTAACGGAGTCCAAATGCATAAAGAACATACCAGTAAATGTACAAATGAACTTGGTGAAATACCATTCAATGTATTAAAGTAGGCAAAAAAAGGCAAGGAGCATTACAAAGAAAATTTAAAATTCTGCAGAGATTGTAGTTCTTTTATAGTTTAGCACAGTGTTCACTGCTGACCTCACTGCACTGACCAGCAGCAGCTGTGGAAGGACAGAGATCCTCCTTCTTCTACACAAGTAACAACACACAGCACCCACAAAGTTTCTACAGACCATATTTACCCATATGTAAATACCAATAAACTGATAAACTCCCTCATCCCATAATGGATGAGATCAGAAATGCAGGTGTTTCTTAGAAAGATCCCTGAAAGAAATTTTCTCATGCAGAAAGGCACTCGACAGCATGGAAGCTCTACAATGATGAGAGTCAATAAACATTTAACCATATGCATAATTTTAACCAGACTAATTACATATGGGAAGTTATATCTACACAGTAGAATTTTTTAATGTATTAAAGAATTTTAGGGACTTCAAAATATTTATATATTTTACCAGTGCTCACTACTGTTCTGATGGATCACTCCCTTGTTTGAAATGTTGTTCTCAAAAAAAAAAATTAAAACTAAAAAAAATCCTAAATATTCTTTTTGATAAATCTGAATCTGCAGTGAGTAAAAGTAAACAAATACAAGTCCACAAGGTCAATGAAAAGCAAGTTTGCTTGAAAATGTAATTAGAGCAGAAATTACTCAAAGCACGTAGATGAGACAGGTGCAGTCAATTTATCCTCTTGAGCTTAGTTTTAAGCATTTTTAGAATCCTCAGGTACACAAATGAAATCTCAAAACAAAGATGCATCAAATAAAACAGAGAGGATTTTAAGTGCCAGCAGAACTTTGGCCATCACCTTGATGCGTATCAGCCAGCTCTCAAGAGAAGGCTTTAACTGGGATGAGAGTCTATTTTGACAAGTTATCAAGTGTGTAGCTGGCCTGCTGCTTGCCAAGGTAGTCCATAATCCCTAATAATGATCTCCAGAGGTTCTTCATGCCTCAGTAACTTGTTCATTGCAAAGCCAGTTACTTACTTGTTTAAAGATTTTCTTAAAAAATTATTCTTGCTTTTAAAAGCAGCTATGATGATGGTAAGCATTTATTTTAAGATAATTTATGCCTATATGAAATCATTAATTTGGATGAGGGAAAATAGTAATTTAAAATACTTTTAACAGAAAAAAAATGTTATAATAATATGGAAAAAACAGATCCTGAATTTGAACTTATGATAAAGAGTACGCATGCATATTTAGGTAGCTAGATCAATGAAAATTATAAATATTTCAATATCCAGGTGCCAATTCTAATTTAGGGATGAACATTTTCTGCCAATCCTCTCTCTGGGTATGAGCTGTTTTCTTTGTGCCTTTACTATGGACTAGAAAGAATGCACAACTGAAAAGCATCGTTTATACTGAAGTATTTCATATGTCAGTGCCAACACCATTTTTACAGTGCCTAATTTCTTGATGCCTAAGTAATTTGAATAAATTGATTTAACTTGAAGGAAAATCAAGCACACACAACTAAAAGAGTTTGGAGTATCAACTATTCTGTCCAGATTTTCATGCATTGACCCCATGGTGAGACAACCTTTATCTATCAATGTATTTTCCTATTTCCCCTTCTTACCCCAAAATCATGATCTGAGTTCTACTGATTACTATTCAGGTCACTGTCACCATCTCACGGAATCATTTACACCAATTTCAAATGAAATAAAGTTAATGTTAAATAATATGACCTACCACTGATCTTGAGTTGAGGTAACCCAGCTAGACAAAGATCCATATGATGAAATGCATGTGTTAATCAGGCTACAGAGCATGCTTAGTGTGCTTCCATTTGAGCATAAGATGCATTGGGATACACAGAAAGAACTGGGAGAGTTTCACAGCAGAAGTCTAGCAGAGCAAGCATGATCATCACTTTCTCCATACACACCCCACAGCATTTTGTTGTTGCTTGTGTCTGGCATTGTCAGGGGAAAACCAGGCCCTCCTTAATCAACAGCCCAGATAATCCACTCACAGACATTCAATAATTTATAGCTTTAGATTATATTTAGCATTCTGAAATGACTGCATTATTTGGTGGGCAATGCAGGAATCGCAGTATAATTCACCACTGTAATTCTGAGCATACAAAACAAAATTATCAATAAATTAATATATTAAATTCAAAATTATGCTACAGAACAAAAAAAAATCAGGGACAAAATCATAATGATTATGTACAGAAATATGTTCCATTTTAATGTACTTAAAAACAGCAGCATCCTAAAGATGTTATTTAAAGTTGAATATCATGTTTATACCATGTAATTTATTCTGACACTGAGAGTAACTCTTAAGAGATAAATATATCTTATAACAACAATACCAAGTTACAGGAGTCCCTTTCCAAATGGTTGAAAGGGACATAAAACAAAACTGCTTCCTATGATCACAACTATCAGGAAAAAAAAACCCAATCCAAAACTAAATTCCATCTGTCAACAATAATAATTTCAAAACCCGATACTGCTGTATACTCAGCTACCAGGATTAAAAAAACAGCTAGATACATGTTCTGTCATAGCAGAAGTAGGTTTTTCATTCCAATGAAAAGCAGTATTTTTTTCCCAAGTATACAGGAAATGTTGGTAAATTGCAACCATGATTATCAAACCTGCAGAATGTGGGTACAGCTACTGAACATTCAGTTTAAAAATCACTACAGACTAAGAGTTGTGTTGTATTATACTGGATTCACATCAAGGCAAGTACTAGTACAGTATACATCAGTGCTGTATTTTGGATAGGCTATTTAGTATGCTTACAACCAGAATCCAATCAAAACACAAAACCTGAAAATATTTCTGTCTTCTTTTTGCACTTCGTCTGTTTCTTATAATGGCCTTTTCTTTCCACTGCAAGGCTGACTTTAGGCCAGTATCTCTATGTATCTGAAAAGTCCAGTGCCCTTGAGGACTACATTGAGCAGCAAGTTTACCAGACTGTGTTTTCCACTGCACCAGGACAAGTTTCCTTTTGTCTAACTGGGTGTCACCAAAATTCTACGGCTTGAAAGCAAACATTTTAAATCTTCTTTTGATGTATTTTCCCAGCTTGCTGCATCCATACTAACTGTCACAGGCTGAAGAAGAGAGCAAACCTTTATAATGAAACCTCATTGACTCCATTTGTAAAGAAGCATGACAAGAAGATGCATCTTCACTGACGGTAACATCCCATGATATAAGATCATAGGCAGCACTGTAATATATTATGTGTGGTTCTGGCAACCATGCTTTAAAAATGTGCTCAGACATGCTTCTACTAACAGCTGCTAAAATATTAGGCCACAAAAACTGAAAAAAAAAAGTGTGAAAAAGGAAAAGAAGGCTATGCTTATTTGAAAATAAATATGATAAAGGAGTAAGATGCAGTAGAAAGCAGTAGGAGCAAATATAAATCTGCTTAGCATACAACTTACAAGCCTGTCACAGGACTATAAAAATGATACTGACAGTCCTAAGTAGCATAATAAAATAACAACACAGGAAAATACACAAAGAAAATACTGACATAAGAAGGTCCCTTCCTATCTTTGATACCTGAACATTAATGAAAACAATTTTCAGTGACTTGCCAAGCTTCCAACAGATAATGACCAAAGCACAGAAAAATCCACAGAATACTAGGACACTCTGTGTTCATTTTCAATCCAAATAATTACTAATATTCAGGATATCAAACTAAGCAAGGTGAGAAAGGAATTGGAAAGATAGCATGGGGAGAGATGAAAGGAGGTCTGAAATATGGCAGAAAGGAGAGATTATTTTATCCATGTATTAAACTAAATGACATTTTAAAAAATACACATAAATTAAGGCCATGATTCAGTCACAAGGTGCCAGAAACATGAATGAAATATTTAAATTCTACTGTCATAAAAATCCCTTGACAGAAGTAAAATCTTTTATAGTCAGAAGTACATTATTAGTTACATTGCATTTTGTTACACAACACTACTTGGCACATGTTGCAACTCAGTAGCCAATGTATGGAAAGAATTTTAAATGTAGTTTGATTAAAAGAGTGTCCTTGTGGGCATAAATGATGAGCATGTTCTGCCTAATTTAGTATTCCTTGGTGATTTAAAGAAAAGTATATAAAAAAGAACTATAGGATGAATAATTATAAAAAGATTACAATGAAACTATTTAACTCCCCTGGGAATATTAATCTGCAAGCCATTTGAAAGGTTTCCTTTCATGCCTCTGTTAAAGGAATTTGTATTTGAAATTGCCTGACATTTAGACAAGCAGTTGAATGCAAAAGGAAGTCAGCTTGCAATGAAGTCTTAGCAGACAGAGGCAGAAACAGTGCGAGCAAAGGTGGCTTAAGATGGCAGTCAGCTGGCATCACTAAACAAAAGACAAGGATCATCTTTTCAGAGCTCCATTTTCCTTTGAGGACAGTATTTTACAAGAATATATTACACTTAAAAATAAATTGAGACAAGCTCTTAACATATTAAATATATATATATGTAATCTCCTAGCATCTAATTGCTGCTCTGATTGGCAAGGCTCATCACTTAATTCTTACCAGTGTTTCCCTCAGCACAAGTACTACCCACAACCACAGAAGATGGCATCATTCTGGATAAAAATTTACTTCATAAACAATTTCATGTCCATGGATTATTGAAAAGTCACATACAGTCATAAGCTGCTTTGGTAATTGCCTTTGCTGCATTCTTCTGAATATCAGGAACAGTAGAGACATCTAAAAATGAAAGTAGTTTTTTAAGGCCTCCTGTCAGCTGAAGCTGTTGCAGAATATTCACATCTTCGAGGCAATTTGCCAACACAGCAAGAGTTTCAATATGTAGATCACTGAGTTCCTAATTTAAAAAAAAACAACAACAACAACAACAAAAAAACCCAACTAAGAAACCAAACAACATTTAAATCAGGACTAAAATATCTTAGGCTTTTAAATTTGTAGGATAATTGTTGTAACTTTCTTTTGGACAATTTCTTCATATGCAAAGTACATATTTACTAATTCATATTTTCATACAATTTATTTGATGATGACTTAGGATGCAACACAATTTATTAAAAATAGTAAAACCCCCAGAAGTTTCTCATTTACATCAAAGCGGGTTAAACAGAATGAGCCTGTGATCTTTAAAAACGTCACTAATTTCTCTATGCATTATATTTCCCATTGTGACACCTGAACTCAGGAAGCATTAAACTGAGTCTCATAATAACATAAACAATGTTAGTAAATTGTGTCTAAAGCCATGATATAAACTAAACTCAATTCAAAAACTGAATAATAAACACTTTGGAAAATATCTTCATTTCTTTTTTTAGTAAGCTAGATATCCTAGCTTATTCTACTTCTATCACATCACTCCAAGGAAGTAACTCTTTGTTCTTTTATCTCTCTTCCATAAAATAAGTAATACATCTCACTAGTCATACAAACATCAGCATCAAGAAGAAAAAACTTTTAAGGCAAGTAAACCATACATTGTTTGCCAGTATATCCAGAAGGCATTCTAATCCCTTATTTTCTCCCAGTATGATCCTGGTTTCTCTGTCTTTGCTAATTACTTCTAAGGTTTGAAGGGCTAACGACTGAATGACCGGATATTCAGATGCCAGTAGTCCCAGCAAGGGTGGAATTACATTCAGCTCACGAACTGCAGCACGGTTTTGAAAATCCTGCAGTAAAATATTCCAACAAAGAGTGTGAGTGATAGAGAATTTAGCAATATATCAATTCCTCACTTTACAGAAAGAACACCAAAAATCTGATTTCAGACATTAAAAAATGAGTCAATACTCCAGAGCTTCCAGCTCTGCAGATTTCTTTCTTTTAAGCTAAGAATCAAACTGAATATAATCAAGTCCCTCAAACATTAAATTCTAGGGGTTTTTTGCATGACTGAAGTGCATTCTGCAAAATCTAGTCCTGTATAAAGAAGCCTATTCACTTTTGATTTTACCATGTTTGCCTCAACATAAATGTTTCTTTGAGGAAGTTTTTAAATTTAGTTTCACCATTTTTATTTATCTCAGTGGGAGGAAAACAGTTTTTGCACTCTGCTGTGGTTGCCTGGTTATATCTCCTTTTGTTTTAGCAATTATAAAATGACAATTTAAAATTTCAACTTTAAACAGTGACTGTGCAGCTTAATAAAAAGACAGTAGTTGATTATATTAAAAAAGAAAATAAATAAATAAATTACAATTTGCTTTTAAATAGCTTATTGCACATGTGCAGCATGCAATTATCCTTATCAATATAAGCAAGCACCAGGTGCAGTTATCCAGATATACCCTGCAACAAAGACAGCGAGATAGTAAAAAAGGAGAAAGAGTAAAATGTGATTCTGAATAGACATGCTCTGATGCCCCAAAAGAGATAGAGTTATAAACTGAATTCATTACTGAATTGATTCGCTTAAGCCATGGGAGAGAACTGCCATACAAATGCACCATTCTTTTGCTAAGCAGCATATGGATGACATTAGTGCTGAGTGTGAAAGTAGCCAATAACAAATCTATTCCTCCCAGTAAGGAAAGAAGCTGTTGACAGCATACACCTATCATTAAAAAGATGTTCAAAATAGTGCTATGGAGTTGCTGGTCAGAACAATAAACAATGGAATTGGCAGTTCTTTAATTTACATGATAACGCCATCCTTTTGGATATACAGATTACAAGATTAGTCATTACTAAGGTTCTTTTTTTCAATTAAGAGCATAAATTATTATTTAGTTTTAAAAATCTGAAGCTCATCCTTATTATACCTTTACTTCAGTACAGCACAAATGATTGTATTAAGTTCAACAGAATTAAAGTAAAACCAACTATATTCATAACTAATTAAACATTCAAGGACTCAAGTACAAGGACTCAATGTTTCAAAAACATTGATGAACACCAGCGAGTAAAGGAAACAAATATTTTAAAACTATTAACCCCACACCGAATGTCAGGGATGGGGGTGCAAATGCTTATCTGCATCTGTAATTTAAGACAACAAACAAGAGCAAACTTTACCTGTGCCAAAAGGTAGATACACTCAACTGAATTCTTCTGAACATCAGGATCAGGGCTACTTAGCAGTCTGATAAGTGGTTCTAACCCACCTTGCTCGAATATTTTTACTTTAGTAGTATATTCAACAGCCATATATGCTAGACAAAGAGTAGCAAACTCATGGATAACTATATCTTCTGTGGGGGAAAAAAGAAACATTTTGATCAAGTTTTTTCAGCACAGAATATGTTCCCTAATTTCATAGTTTAAGACATTATTTTAAGTCAATAAATAATAGCTGTTAACCATAGCCAATGTGTCCATAAACATCTTGTTCCATCTATACAACATAAAACACTACTCAGTGAGCTACAGAGCTACTCCTTTAAAAGCATTTACCTATTTAATATGCAGTAGGAAAAATCGTAAGTTACAGGGTAGATTTTATTAAATTGTCTGATAAAAAGGCAATCATAAATTATTTCGGACTGTACTTTTGCACAAGGAATGAATACTGTAAGGTACCTTCTGGTGCTAGCCGTGATATAAGGGATTTTGTGACATCCAGCTCCCTCAGTAGCTTCCTGACATCATCTACAATGAAGTAAATACAAACATGAAGTTTTTTGTTTGGCAGTGTTGGCTGGGTAAAGAAACAGAATCTGCTCCAAGCAAAATGTACTTATGGTTACTCCCTGAGTGACAAAAAGATCTGACTGGGAAAGACACAACTAAAGTTAGTCTAAGATCATAATGTGCCCAGAAAAAATAGTAGAGACTTTCAAGTAGCAAATTACATTCTTTGACATTTGATACATATAAAGCTCCACTATATTTCATTGAAACTTTATTCAAAATACTTGCATCTAGAAGGTTCTGATTAAATATTGTACAATTTTAGTTGCCAAAGAAGTCATACCCCAATAGTTTCAATTATTTGCTGTTAAAATTATCAAATTTAAAGCAATCTTTCTGTTATTTAGTTTTCAAGGCATCACTTTGCAATTTTATGCTAACACCAACCCAATGGAAATTCCATTTCCATAGCAAATGGAAAACATGAATTACACAGGTCTTACTAAAATCACAGTAAAGACTTTCAGATTGCATTTTTATTGTTGTCAATGGCAAACTAGCAAAATCTCAACCCCTGAACAGAAAGATCAAATAATATTCTTTGGAACAGACTTCATGTGATCCTGTGTTGTTATTTTCAACATATTCAACATGTTGAAATATAAGGAAAAAAGTATGAGTATAACGAGTATAATTTACTTCTAAATAAAAAAGAACAATTAAGATGTGAATATAAATGGGAGATCTTTGTTCAATCAAATCCACATTTCTGCAGCAGCATTTATGATATGCTAATGCTGAATTAAAAGTAACCTAAGAGCATAAGGTCCAGTGCAGCACGACAAGCAGGCAGCAGTTGATGAAAAGACTTAGGGAGTGGTTGGGATATCCTCATGGAAGAAAACTGCTTAAAACATTCACCAAATTAAGACCTGTTTATTTGCGTTAATCAGATATAGGTCTATAAAGCACTATAAAAATAATAGCCACTGAAACTCAACCTTACATCACTTACTCTTTATTCTGGGCCATTAATATAGGATTTTTTCACATGATCAACCTCTTGTTTTGATGACCACACACAGAAAAATAGTAAAAACTTGAGACTCTTACTGTTAGAAGCCATGATGCCAAATACCATGACGGCATTTCTGCGTACAAGTGGATCTTCGTGTGAGAGGAGCTTATACAGCTGTTCCAATGCTCCAAGACCAAGAAGTGTGACTTTGTTTTCATCAGCTGAAAAGGAATTGGTTTAAAAGCCCAAGAAAAATGCCAGTAACCTCACAGTTCTAATGTATCAAGGTAAAATCACTAACAATTTTTTTTAACTGGACAATAGAATCAAAGAACAGAAGCATGATAGGTCCTTTGGAGATCATCTGATTTGTACCCCAAATATATATGTGTCAAATAGTTTCAAGGATTAATAATATCTAAGATAAATTTACATTTTTAAAGCAAAGGATGCTTCTGTCTTTTGGATACTCCACTCAGAGACTGCAGTAGAAGTACAAAGGAAAACTTTCTACTTTGCAAAGTACAGGTGAACAGTACCAGGTAAGCGCATTTTATTTTCCTCTTTTCTTGCCTCCCAATTTTATTTTCCTCAAGATTACAGATCATTAATTCTGTGGCTCTTTACTGTCCCTCAAGGGAAGCAACTACCAGGATTTGTATCATTAATTCCTACCTGAGATTTCTACCACCTGAGAATGAAGTGATTTGTAGCTGAATAGGTGCTGGACATGCAAAGAACAGAGTTTAGTGTGATTACAGCCTTCTGTTCCTGTTCATGAAAAACACACACAAACCCCAAGAAACAAAATTCCAATCTCACTCCTATTCTTAGTTCCCACAACAGCTCTATAACTCCTTTTCTAATGAACCATGCCTGTCCTTCCTGGCTACAAGCGAGCAGGTGTGAGAGGAAACTGGAGATCTGTGCTCATTCTCAGCCAAGATATGATTAAAATGGAGGAAGTATTTTTTATTGAGGGATGGGACTTAATTTACCAGCAACACTCCAAAAAAATAGATTAACTGCAATTAATTAATTGAAAATAACTTGTTCTCTTGTGCCACACCACAAAGTTACAGTCCAGTCTTCCGGAAGATGGCAGGAATATCTACATCAATAAAGGATTATTCTTTTAGTATAAACATAGAAGACATAAACATCTATCCTCCTGCAGTGTGACATATTTTACTGTGGACAAGTGGGAAGGAGCCAGCAAGAGTTTATGGTTCATAACAGTCTCCCAGAAGTCCACATTCTCTCTTCACATATTCTGAATTTGATCTCATGCCCTCAGCCAAGCTTGCCATATTAAGCAGAACCTGAATGTCTTTCAGAACCCAGTGACTCCTAGCCAGCTGTCAAGGACTTCAGCTCTTCTCTCACAACTTCAGCAGTGTTGGTAATTTAGATCAGTATAATAAAAAGCATATAAATGGATAATTTTTAAAGAAAACATAAATTAAATGGAAATTAAAATTAAACCAGATTCATCACAGCAAGAGTTCTACCAGTGTATTCCAATTTGAGGGACTAACATCGAACAGCATGGAATAAGTAGGAGACAACTTAGGAAATCATGTGCTTCATAAATTTGAGCCTTTGTTATAAAGTTGTTTGTCTCCTGATTACCTTGAATATGACATTGAGCTATAGATTCTAGAGGGGGTTTTGGAAGATTTGGAATCTTGGAGACTTGTCAGATTTCAAACTCATACAGAAATAAGCTAATTTCACGTTTGCTGTGATAAAGGAGGCTGAGCAGTCTCCAATGAATCACCTGCACAGAAATACCAGCACAACAACTAAAAATAATGGGAAAAAAGCTAAGAAGTTCTTTTCATTGAAAACCAAAGCTTAAAGAAACTACACTGGTACAGAAGTTTCAAACTATAATATAAAAAAGAGAATTCTTTTCCAACTGAAGATCTCTCGCTCATAAAAAACCATATCTATTTTATATTTAAAACAAGCTCTATTTAACAGTAAATATAAAATTCTTCAACAAAACTATAAAAGTTTCCTTCATGCAAACTACAAGACTTCTTTATTACTGTCAGTACAGGTTGGATAGACATTTCAGAAAGCCCCCAAAACTTCAAGAGACACCTTTGAGAAGAAAAAATATTTCAACACTAGGAAACTAAAGAATTATGAACCACTATCAAAATCTAAGCTGTGCAAAACAAAGCTGATTGCAAAAAGACTAACCTTTTGATGCAAATTTATATAGAGCATCACATGCTTTGGCCAAAACTTCATTTTCAGGAGAACTAAGCATTAGGACAACTGTTGCTGGTGCTTTGCTTTCAACCAATAAAGGATCAAACTGAAAACAAAACAAAATAAAGGGTAAGAAAAGTTTGATTTATACTTAGTCTTCCTGTGTGCTGCAGTCAACTCCCATATTTCACTAAAATAAAACAAAATCTTGTTTGATATCGACACTGAATTGGAAATATTAGTGACTCGCTGTTTACTTGGAAAAACCCCATTTTTTCTAAAGACAATTAGAGACACCATTGAAAAATAAGAATAATTGACTTCTAAATAAATATAATATGGTTTATGGTCACATCATATATGAAGATTTTGGGAAAATCTTGACGTTTCCCTGAAAATCTATAAAGTTTTGAAGGTAACAATCTATGTACTTGTTATACATGTAAGAGCATTCTGAGGCTTCAGAACCAGACATGAGAAGTTTCTTTTGAGCAGCTGTACAGAGAGCCCGGGGACTCAGGTGGTGTACAAGGAAGAGAATTTGGTTACTCTGTGGCAATATCACTTTGGGGTTACTTAAAAAACAAAAAACACTTTCTGTGCCTTTGTCAACTCAGTTCATCGGCTCAGCATGATCCTGTACTAGATGAAGTATTTCCAAGATATAATCCCTGCTCACCCAGCTAGAAATGATATAAAGGTTTCGTTTCCATTTCTGAGCTCTTTCATGCAGAAAGAAATCTCCCAACAAATCAGACAGTTTTCACCTTCTTAATAGACTCCTTAGGACTAACATCACCTGAGCAAAGGAATCTTCTAAAAAGCCTTTTGTTTCTTAAGAAGACTCAAGGAATTCTGAAAACTCTACTCATTAAAATGTTTTAAGCTTCCTTGGATTTAAAGTAATTAATTAGTATGGAAAAACTGTCTCCTATCCTCACACTTCAGGCCTATACAGTAGCTGTGTTACATATAGAAACTACCAGATATTGGAGTCGTGCAGTTTCTCAAAGGCAATGTATTTATCTTTAAAATATAGCAGATTATAAGACAGCAATACAAATTAATAAAAATATTATTACAATATATACATATATATTTAGAAATATCAATTATTTGTTTTACTTCATTAAAAAAATTCTAATGGCTACATCAGAGGCACATGTTATTGAACAATCAAGGTGTGAAGATACATCCAAATCAGTTGACAAGCAAATCTTAAAAAACATTATGAGTGTGCTAGAAGAAAAATGAACATGGAGAAGGGATTTTCTTCTCCCTTCTCTGACTTGCTCAAAAATAAGGCAAAATATGACACTAGTACTAAGACTTTTAAATTCATGTTTTTGATAGGTTTTTTAATCTAAGTGATTTTAACACCTTCCATGAGACAGATCACACAATTTAGAAGGCAACAAGGTCAATATACAAGTTCCATTAAGAGGTGGCCTGCCTAATGTGCTTAACTGGTCTACCCAGCTTCAATCAAGTCTAAAATCTGAAGACTGCCCAATTTCATGTGTGCTTTGATAAGCCAAAGGCATGGGTCAAGTCAAGGAACAAAGCCCCTTTCTCAAAAAAACATAATCAGCTTACTGTACCATAAGTAATTTTGCCTAATAATGACTCTGCAATGGGAATTAAATCAAATAATAGCACAGAGGTGCAAGTTACATCTTAATGATGGGCCTAAATCGATGGAACTATTTATGGGAATTTTCTTTTTGGATAGTAAGGAGGCAAAAAAATTCAGTTTATCACATCTCATTCTACTCATGGGAGAATCTAGAGGTGACTGAAGTCCCTTTACCCTCCTTCATACTTCTCTATCTCTGCACATTTGGGTCTTTGCATGGACACAGCATGATCCTCCAGGTAAGCAATATTATTTAAATACAGACATATCTGCTGAGCATGGTCAAATACTTGGTGATGAGATAAAACTCCTAGTTTTAGAAAACACTGTTAGCTCTTCAGAGAAAAATTAACACCAATACTGATCTCAGGAGAAGTTCAATAAGAAACGAAAGTTGAAATAAGAGTTTTAAATCTCAGTTATTTATACATTGATCTAATACCAAAGTCACAATTGCATTACTCCATTTTCAGTGTTTCTCATGTTTACAGGTAATTGTAAAATCCCCAACTCAATGAAAATTCCTAGGATTTAATGACAGGCTGGCACGTGAGCAGAGTGAAATTAGTCTAATCTCTACAAATTTGATTAGACATTAGATTCTCTATTACTGTCTTAAATATTCAGTAGGCACTTTCCTATTAAAAGCACCTTTGTGCTTAAAACATAGTAAAAATAGTCACTGAAATTGATGTATCTTTAAGAATCAGAGGCCTGAGCAGGTGAGTGATTGAGGAAGAATATCTTTACTGTGTGGTGACTGTACACTGAACAGATTCCCCAGAGAGGTTTGGAATCCCCCTCACTGAATATATCCAAGAGCCATCTGGACACAATCCTGTGCAACGTGCTGTAGGATGACCCTGCTTGTGCATGGAGGTTGGACCAGATGACAACTGTGGCCCCTTCCAAACTTAACCATTCTGTGATTCTGAGATTTGCTGGGAGGTTAAATTGTTTATCAAAACTATCAGAACTGGTTATGACTTCTCTGTATCATAATGCCAGCTTATCTACTGTTCCATTGTTGTTTTGGGTTTTTTTTAACCAAGGCTTGCATCTAAATCTTCACACATCATTGCAGATTCTACCTGTAATGGCACATACAGGACATTATGTGCTAGAACAATATACCAGAAATTACAAACAACCTTGAATTAGACACAGAAATCTAATTAATTTATAAGCAACATTTCCAACATTCAGTTTGTATTAAGAAAAAAGCAAGTTAAACAAAAAAGAAAGCTATGATTCAAATGATTCTACGTCTCTTTGATCATGACTTTTGTGTACATTTGACTTCAAAGCCATTAGAAATTGAAGAGAATTTGGGGTTTGGTTTTGGGGTGTTTGGTTTGGTTTGGTGTTTTTGCTGTTTTGTTGGGTTTTTTGCTTCCATCAACTTAATTCAGTTGAAATTGAATGTAAAACAAAATATATTTCCAGTCAGACCAAAGACCCATCTAGCCCAGCATCCTGTCTCTGACAAAGGCCAAGGAACAGGTGTGGATAAGCAGATTATTAAATGTTACTTATGTTCTCTCTAGATACCAGCTACCTCTCTCTGCAACTTAGAGAACTGGAGAGCCTAGTAATTTTATCTCTGTGTTCAAAAAGTCCAAGAAAAATTTGGTACATAATTTTTGAAGCCATCTATATTTTATTCTGAGACACAAGTATCACAGTTAAAAGCCATAAAATAACTGTGCCTCTTTTTTGTTTTAAAAATACCACCTGACAATTTTATTTATCCTCCACAGCTCATTCACTACAAGAAAAAGTGAAATAAATTACACTCATATGCCTTCCCTGTATATTCATAATTTTGTAAGTTTCCATGATATTCCTCTTTACAGTGATTTCTTCTGGGAATGAAGAAAACTGCTCCCTTTGATCTTTCCTAAAACAGAAGCCACCCTGTCTGTTCTTGTTGTCTTAGTTAATTCTGCTGTCTTTCTGTAGTTCAGCTGTACCTTTCTGAGATGGAAGCACCAGAACTGTTAATGGCATTTATGCGCACGTATAAGGCATTTGCGAGTAACACGATGTTTTGTCTTTTATTTCTGGAATTTGAAATTTTGCAGTTATTCACTTTTTCCTACTTAGGAACTGCATGTAATTTTCATGAAAATATCCACATTAATTCTAATACAGTGGGTGACACATCTGCAGAATAAAACTCTATGACTAGCAATTTCTCTCCATTATGAAATCTGAACAATAACTTGTTTTCTCACCTTTGCTTCCTATTTTAAAACCAGACATTATTGCTAGGAGAGGAATTTCTTTTTACCTGTTTATGGTTATGTGAATGAAAAGCCTGGTCTGAAAACTTCTGAAAAAAACTAAGTAAGTCTATCAATCAGAACACCATTATCCACTTGCTCACTGACTCCTCCAAAGAACTCAAGTAGATTCCATAGCTCAAACTTTTCTTTACATAAGCATTATTGATTCTTCCCTATTATAATCATATTTATCCATGGGTTTGGTTTTGGTTTCGTTCAAGAACTATTTCTACCAATTAACACGGTACAGAAGATAAACTTCCTGTAATTATTGCTGTGTTTCATTTAAAAAATGAAATTTTCTACTATCTATTCTTCTAGTACCACTCTTCCAGCTGTTAGCTGTTTTTAATTTAGCACAAGATGTAGGCAAACACTATTCCTACTTGGGCAATTTTATCACATTTATTTTAGTGATTACCACATTGTTTTGTCTTTTGACACAAAATAAGTAATTCTGCTTTTCTTTCATGACTGCGATCACCTAATAGTCTCCCTAGATGCTTCTTGCATGCAGTAGATTTGAAAGAGCTTTACTGCTAGTTTTTGTATCTTTGCTAGTTCTCTGCCAAAATATTTTGATGCAGGGTGACATAGGTGTCATAGTGCTTTTACTTCTCATTTGGGAGTGGAAACGGTTTTTGTTTTCCCGTTTGGATGAAAATCCCACCTTTTCAAGGATATATTTATCTGCTATTATTCTATTGTTTAATCATGTTGGGCGTTTTTTTTAAATCCCTTAGATTTTATTTAAGGTCAGTTTTAACTGTGCACCTCTCATAGAATCTCTAGAAGCACTACAGATATCTTTGATATTCCTAATGCCTTTACCTAGAAAAAAAAAATTAGTAGATATCTGGACATGCTAATTGTTTCAGTTCTGTGATTGTCTGATCTCCTGTACTAACAATAAAACCCAAGATATCCCAATGAATCACAAATAGTTGACATTAAAAGGCACCTCCCAGGACAATCTGGTCCAACTGCCCTGTTCAGAGTAGGGTGAGATAGAGCTCAAAGCTAGTGCACAGTTTGATTTTGAGTATCTCCAGGGATGGAGACTCCACAAGCTTTCTGGACAAACAATTCCATGCTCCATCATTGTTATGGCAAAAGAGGATTTATTTTTCTTATACTTAAACAGAAACCTCCTGCATTTCCATTTGTTCCTACTGCCTCAACTTTTCACCACGCACCACTGAGAAAAGCCTGGGCCGATTTCTTTACTTCTTCCTATCACCAATTTTTACACTGACAAGACCCCTTCTCTCAAGACTAAGCCCCAACTGCCAGTCTCTCCTCTTATGCCAAATGCTCCAAGACTTTGTTCCAGTAAGGCCTTGTCTCTCTTGTACCAGAGAGCCCAGAACAGGACACAGCATTCCAGGTGAGGTCTCACTCATCAACACTGAGGGAAAGACAAGTCTCTACTCTCTCAAGCTGCTGGCAACATTCTGCCTAAAACCCAGGGTTTTGTTAGCTTTCCTTGTACCAAGTTCATATTGCTGGTGCATATCCACCAGAATCACCAGGTTCTTTCCTGTAAAGCTGCTTTCCAGCTGGTCATCACCCAGTCTGTACCGGATATTCTTCTCCCAGGTGCAGGACTTTGCCATTTCCCTTTATTGAACTTAATTAAATTCCCAATTTCCTATTTCTCTAGGAGATTGGTGAGGTCCCCCTGAATGGCTGTACAACCATCTGGTCTGTCAATCACTCCTCTCAATTTCATATCTTCTGCAGACTTGCTGGGGATGCACTCTGCCTGATCATTCAGGTCACTAATGAAGAGGTTAAACAGTACCTGCCTAGGATCAACCCCTGCAGCACAACACCAGTGCCTGACCTCTGACAGGATCTCATGCTGCCAGTCACAACCCTCTGAGCTGTCAGTTCAGCTACTTTTCAGTTCATTTACCCTGTCCATCTTGTCAGTACTTCACCAGTTTACCTAGGAGGATGTTGCAAGAGACAGTATTGAAAGCCTCACTAAAGTCAAGCCAAATTATTGCTTAGGCATTAATCAAAAGAAGGTGTTTATGTGGAGACATTTCAGGAGCTGTGCAATTCATACATTTCACCTTTTTTAACATCAGTCTTGTGAATGAAGTCATTTTCAAAATTGCTCAGGTATGTATTAAGTGATAATACTATCTGTACTTTCAGGATATTCTGTAGTTTCTCTAGGGATAATCTTAGGCTCCCCTTTCAATGTTCATGACCTAGCTGATGATCAAATAATAATATTGTGTAGACCAAACTTAATGTAGATTTCATGTGAAAAGTTCCTATCAATCTATGTCAAAGCCAGCATATTTTAAGTGCGTGAATTAGTATCTTAGGTAATTCATGAAGAGATAGAGGCTCAAAGCAATGTTTTTCCAGTTGGAGACCAATTCTCAGAACAGAGAATAGTAAAAGACAAATTATGAAAGGCAGTGAAAACAGAGTCCTCAGGAATACTTTCTGAAACATAAGCAGTGGCTTGGCTAAGAGATGTGTTTCCCACCTGTTCCTAGAAATCTATAAAAAATTAGTGGTCATCTGCAGTACCATATATTCTCTGAGCATTCCACATGCACAAAGACCCTCTTTTATAAGCCCATCTATATTATCTCAAGGCTTCTTTTCTTGGGCTTGACATTTTCATAAACAGATTATCAATCACAAGATAATAGCTAATGCATCTTTTATTTTGTCTGCATCTCATTTCCTGCCATCTGAAATACCCAGGTGAAATTTAAAGTTTTCAGATCTGATTTTACACAATCACTATTAACAATATTCCCGTGGTGGTAAGATTTTCTTCATTAATAGTTACAATGATCTATTTTCATGTTTAATACTGTCTTGATATGCAAAACTCAGGATTTCTTTCTCCTGCTACGACTGTCAGAATAGATATGCCAGCCTGAAGTACGATAAGGATAAAAACTAAGCCAAAGCTGTAGATGCCATCTGGAATTCACTCTTTCCAATTTGTTCCTTTTTGATAGTTTAACTGACGTTTTCTGTGTATTCACAGTTTATTGTAGTACCTAGTAGACTGCATCACATCTCCTCTAGAAATCTAATTGTATCTTTTGGATATAGAAATTGTGGTGCTGCATCTACTGATTTTCTAGCTATTTACTGAAGAAGCCAACTTTTATTACTTCAGGACTTAAATGTGCCATCATGCCTTTCATACCTTTTCTTAGACTGCAAATATACTTAGTTTTCATTCTTCAGGCCTGTTTTAATTAGACATATCCACATAGACCTCCTCCATGACTCCTGGTTTTCTAGGTTATTTTACCTAGAGGTTTTATGTGATTTCCCTTCATAAGGATTTATTATTGATGGAAGGTTATGAATTACATTTGTAATATTAATGTTTCCACTGAATAGTTGGACAAACCTGATGTCAACTGTTATATCTCAGTGATATCATGGCTATTGGATATTACTGTCTTAGTCAAAACTATTTATGCTTTTTTAATATTGAAATTGCAATGCAGTTTTTGCTAACTGTTCTGTGACCTTTGGAAAGGCTCTTGCAGTACTACAACTCTTTACAGATAAATCCATCGGGTTTTTTTTAAACAGTGTACTGAACTTTGCATTTAGTGGGACTCATAGAGGGAGTGGGACTCCCTCTGTGGATCTTATTGAGGTACCCATTTTCATTAATTTGGTTATTTGACACAGAATTTATACTGTACTCTTTTCAATGTTTCTGTATTTCCTCTAATTCTTTCTGAATAAAACAATTAAAAATTTTTAAATCATAATAATTTGAACAATTATCTTTTGGGAGTCTCTTTGTATCTTGTGAATTTATAGAAACTCTTGAAAAGTGTGCTGGTGTCAGATCCTTAAGCACCATCTTTTGAAAAAAAAGTCACACTATCACCATTATTCTAGATTCAGCTTCAGCTCTTGTACTTTTCACTGAACTTCCAATGACAAATCTAAACTGCCTCTTAAGACTATATTTGCAAAAGAACCAGAGTATGTAGTATTATTCAAAATATTTGTCAAATTTTGTATTCAGTAAAAAACTCTGCAGATCCATCTAGACTTTTAACTCTTTCATCCTTAAAGAGAATGTCTTCACAGTTGAAAAGACAGGCAGATTTCAGGTCGCTCTTCTCCTTCCTCCTTTGATTTTTACAAAGAGAAAGCTAGCACTGTTCTTCAAATAGAAAGAAGCCTGGATTGTTTCATACATAACTGTTTGCAATGCCTGCCAAAGACAACAATTTCTACAAAGAACTACACATGCCCAGTCACTCTGGTTTGTATCCTGTCCAAGAAAAGCAGAAACAGAGTCATCTTTAAAAGCCATTTTTAGAATAATGTGGGTAAACTAGGAGAATAAGTAACTATGTAAGGACGGTAGAGCTGGGTCTGTAATTGTGTAATGTTTATTTTATAGCACATAGCAATTTATAAACTTACCACATCCTTGGGTGGAGACTGCTCCTTCTTTATTTTTTTACCCATCCTAAAAACAAACAAATAAACAAAAACAAAAATAAAAGCAGACAAACAAAATCCCTCTGTGTTTTAGGAACCAGTGACTGAGGAAAGCTTCTAACACAGACTTTCTTCTGCATTTGACCCACCTAATCAGTCTGAAAATTCCTTTGACATGGTAATTTCTATACAGAAAATAGTCCCTCTTTCTCACATTTGTACACATTTGACAAAATGCATCTCTCAACAACATACATAGCTAAAAATGTCTGAGACATCACAGGCTAAAGTTGTAATGTGGTACAATTACACAGAACATCCCTTTCTGTAAATTAGCTTTATCTGCATCTTTAAATCATATAAGAATTTGAAAGTCCTTTTAGGGTATTTCCTCATGTTTGTCTATACATTCTATGTTGGCAAACTTTTCATACAGCTGCAGAATGTTCAAATAAGTTCTACCTTGAAAACATGGTTCAAATTCAATTTGAATTCTCTGTTCATATTTCACAGGAGACAAAAATCACATCTGCAGGTATTAAGAAACAGTTCTGCACAGTATAAATTTCACTGGTTTAAAAAAGTTACATTTATTTACACAAAGTCCAGCTTGTCCTTTCTTTTTTCTTTTTATTTTTTTTTTGTATTAGCACATGTGCACATAACCAAGAAGACCTTCTCAGCTGTATCTAATAGCAGCTTCTGAAGCATATGGATGTAATACCTCATGTGGACCCAATTTCATGTGGCTTGCAAAACTTCAGCAGAGCCTTCCAGTTAAGGAACAGGCAAAAGTAAAGGGCAACATGAGCCACCAGCACTAGCTATGCATAAAACATAACCCAAGCTATGCCAAACTGAAGTTTGTTTTAACACTGTGTAAAAGTGAAATGGGCACCGTTAGTACCTCTTGTTAGTTCTTCAGTTAGTTCTCAAAGGGAGACCACACAAAGCCTCAGCCAGGGTTTACTGAGAGCCTCCATCTGATGTAAGAGATTATTTCTAGTACAACATGAGTTGTAGCCTGGCTGGTTACAAAAGTCAAGGCTATTGTTTTTTGTGTCCAACAAAAATTTAGAGCTCTTCCTGAATTTTCCAGCTACTGTTGATGCCGGAATGATTTTTTCCTTTTCTTTTATATCTCTTTTACACAGTTCTGTGTATCCACAAGTATTAGCATGCACACTTGTAACCCTTCACTTAATCTAGGGCTTAGTGTTTTGTAAGTGTTCTGCAGGCCTGAGACTGAACACCCCAGAACTGCAGAGCCAGGGAGACCAAACCTCCTACTATCTCAGGAAGCCAAGGTCTCCTAGCAGGACAGATTCTGTAAACTAGGGGTGAGCTCACCCCAGCCCCATTATTGGGCCCCCTTGTTAGATATGCTGATGTGTAAAGTCTATAACTGGTATGTGTGATTGATGGGGAGGTGCATTTGGCACGCTGTCACCTGGGTGAAGTGGATGCGTCAAACAGGATCCTAATTAAAATATTGAGGTAACAACCCCTAACCCTTTAATTGTATCTAGCTTCATTTTCCTAACACCAGGAAAAAGGCATCACTGTTCCTCTAAAAGCCTCTACAAATAAATCGTAACACAGCACTAACAAAACCTCATTGATAAGCACATCCTAAAAACAGATCTGAAATTTAAAACTTCATAGTCAAGTCACTAATTACAGTTTTGAGAGGAAGACTTATACAAACAAAGATTTTTCAGCTCCCTTTACCCTTGTGCATCTCACATATGAACCACAGGCACACGGATTCAGAGTTTCAGAAAGCACTGCTTTGGCCAGAGATAAATTAACTTATATAAGAAAAAGCATAAGGACAAATTATTGACAGAAAATGAAACAAGTGTGATGGACATACTACATTCTGATTTATGCAGACATCGTAGAAAGTAAGAATCATGCACACATACAAGAATCAGATTTAGAGGGACATTCAGAAAATCTGCATTATTTTAATTGTGTTAAATCCTGGTATGGAGATATGGACACTTATTTAGAATCATTCAGTTCAGCTCAATTATTTTCAGATATAAATTAAGCTGAAGTCATAAAAGGCAATTTTAATTCTGAGTAAGTTTAATTAAGTTTAAACCAACTAATTTTAAAAGTTAATTAATGTAAAATTATTTATAATGTGCTATATAATTAATGTTCTCATATTCAAATTATATACATTTCAAGACCATGAATAATTAAGGCTTTTAATGGCAAATATTTCTTCATTCTATATAAATACATCCAACTTCTAAGCATATTTTTAATAAACTTTTATATATTTCTAAACATTGAGAAATACTTGGTTCCTTTAAAAATTTCACCAAAAAAGCAGTGAGATCTATAGCAACAAGCAGAGAGAACAGGCCATTTACTTTACTGTAATTTATGCCCCTCAGTCTGCTTTTTTTGCTGCAGTTACTAATCTAGATTTCAATGCATTCTGCCATCAAACGTTGGTGTGAGCTTGGTTTCCATAAAGCTCTCTGTATTCAGTGGTCATTCTCTGACTTGAGGGAATGATGAACACTGAATTCTTTGGCTTACTGATAATTAAAAATGTGTCTTCAGCATTGAACTGTGATTATCACAGACAATCAATGTGTACAGGTATTGAAAGGCTACTGACCCATAAAAGAGCTGCTTTATTCAAATCCCATTCTCTCCAAGATAACTGCATGCTGCCTTGTCCTCAGTAGGTTTACAGTATGCCTATCTTTGATTCTCAGTTTACCAATCTAAATATTTAGAATTTGGAAAACAATTGTAGTAGGGCTTAAATTTTTATGTCTATCAAATGCTGGCTTAATGTCACCTGAAAAACTTGTTTTTAAAATGAAAACTATTCACTAGTACTTACATGTAATTAAATTAATTAATTCCTGGAGAATCTGGCTGCTCATGGCTTGGATGGGTTAACACTTTGCCTGGAGGAGACTCAGGGGGATCTTATTGCCCTCTGCAACTCCCTGAAAGGAGGGTGTACCGAGGTGGGGGCTCGTGTCTTCTTCCACATAACAAGCAATACAGCAAGAGGAAATGGTCTCAAGTTGCACCAGGGGTGGTTTAGATTGGATATTAGGAAATATTTCTTCACCAAAAGGGTTGTCAAGCTTTGGAACAGGCTGCCCAGGGAAGTGCTTGGGCCACCAGTCCTGGAGGTATTTTAACTGTGGTGCTTAGGGACATGGCTTAGTGGTAGACTTGGCAGTGTCAGGTTAACAGTTGGACTTGTTGATCTTAAAGGTCTTTTCCAAACTAAAAGATTCTATGTTTCTAAATCTTAAAGACAAAGTAATATTCTCATTTGAGTAATATCCTCTACTTCACATCCTGCAGATTTCTAGAATCATAGGAGCATGCCTTTTCTACATATGTTTTTTAGATTAAAAGGTTGATTGTTTTAAATCATGTATAGCTAGAGGTAATAAAGTACTTTGACCTAACAGATGTAGCCAATACATGGCCAAGCAATCTATGAAGTTATCATTCTATGCTACTTCCTGTCCTTCACCTGGAATTTATTGCCTCACTGGCAGACAAACTAGCCTGCTTTCCTTTCCTCCAACCCAGTTTTAGTGCAGTGGTGCAATCAGGTGCTGTCTCTCAAGCAGTAGGACTGTCATTATGTCTAAGTAAATCCTCATTCCAAAACCACAATCCCCAAAGCTCTCCCTCAGGTCTGGCTATTCTTAGTGCCCAAGCACAGCAGGCACTTCCCTGTTTCACTCTGAACTTCTTGAGGACCTCCAGCCTTCCCACAGGACCAGAACTACTCCAGTGTGAGTATCCTAAGCTAAACCCATATCCGGAATCTATGAGTAGTGTCCATTAAATTGAACTAAGTATCAGTTAATCACTCTCCTTGATAATTGATGGAGATCTAGTCAACATATTCAATAGCTCTTAAGGCAGATTCATCCTAAAGGAGATATCTAAATTGGAATAGCACCTTAAAAATAACTAATTTTTCCCTGGTCCAAAACCAGAGTCTAGAGTTGTTAGCTCATGTATTTACATTGATATCTAAGTTTGTGAGCTAGGTTTCTCCACATGAATCCGCATGCCAGGCTTGGTCTGGCAGACACTCTCATAGCAGACTGAACATTAGCAGAAACAGGCATATGACAAAACACAGCCACTTTGTCTTTTTTGAAATGGCTGCAGGAACAGGCACATCTCCAGTAATATTTCTATGACCAGAACATTCTGTCTGTAAGTGGAAAATGATTTTGCAGAAGGTCACAAGTGTGGATTTTTTGGGTCAAAGTGGAAACCTCTAACTTCTTAACTATTTTATCAGGAACTGCCATCTCTGCCATGTCAAATAAAATACAGAAAATTTATTTATTTTTGAAAGAGTTGCTGCAGATGCCTGCTCAGAGGAGCAGACTCCAAGTACTAGATCGTAAGATAATGATGGCCCTGATCCCTGTAAAAATATTTATTTTTACTGTCATGCTTTAATGTGAATAGTTGCTTTTGTCAGTGTGAACACTTCCTTAGATTGCAAAGCTGAGATATCCACTTATTTCTAGTCACTACACTTTCTTTTTTTAAACACAAGATGATGGCTAGCAATTGAGCTTTAACAAAGAAAGAATCTATAAACTATACTTTGAAATATGAGGAAAGTCTTCTGATTGTTTTTCTGTTTGAAATACTGAAGTCTTATAAATACTTACTTTACACTATTAGAGTCCTGTTGCATACACTGAAAAAACATAATATTTCATGGGTTTAAATAGACAATGCATTTAGAAAACACTATCTGTTCAATCTGCATCTTCTGTTTTCTAAAACCTTAAATAACAGATGCAATAACCTAGCACCCTGCACATACTACGAGAGCTGAGTCGAAGAACAGGAATAAGTCAAAGGCAGAGCCAGCTATGGAACTTACCTCTTAGTCAAGGAATCAAAGGTCTCTTCTGAGAGCAATTACCCCTGTGAAAAAGCAGTGCAAAAAGAAAGATTAAGAAATAGCTTCTAACCAGTTGTTTATTACATGATACACTTTTCAAATTAATAGTCCAATGCTGAGTCCATGTTACTACCATCTGAATCCATGTTACTACAACCTTGCCGAGATTTTCAGGTACTTACTGAAAATGATGTACACGTGAGATTTTTTTGCCTTACGTGTGATAATTACATAATGTCAATATAGTTGAGTAAGTTTAAGTGAAGTCTGGCTGTTTATTTTTGTCTCACAAAAATTATTTTTTTCTTGTGATAACAGTGAAAATTGCCTATAAATCAGTCATTATCATTGATTATTTCAATTGATTTTTGTATGGACATTCTACTATTGCTGCCTTCCAATGGAACCAAAAGATAATCATATCATCAGCAGACAATCTCACTCCTTTCTTGAGTCCATAAATCAGTATGTCCTCTGTAAAACAGCTTAAACATCCTCCTCATTATTCTCAGACAGCTTCCTCTTAATTAAGAGAACAATATGGAATAGTCTTGAAACCCCTTTCTTTCTCCCGAATTCTTCTTTCATCTTTCTTTCTGCCCAACTCCTTAATCATGGATGAACAGGCTTCCCTTTTCCCAGTGATGTAATGACAGTGCAAGCATTAGCACACTATTAAAAATCTTGGCTTCATATAATAAGAGAGTTAAAATGAGATAGCAGGTCCAATTTAATATTCAGTTCCTATAAATACAGATGTATGTGCCATATGAAAATAATACATTATATGAGAGACCAATTAAGTCAAGGCCTTTGAGTTTATCCACTGTTTTATCTGTGTGCATGTGCATATTTGTCAAAAAAATGATGAGAAGTTCCACCTGAATATGAGGAAAAGCTTCTTTACTCTGCAGGTGATCAAGCACTGGGACAGATTTTCCAGAAAGGGTGGAGAGTCCCCCTCACTGGAGAGATTCAGATCCATCTGGACACAATCCTGTGCCATGTGCTCTGGGATGGTCCTGCTTGAGCAGGGAGGTTGGACCAGATGACCCACTGTGGTCCCTTCCAAACCTGATCCATTCTGTGATTCTGCAATTCTATGAATAAGAACAGTCTTCCACAGGGCTGATCAGTATCCAGCCTCCAGAATGACAACAGACAAATGTTTCTGATAAATGAATGAAACTAATCCCAAAAGTCAGATTTCCTCCATCTGTTACAGAGTTTCTATTTCCCTAAAGTACCAAGGTTTAGATCTCCTAAAGTTTTTATGTTCTTCCTAACAATAGTAGCTATTTTTATTGTCCGCATAAACGCCTAATCCTTTTACTCTTCATTCTTAGTCAGACATGCTACAGCACAGGCCCAGTTGTCAAGAGTACTGTATAAGGAACTACTCCTTAGATTTAAAAATATCTAAATAGTTTAAATGTGTTATTCAATTCAACACAATAACCCTTCATTCTTATATTACAACTTTAGTTAACAGATGCCCAGACTTGATCTGTTTTACCTTCCTTTATAACTCATGTACATTCTGATTTACCTCCTTTCTAAGCTGTCTTAATTATTTTTTCCATATAGCTTTTCCAGACATGTGTGTTTCCTGTCTCAGAGTCCCTCTGTGACTATTAAACCTTTCTCAGATATTATGTGCCTAAGCAGAAATACCCTAATCAATTCTAGAACACTACTGACTTATTCGAGTGACACTGTAACTTTCAGAGTATTTCTTTTTACCCAGTTTCCTCAGTGAAGATTTCCACTAAGTTATCCACATATGGTAAACAGTTCATTTTCTCAGTCAATCACAATTAATTCAGATTTACTACTGAAGACTATATTGTTCCAAGTATTCCTGACAGTATAAATTACATTGCTTTCATCAACAATTGATTTTATTTTTCATGGTGTTGCCAGATCATCCAACTGCTGGAGAGCTCTCAGAAGTTTCTTTAAGTCTTCTTTAGCTGTTAAAAAATTATTTTATCTCATCAGAAATTTTTTATTTCTCCAAGTTATTGCTCATTTCCAGATTATAGTGAACATATTAAATAACATCAGACTTAGGATTTAGCCCTGGAGAATCCAAACAGTGACAAGCTGAACTGAGGATATTTTTGTGTGATTCTGAATGTCCAAGACGTATAGTGAAATCCCTCATCCCATGAGAAAGAGACTAAAGAAAAATTGACTTAATCTAAATCAATTGAGAGACAGTAGTTACACAATCATTATCTGAGCTATACTAGCAGGACATTTCCCATTTAGAAGGCAAAGATAGTCTGACTTGGGAAGAAGTACTAGTAAAAAATTAAAGACACTCCTAAGACTGTAGCTGTGAAAATCTACATGAATTAAAATGAATGCTTCCTCCTGGCAGTTTCAAAGGGACATCAGGGGAAAGGGACATTCTGAATGAGTGGACTTGTTCCCCTCCCCATCACAGCCACCGCATCATGTTAATCCCATCTATCACACTATATTTTAAAAACCTTAGATACTTTTTTCCCACCTCTCTCACTAAAAAGTTGTTCCTCAAGCCAATTACTAAGAGCATCAGAGACCTTTTATTTATTTTCAATTTTCAGTCTACAGTTTCCTGTACATGTGCCATGTCTGAATATTTGTCAATTACTTCAATGACTTTCTTTGCTGGCATGTATGAATACTATTTACAGTAAATATTTATACTGTACAATATATATTTACTACATTCTATATATACTATACAGTATATGACACAAATTTACATATATGGAATCAGAATACATTTAGAATCATAGAATGGTTTGGTTGGAAGGGCCCTAAAAGATCATCTCATTCCAGCCCTGCTGCCTTGGGCAAGGACACCTTTGGCAAGACCAGATTGCTCAAAGCCCCATCAAGCCTGGCCTTGAAACACTTCTGGTCATGAATCCAAAACTTCCCTGGGCAACTTGTTCCAAAGTCTCATCATCCTCTGAGCAACCATCTAACCCAAATCTACCCTCTTAGAGTTTAAAGCCATTCCCCTTTGTCCTATCCCCACATGCCCTTGTAAAAAGTCCCTCTCCAGCTCTATTATGGGCCTGGTTCAGGTACTGGAGGGTGCTCTAAGGTCTCTCTGCAGCCTTCTCTTCTCCAGGCTGAAAACCACCAACTCTCTCAGCCTGTCTGCACAGCACAGGTGCTCCAGCCCTCTGACCATGCCCTTCCTCTATCTGAAGATAACACACATATTCCCTGTCAGTTTTCATTTTGTTAGCTTAAAGAATTCTACTTTCCTCCAGAAAAGATTCCTTATTTCCCACACAGACTCATAGAATACACTGCGTTGGAAGGGACCCATCAGGATCATCGAGTCCAACTCCTGGCCCTAAACAGAACCATCCCAAGTGTCACACCATGTGCCTGAGAGCTTTGTCCAAACACTTCTTGAACTCTCTGAGGCTTATGCTGTAACTACGTTCCTGGGGAGCTGTTCCAGTGCCCAACCATCCTCTGAGGGAAGAACCTTTTCCTTATATCCAAACTAAACCTCCCTTGACACACCTTAAGGCCAGTTCCTCAGGTCCTGTCACTGCTCACCACAGAGAAGACATCAGTGCCTGACTTTCTGCTTCCCCCAGTGAGGAAGCTGTAGACTCCAATGGGGTCTCCTCTTGGTCTCCTTCAGGCTGACCAAGATGAGTGACCTCAGCTGCTCCTCATACGGCTTCCTCTCCAGACCCTTCACCATTCTCATGGCCTTTCTTTTGATTTTCTCTAATGTTTAATGCCTTTCTTATATTGTAGCACCCAGAACTGCCCCCAGCACTGGGGTGAGGCTGCCCCAGTGCAGAGCAGAGCAGGACAATCCCTTCCCTTGCCTGGCCATGCTGTGCTTGATGCCCCCCAGGCAGGGTTGGCCCTCCTGGCTGCCAGGGCTTATGGTCAACTGGCCATGGACCAGGACCCCCAGGTCTCTTTCCTGGTCTGTGCATGCACCCAGGGTTCTCCCATCTCTGACACCCAACCTTATTAAATTTCACATCTGGTAATTGCCCAGTCCTCTAGTCAGTCAAGATCTTTCCACAGGGCTTCTTTTAATTTAAATAACTACAGAAATATGTATCTAAATTCAACCAGAATGTTTAAAGACTTATCTACATAGAAAGATGTTCAAAAAAAGGGCCTCACAAACTTTCTGAAGATCCATGCTGTTTACTGATGTGTCCAGATTGCGTTAGAAAGAAGAATAATGTCCCAGCAGCATGTTATTAATTGAACAATGTTTTAATAAAGATTGTAAATATTATAATGATTAGATCTCATAGTAAAATTTTATAGATTAGTCAGGCTTTTAAGAAATGAAAATCCTAAATGGAATACTAAAATAATGTTTATCCTCATGTCTCTTTTAACCCATAATATAAATTTTATATAGTATAATATAATTATATAATATATATTATATAATTATTATTATACTATATAGATAATAGTCTCTGTCTATTGATAGATGCAAAACTGCACCTTAATCAAAGGACTGGTCACACTGCACATACTGAAACCCTGTGTTCTTTCCTTTATTGGTAAAAAAGTTTACCACTGCAAATATGTAGTTTATACATGTACAAGTAAATGAGCAAGAAGAGACATTGCCATATGTCACCATCTGGTTAACTAAAGTATAGTTGAAGAGTATGAAGTATTGTTCAGAAAATGAAGTTATTTTACATTTATTTTACAGGATAAATAGGTTCTGAAAAATGGCTGTGGCTTGTCATAGAAAAGGCAACAAAAGAGCTTCTGCAGGCTGTAAAGGGGACTCAATTTAAAAAAAAAGACAGCAACCACAAACACACACACACATGAATTATGAGTAAAGAACTCCACAACATAAGTAGAACCCCAGGAAATGAGATAAACTCTAAGTTTAGCCCTTACTTTTCCAAGACCCAGTAAGAACACAGGGATATGGAAACTGCTTCTATTAATAATTTTCTCTTCAAAGAAATGTATTGGCTGTTTCCTTTTCTGAATTTTTGCATTAGAAAGATCATCCTCATAAGTGTTTTTACAGGCAACCTTTTGAAAACATGGATGACCTCAGCTGATCATCCCAGATGAAGCCTCTCCTGTCTTGTATAAACTGTACTCATACATCTTTGTCATCAGGGGAAATGTCTCAGATGTGTTACTATCACATTCATAACTTTTATGGTTATATCTGCAAGGGTAGCCCTATTGTTTAATTTTAACTGCTCATTTACCAGGCCTTATGATGTTAACAGTAGGAAAAAAAAAGACATTTGTTGCAGTTTAAGACAAATATGCAGGCAGCAGATTTGTGAACGTAAGGAGAGCAATGGATATATAAGCCCATGTTGGTTTCATTGTGTTAGAGGAATATTAGACAATCAGAAAATGGCAACATGATAAAAATCACAAAAATGAAATGAAATTAAAAAAGGAAATGTTGCTTCCATCAATGAATGGGAAAATGATCTTGCCCACTGTCAATGAACAAGAGAAAGCAGATGTCTTTACCTTGCATAAGTATCAGACCATCTCATCTAGATGAAAATTTCAGATAACCAAAAATATTTTAAAGGTCTGTACTACAGATGATGCTTCTCTACCAGCTGATCCATATTTTGCTTTGAAATTCCTGTCTACAAAAGTCCCAAAACCTTTGAAATATTAATAAATGAGGTAAGGTTTTCCCCCTAAGAGCCTAATCACTTCTTACTGTTCTTTCAGAGAAAACTTCTGTATCCGGTTGGGTTTTTTTATTCTCATCTCTAATACATAGAATTTTAGATTTCATACCTTTCATGTTACTGTCACACAAAAATTCCATGTCTCACTTGAAGTGAGCTGATTTTTTTCTTTTTCCATATTTTTTATCTAGATTTTTAAATAAAATTCTTTTTCCTCTACCATCTTAGTTTCCTCCCTGCTTCCCAGTTTACATCTAAAAATACTGGTACAGTTATCCTCTGCTGAATGCATCCACCCATATCTTATTCTACCATTGCTGACAACAATTCCTAAATTTCCAATTTCTAGTATGAAATAGTGTTAGAAACCCTTCAGTGCAGGATTTTCTCTCTCTGGGTTTAAATTTTATTTATGTTCATACGGATACACTTCAGCTGTTATTAAACACCACGATTTTAATATAAATTTTGCAATTGTCACTGCTTTTCTTAAAGGGGTAGATACCCTTATCATGCACCCGGTAAGTTTTTGGCGGGCTTTTTGGTTGTGGTTGGAGGAAACTTTATGCCTTTAAAAATTATAGAATCTTAGAATGATGGAAGGTTGGAAGGCGATCTTGAAGATCATTTAGTTCCATTCCCCCCCGCCGTGGGCAGGGCACAATTTAAACAAGACCAGGTTGCTCAGAGCCCCATCCCACCTGGCCTTGAGCCCCTCCAGGGATGGGGCATCTCAACTTCCCTGGTCAACCTGTTCCAATGCCTCACCACCTTCACAGTAAAGAGTATTTTCCCAATATCTAATCTAACCCTACTCTCTTTCAATCTGAACCCATTTCCCCTTGTTCTGCCACTACATGCCCTCATAAATAGTCTTGCTCTGTCCTTTCTGTAAGTTCCCTTCTGGTACCTGGAAGGATGCTACTAATTAAAAAAATTTTTTTAAAACTTTAACTTACTACTTTGAAGGTCTACAGACACGCGGCCCTCAGCTCACTGCCAAGCGCCAGGAGCCAGACCCACGGGGAGCCGGGGCACGGCCCGAGGGCTCCGGCCGCTC
>JAHLSL010000022.1:16723696-16763236 GCA_025920805.1 Petroica traversi
GCCCGAGGGAACCGGGCCCGATGGAGCCCGGCCTGAGGGAACTCGGCCTGAGAGAGCCCGGCCCGAGGGAACCGGGCCTGACGGAGCACGGCCTGAGGGAGCCAGGCCGGCCGCCCCCGCGCCCCTTCCCTCCCCTTCCCGGTTGTCCCCGGGCAACAGCTTCGAGCGTCGCCTGTGGATTCCCAGAAGGCCTCAGGGAAGGGTTTCAGCGTGACACATGCATATAATCCATTTCTTCACAGTTTATCCCCACTCCGAAGGGCTGGTGACGCTGCTTGGAGGGAAACTTTTAAGTCTTTAATGCTGATGGGCCCTGGGTAGTGATGGAAAAAGGAATCAGTCATTTCTGCAGACTAAAGGAAAAGGCTACTTTCTCACCCAAAGACTCAATTTCTGAAAATTAACAAGCGTGTGTACAGTCTGTCTAAAAATTACAGGTTGCTGTGTTTTGTGATTTTTCTTGATCAGGTTTCACTGTCTATTCCGAGAACATTTATGGAAAAATAAAAACAAGAAAGTCGAAGCCAACAGTTTTCAGAAGAAATTGGTAAAACCTCTCTTCTGTCAGAGCCCCTTCAGCACAGAGGCACATCAGGGGTCTCAGGCTCCTCCTCTCTTCTCAGCTCTAGGCTGGTGATGGAGGAAGCTATGCTGTGTGGAGAATTGTGCTAGTCTTTGAATAATAATTCATTCCACTGTTCTCTTTGCCAGCCAGGGCTATTTTGGAAGGAATCCTAAGCTGAATTCTGAAATCAAATAACATTTTCTACTTGAAATGCAGCATAATTGCTATCAGTAGCTGCAGAAGTAACAGAAAACAGGCAATTATAATCATTTTGAGGCCTCAGAGTCAGGTAGTAATAGGTAAAGAAATTACAGCTGCTATCATCTCTCTCCTGTGATTCCTTTTAGTCACAAATACCGTTGCTTTCTCCCCAGATTTCTAACAATGTTACACTGCAATATTCTACTGCAAGTATAAATTTGGTTCTATTTTTATAAGCCGTATCATTCTCTTGAGATCATGGCAGAAACATGTCCTGGCCTCACACTGACAAATGTGTGGCATCATAGCAGAAGAGCCACTGGGTCATTTTCCACCGTAGGCAAGCCACATGTGAAGGCATCTCATTCCACTTTTAATACCATAACTCCTATACAAAATGTATGGAGATTTATAGTCATCTTTCTTGGAAAGCAACTGCAATGACAAGTCAAGAACCATTTATACTGACTGACACCTCCAGAGACAGAAGAAGTCACGCTGAGCTCTGGACTGACTGACTGACTGACTTTCCTTAAAGCCTGATCGATGTCTCAGGTTTACAGTAGTTGTCTCACCCTGGCAGTAAAAGAAACAAAAAACTTTTGGGGAAGCAAGTAACCAGCTTCCCAAATTTTTCCACGGACTTTTCTCCGAACAGAGTCAGGCACCACAGTGACGGGTAGATGCTATAAATGTAAGAGGTGAATGTAAAGAGTAAAAGCAAAAATTTTGGTTTAACTCTGTGCTGGGTGTGGCTGAGCTGCAGATACTTTCTTTCATAGCAGCAGTGTGTTGCCACGTTGTAGGTTTGTGTTCAAAGCGGAGTTGATAACGCTATTGCCAAGCAGTGCTTGCACAATGTCAGGGCCCCTTCTGTTTGTCATGCTGCCCTGCCAGGGGATAGGCTGGAGGTGGGCAGGAGTTTAGGAAGGGAACACAACTGGGGGGGGCTGACCCTGACTGACCAAAGGGTTGTTTTGTGCCCTGTCATATCAGGCTTAGCAACAAAGCTGGAGGGTGATCTTCCCAAGGGAGCTGTAACCTGGGGACTGGCTGGGCACTCACCTGCTGGTGGGAGGTGCTCAATGCTTGCCTTTGCAAATCTTTGGGGTTTTTTAAAAACGTTTTCTTCATTTATTAGGCAGTCTTTATCTTGAGCCATTTGTTGTTTTCTCACTTCTCTTTTTCTAATTCTGTCCCACATCCTGCTGTGGGTGTGGAGATACAGTGATCAAGCACCCCACTGGTACTTAGTTGCTGCTTGGGATCTCCTTATTCCAAAGCCAAAAATATCCATTACTGGGAAAGCTTGTCGTTTTCTTGTCATCAATAATGGTAGTTCTTATGCTATTTCAAACATAATTCTGGCCAACTGCTTGTTGGTTAGATATTTTTCTTATTTCATATGATTGATCACATAAAAGATACTTGATGATGCAGAGTCCATGTAAAGAAGAGGGACGTGGTAATCAGGTGCATGTTCAATACACTGTGTTTCAGTACACTCACATGGAACAATGGGCTCGGTTGTCCTTGAAGACTAAAGTGTCTTCTACAGGTAGGAAATGCACAGGTAGTCTCAAACTTGTAGCCAGGACTTCTAACAAATTTTCTGAAGAGTGTATATCTGTTTTGTGAGGCAGACAGAAAGGAAGATGGAAAACGCAGGTGACCAGGAGAAAGTCGAGCTGCAGAGACAGGATAAAGTCTTGATGTTTTTACTTCCATCTGTATTTGCCATGAGGAGTAGCAATCAGATACTGTGTGACAGACATAATTGCAGCATTTTTACCTGTTTCAGCAAAACTATACAAATATGTCAAGAGAAGTACTTTTATATCTAATTTTGTGAAAATATTCTGAAAGTGTCATTCAGTAACAACTTACTAATAAGGAAGCAAAGGGAGAGAACAAATTAGGAGAACAGCTACAAAATATCAGAAAAATTCACAACAGACAAATGGTCACAGTCAAATGACAGAATCCACGGAATCACAGATTATTCTGAGCTGAAAGGGATTCACAAGGATCATTGAGTCCAACTCTTGGGGCTCTGCACAAGACAGCCCCAAGAAAAACAGCATGGGCCTGAGAGCATTGTCCAAACACTTCCTGAACTCAATATTTTGAAATATAATTTATTCTAACACTAAAAAAATGTACAAACCGAAATAAAACATATTGTATTAAATATAGGAGATTATGAATTAAAAGAATTTCCTAGGGACTCAATACCTAATAGTGAAAAAGGACTTAATTAACTACAAGAACTTCATTACTATACATTTTTATGAGATTTCATTACTCAACTTTTGATGAAGCCACTGTAGAATTTGTGTGCTGTCCTATGAAGGGGCAGGGCCAATCAGTTGGATTAATTTAAAGCTTCTGGGGTAAAAAAAATCAAGTATGAGTTAGAAACATATTTGAAAGACTATTGGGGAACAACATTTTAAAACATTTTAAATATTTAATTTCAAAAGAGATTTAAATGAATAAGCTACTGCCAAATCAAAGTATTTGTAGAATTTAAGCGTTGGAAATTTGCATGTTGAAGTGTTCAAAATTATCTTTATGCTTTTACTGGAAGTGCCACTGGGGGAGTCATTTCTCATTTCCTGAACCTTCAGAAGTAGAATTACTGTTTGCTGGATTGCTTGTATGAAATTATTCTTTTTTTCCATTAAAAAAAATTAGTCGTAATTTATGCTTTAAGAAATACCTGATGACATACAGTACAAACAGTCTTGTCATAAAATTTGTTTTATATCAGTCTCAAAAGACACTTAAAAGGAACTTTCCCTTTCTGACAAGAAGCAGCTGGCTTAAGGAGTGATGAATTTACAGCACATCATCGTGGCATTTCAGTTTTCTGTGTTACTTCACACATTAAATTACTCAATATCAATGTAAATAGACCTCTTTCTCTAGGGGGAAAAGAAAAAGAAATCAAAATGGAGAATAAGCCTTTCCTTCTTTTGATTTGCAAGTGAGATTTGTAAGTCTTCATTTTTCATAGGCATCCTGCCTGAATCAAGTGTATGGTGTAGGAGTACTGGAAATTGTTCCCTCAGTGTAGTTGTATTCTTTTCTATAAAACAATAAAATTGAATTCATGATTTATCACTTTTAACAAATAGCCTAGCACTGTCATTTAGAAACTGATGACTTGCAGCCACAGCACCTCAGTGCTGGTCATGGCATGGTGCCCCAGTGCATGTGTCTGTGTGTGCTTAATAGCTTGAGACTCTCAGAGCAGGACAGGTGCTTCAGCAGTGAAACCTTTAAGCCAGGAGCTGAGACCACTGAACTTTCTGTGTAATCCTGAATAAAATGCAGAAAATGAAACCAATTTAGTTATTTAACAGAAATGACCAAATTCTTTAGTATTTCTATAGTTGAATTCCTGCCTATAAAACTGGGAATGCCTGCGTTCTCATCATGCACAGTGTTTTGAGATTAAATTCATTAAGGTCCTCAAAAATTGTTGCTGCAGCACATAAAGATTACAAAATCAGGAAGGGGATGTTCAAGCAGTACCTGGGAAATCAATAGGTGGCACACTTGTTTCTTAGGGCAAGTGTATCTCAAGAAAATTAAACTGTTTTACATCACCATGACTATCACATTTTTTTTGTTTTTTGAAGAAGTAGGTTAGGAGTGACCATTGTTAGCTAACATAAATGAACATATACAAGTGTGGATTTTATCTAAAGTGGTATTTGAAAGCTGTAGATATTATCAGAGATGTTAAAGTATGACTTCAAGGAATGACTGAAGGAAGTGAAAAAACTGAAGAAGTTTTGGCCTTATATCTAACACAGATCAGATAATTCTGCCTAAATATTTTCACACTTCTTAGAAAATGTATGTTAAACCTTGTTTTCCCAAGACATAGATCCTTTTAAAAGCTGAACTCAATCAGTTCTCAGGGATACTGTTAAGTGTCATTCTGGACAGATTGTTTGATATTGAGTGTTCTCAGAGACCACAATCTCCTGTGCCAATGAAGAAATACACAGAATGTGTTTTAAAAACCCAAGACTTTTCTTGCCCAAATTTCAATGTACAGCTTCATTCTTCAAAAATGAACTATTCTGTAATGTCCTCAGGACAAATGGTGCTGCATTGTTTCCATTATTGTAGCAGCACCGATCCTCTGAAGCCTTGCCAAAGGCTGTGTTTCAGCAAGTAATGACAACTCTGTTCTTATCTGGCATTTGAAGACTAGAGTCCCAAAATATAGAAGACAGTTTAATTAATATTTTTAAGTTGATTCAATTCTGCACCATTCAAAATGAAAATTATTCTTTATCAAATTCTTTGCTCTTTTAATTATAGATTTAGAATTCTCAGAATTTGAGGATTTGGTCCATTTCTTTTTCTCCCTATGTTTCTTTCAGTTTCGTAGGGGAAATTGAGCAATTTTTTTTCACTTTCCTTCAGTTCCTCTTCATTTACATAACTCTCTCAACTCAAAAAACAGTACAGAGTACACAATTACAGTTGCATTTTACTTTTTCTTACTGTGCAACTTTTAAAAACTTAATGCATAATATCCCCGCAGCTGAGAGGAAAAAAAATCCCCTGTGTAGGGTTTTTTAAAAAATGTGGTAAACAGAAAAGAAACAAACATTTTAAAGCTTGAGGTTATGCGCATGAGTCATACAAATAAATTTTCCTGAGAAAGATACCATTTTGGATGAAAGTCCCATTGTGTTACTTTGGGTTTTTTAACTGGAAATTCCCTTTATGTCTAGAAAATGAGTTCAGAAATGAGATATTGTATGTCTTTATTTAAAATATTTTAAGCTGTCAGCCTATATATTACTTTTAATTGTTATTTGTTACATTCTTTACTTTTACCTAGAATACATCTCTCCATTGTCCTTTCTGGTGTTAGAGTGAGAGACACGCTCTGTGAGAGTGTGTCAAAGCTTGATACATGTATTTAAGGTACTTTCTTCAAGCTGCTTTCTTCCCTTTTCCCATCACTCTTAGGGGAACTCTTGTAGGATTCCTAGCACGTATTTGTTCCCACACCCTACAGAGGGTTGTTTTGGAGTGCTTTTGCCAGACTCACACCAGAGTTGAGAACCCAGCATCTTGTTGCCAACTGCTTAATGTGCCCATGGATAACTTGCAAGGAGCCAGCACTGCTGTCTCTGAAGCCTGGTTGCAATGCCAGGCCTTACTGTTAGAATAGTGTCATTCACATTTTCACTTAGATCTAGATCTAGATCTATCAGCCAAGCTCTTCATATGTTTTTTGCTCCTAAAAATGCTAGACGAAGTGGAAGAGGAGCACAAGAAGCAAGATAAGCTGTGCTTTAGTCAGTGACCTTGAACTGCATGGAAATGAATGAGACTCTTGTTTTTTCTTGAAATTCCTTCAAATTTCACACATTTCTCAGGCTGATTACTATCCAGTTCTTGGTTTGCCATTTTTTGTGTTGAAAATTACCTTGGCATATTGTCAGCCTAAGAAAATGCTACCTATTTTTGGATGTTAAGAAATTGGTCATCAGCCCAGAGATTTTAGGTTTGTCAGGGTGCGTTCGGGAGTTTTGGTAGGATTTCTGCACAGAATTGTTTCAGAGCTGCGTTTAGTTTAGGATATTGAATAAGATGCTAACTAACACTTCCTGCAACATATTCCTCCTTTGTCTTCTGCTTTTCATGTGTTCAGTTAAGTGCCTTTGGATCTTGCACTCCCTTTGACTGTAGAAGAATTGCAGTTTTTGTACTTGCCCATTCCTAATTTCTGACTAGATACATTCTAATGCACCTTTGCTATGCTTAAATCTGAATAGGACTGAATGCTGTGTGGTTTTGCAAAACCACTGTCCAGAACAGCAATAATTTGAGGTCAGTTACCTTACATAATTCATTTATAGAGCACAGCAGAAACTTTTCAAAGAACTTGGGAAGTCCAGATTTGAGGATATGGTTTTCAATGCAGAGAGAAATGGCATTGAAAAAGGCTTTTAGATATATAATTGTGTTTTGTTGCCTTCGTTATCATTAGTGAGACACACAAATGACTGTACCCATGATAGAGCAAGGTCTGTCTTTGTGGTATCCCAGGATCGTGCTCTTTTCACCATTCAGATTCAGGAAGTGTCTTGCAGAATTGAAGCAAGAGTGAGAAGGGAAGGATGCAAGCCTGAGAGTTTATGGGTTTTAGTTCCTGACACGAGACACACGAAGCTGAGCACACTCAAACCAGGGTACTCAGAAGCATTGCCTCCGCCCTTTTTTTTTTTTTTTGAGCTCTTTTTATAAAGATGACTGATTTGAAGGTGTGCTGGATTTATGATTATTTACTTTCTAAACTTCTAAACCTGTACATTAGTACTGCTTTTCATTGCTTGCTGGTTTATTGGGGGAATGTGTTAAACCAGAGCAGGTAGGAGATAAGCTTGCTTGCTTGCAAAGGGAAATCAGATTTTAAAAGCATTTGCAAAATGATAGGTGGCATCTGCTTGCAGACTTGCTGGCATATTTTAAATTTGGCCTTCATAAAACTATATTGGACATTTTTTACTCTACTGACACCAATGTGTGTATTTAATAGCTTCTCACATCAAATTAGGCAAAGATTCATTTTTTTCTTGTAATCATTTTTTTTCTTGTCAAGCTCAACTTTTGAGACATTTTTGGCTGCAATGGCAGCCCATGCAGTTAAGCAATGGGTTAACTATTTCCTTGTGACAGTTCCTCAGTTGCTATAGATTAGCAGAGCTGACTTCAGCAGAACCAGATCTATTTCCAGCAGCTCAGGATATGGTCTCTTGAGCTGTATTACAATTAAACAAACTTGTTCAATTAGCAACAATTACTTTTGACAGTGAAAGGATAATAGAGGATTTTGCTTACAGGTGTCTCCCTTTGATCTTAGTCCATTGAACCATTTAATGATTCTGTTTTGTTTGGTGCTGCAAGCTATCAACTAGACAAAAAAAAAATTAGTTCTATCATTTTCAAAGGCTTTTGCCATTAAATGTTCATGCCTAAATCTATTCATGTGTGACTCAAGAGGCAGTAGCAGCAAGAAGAGATGCAGTGAAAAACCGCGAAATGAGAAGAGATGTGAGGTGCACAGAGGAGGCTGAAATGGATTGCTTGGTGATAAAGCTGGAGCATGAGCAGTCAGAGAAATAAATCAAAGAATGGTTTTGCTTGTTCTGTTGGATTTTCCTACATTTGTGCAGGGGGCAGGGACATATGCTTAGGATTACAGCTAATGTGCCTTTCAAACAAAAAAAGTCATTCTCTGGAGTTTATATTTTCTGTTCTCAGAACTCATGAATTCAATGTTGAAGTCATTAGTAATTTACAGGAGAAGATAAATCTTCCTTCAGGTCTCCCTGACTGGACCTAAAGAATCCAGATGCAATATTTCCCCAAATGACAGCTTGATGCCAATCCTTATCTTTAGCTTCCTCAGCCTGGGTGCTTACTATATTAGAAAAAAAGGCTGAGAGTAACATAATTACTGAAGAACAACACAGACATACTGACATTCTTTAAAACAAGTATTTTATATCTGGCAGACCTATAGATAGCTACAACTTTTTTTGTTTTTAATCTTCAGAAATACCCTGTGCCCGTGTCATCTTACTTCACTGTCATAAATAGTAAATCTGTGCATAGTAAGTCATAATGAATCATGCTTATTAGCAATTAGTATCTGATAAAATTTCAAGTTTATTAGAAAATTGAAACCACTGGTAGGGATTTGTATATTCATATAAATTACATTTAGCATTATTCATAATATTCAGTTTTGTCTTTCTCAGAATAATATGGAAACCCTATCACAATGATTAACTATATGTGTTTCTGTTATTATTCTGACAGGTTTATCAGAACAGTGTATTTGAGATTTCTGTAAATTAAAATAAGATATGACAGGCAGACTAGATAAGAGAGGATAAACATCTTCGAGAAGGAAAATTGGAATAGTTATATATTGTATTTGGTAAGACAATGATCTCATTGGAAAGAAAGATGGGGAAAAAATTATAACAATTTCAAGGCCATAGATAATTTTAACAACAGATTCTACTTATTTTCCACTTGGCAACCATTATATTAGCTATGACATAGGGACATCAAATATAAATAGAAAACAGGAAGCTCTTTCACATTGCAGGCGACTGTAATGGGTATTGCAAACAAAACCTAGTCATTTTTATTTGTCCCTTTCATTGTGCTAATGAGACTCTCTTGCTTATAAAAGGGTTTCACTTGACTATTGAGCTTTCTGCCAGTTTAGAAATTGGCTAGTACTATCTAGTTGTATTGTATGTTTTAGCACCTGTTGTTATGGTCATTACTCAGGGATAGTGACAATTGCCCTTTGGTCTTTTGTACATGTTGTTCTTTCCAGCCTCTCTATGGCTTATTGTTTTTCGGGCTCTGAACCTGTCATCTTCCCAGCCTGAATAATTTTCTCGCTGTAGGACAGTTAGTGTCTCATCAGTCAAATACTTCACCCTGGAAGTGATTTATTCAAAGCTGTGGGGTTTTACAAAACTATCCAGATCACTTTCCTGAATGACACAAATGATACCATTACTAAATATAATACAGAGGGATTTATTGCGCTGTCTGCTTCATAATAAACTGCAAGTTCTGTGCATTGCATGGTATCAGATATCGGTGCTTTCAGTCCTATTTATTTCAGTACCTGTGAGAATGCTGTGGGAGGCCAGGGCACGGAGGAGCAGTGAGTGATGGGCTAACGTGCAGCTGGGAAACAGGGCTGTACCCAGAGAGCACATCCCTGAGCAGCACCTCTGAGAGCAGAAGGCTCCCTTACCATGGCACGGGCTTGTGACAGCTTCGTTGCTGCTCCATGAGCTCATGTACCAAATCAAAGGATCTGTGTGAGTGCTGAACACAGGCGTGTGTTGGGTCCCCAGCTGCAGGAAGGGCAGGCAGGAGCCAACTGCAGGAGCCCTGCAAGCTGTGTGAAATGCTTGGCATGTCTGAAGTCTAAATTCAGTTATGTAATGGATGTGATTACCACAGACTAGCATCTTGTACATTCACTCACATCTTTTGGATAAAAAAGATGGAAGGTTGGAACCACATTGTGCTTATTATGCCAGAAGCAACATTCAGCAAGAAAATAAACACCATCAGATATTTTCAATGTTTTTGCTAAAAGAAGAGAATATGGTAATAGTATCCCAAAAAAAGAGAGAGACTGTTATAACAAGTCACCTAAATCCAGAAAAGAATCCTTTATTACAAGTAAAATGAGGGGTTACACTTTATGTCAGAATGCTTTTATGAAACTAGTCATACTGTCAAGTTCAATCTGTAATTGATATATTGTGTTGAATAATGATTATGTGGATGCATTTGGGGGTATTTTGGAATTCAATATGCAAATTGAATGGTGAATTCAATATGCACGTTTGATCAATGTAAACAGTACTATTAAAGATTTTTCTTGTAGTTATATTCAAGGAGTTATGCAGTTATTTATGGCATAGAACCTTGACGTTGTCTGGTGGACAACGTTTTCTATAGTTTTGATGAACAGTACCTTCATTTCTTCAAAATGCTAAGTTTGTAGTCATCCTCCTCTACGTTATTTTAAACTTTCCAGTGAAGAGTTTTAAGTAAAAGGTTGTCCAAAAATATGGGAAATTAGCTGTGCTCCCTTCCTTTGTGAAGAGAATCAAATCCACATCTCAGTTCCAGTCAGTGGGTTTGAGCTCTGTTAGTTTGAGGTCCAGCCACAAATGTTTCTAACTTCCCATTAGACAGAGAGTACAGTAAAATCCTAATTTTTTAGTTGCATTACTGGTTTTCCCTTACTGAAGCTGTTGCTTGTTAGACCACTTTGAAAATGAGGATTTTGTTTTTCTCTGTGGATGTATCTGTCCTGAATTTATTTCTTCTCTTTTTATATGGAATAATATAAACTAAACATCAGTTTTTAGACAGCTGATTGTCAGTCCAAAGTGGGCAGAGGCAGTACAAAAGGAGATGTCATCATTTGTAGTTTTTATCTTAAAGATATGAAAAAATAAAGGGTTGTTGTCTAGTAAGTACTTCCACTTTCTCTGAGAACATTGTAGCCAGATAGTTGGAGAAAAGTATTCCCTAAGTTGCAGCTTGATGTCCAGCTTGACTGATGTGATTCTTTAAAATCATGGTCTAAACACACTACCAAGGAATGGAAAGAGTGTGAGAAATGATGAAAATGTAGATCTTTCCAGGAAAATATAACCCATATTTGCTTCACATATATCAATGGGTTATAACTGATTACCAGGTTTGGCTGTTAGTTGGCAGAGCAGCTGGTGTGTGCTCAAGGACAAAACTTGAGCAAATCCTGGAGGGAATTACAGGTTGTGCCAGTGATGGCAGGGAACAGACTCACCAGCACTGAGAGCACTTTCCATTCCAGCATGCCAAGTACTGATACACCCAACATTTGAAACTGAATATCTGATGGTGATTTTTTTTTCCATTGGAGTTCTTACAATTTTCTTTTAATAATTTCAGTGTATTTTGTAGAATTGTTTCCTTTGTTATTGTATTATTTTACAAGTTACATACGAACCAGGGACTAGGGCCTCCAATTTAGTTGTCTGTTTTTGAAGGTACTCCATATATTTTCAGACATCCCAGAGGATCTCAGGAATCCTCAGGTAGCTGCCAAATGTAGTGTATTACTGGTTCTGTCTCTATACTGCCCAGACAAGAGGCCACGGTGGGTTTGCACAAAACTAGGACATCTCAAAGAGATCACCATGTGCCTGTGTGCAAGTGTGTGTATCAGACCTTTGTGATGGACTTCATTTTGCAGAATTATGTATCTATATAGAGCACAACATCCTACAGTCTTCTCCAAAAACACAATCACCAAAATGCCTAAAGAACACTGGACTGAAAATGAACTTAGATTAATTATGAGCCTTTGCAGTTGTTGTTACCTAGGCTCTTGCCAAACATGTCCCCTATCTGTGGGAACTAATATACTTTGAAAAAACTGCTGGATTATTGATATTGTTATTTAGACCCAAGTAATTATTTCATTGAATTTAATTTTTGACATAACATATTCTGCATATTCCCTAATCTTCTCATCTGTATCACATCGTTTTAAAGAAAGATGCAGACTAACACCATGACCCGTCCAGTTACGCATCATCTGGCAGCTTCTTCAAAAATCACAATAATTGAACTCTGAGAGGAAGAATGTGGAAGGCTGGAAGGCATTTATGCACCAATTCAGAGGAACTGGTCACGGCCTATGATTTGCCATGCAGATCTGCCAGCACAGGCAGATCCCAGTGGCAGAATCTGACAAATGGGCAAGCAAATCTGCTGTGCTGTGGGGGGAGATAAGCAATGCTGTGACGAGACACAAAGATTCAGTAATGTCAGAATTGTGGTCAGGGAATATCATAACCACTGTATCTTGTATATACTCAATGGAGGAGGGGGGGCAGGAAGGAATATGTATAACAGATGGCCTGAAAGCAGCAGTTTTGAATTAATCAGAATGCAGGATTATGAGGATCTAGATGACAGATTTAGTGTATAGATGCAGATATAGAAGCTAGATATGAGAAGTATTACTGTGGTAGGAGTAGCAAACCATGCACACAGACTTAGAATTTAGTTGGAAAGGACTATGGGAGGTCATACAGCCCCTTGTTCAAAGCAGAATCGGCTTTCAAGTTGCAGTGAGTAGTCCTGCTGAAGTCTGAGTATCTTCAAGGATGATTTCCTGCTCTTTCTGACAACCTGGTCCTGTCCTTAAGTACTCTCACAGAGGAATTCTTTTCTATATCCACTCAGAATTCTCTTTATTGTCATCTTTTCCCTGTGCAGCTCTGAGAAGACTCTGGTTTCATCTTTTTGGTAAACCCAGTTAGTCACTTCAAAGCAGAAAAAGGATTCCCACTTAGCCACCTCTCTTCCAGAGTGAACAAACCCCAATACCTCAGCTTCTTCTTGTATGTTGTGTTTCTGGTCCCTTAAACATCCTGGCATTGGTCTGCAGGACTTGGTCCAGAATGCCTGTGTAGTTCCTGTGGGGTTGCCCAAACTGGATGTGAGTGTTGAAAAGAGGAGCCCAGTCCCTTCAGTCAGCCAGGCAGCTGTGCTGCAGCCACTGAGGCATCAGCACTGCTGCTGCACTGAGCAGGAAACAGGGAAGCTGCAGAGAAGTGGTCTTTGTAACTCCAGTTTCTGAGAACCATTAAAAAACACAGACCCCATTAGGGCCCTTTGATATCTATCATGATGTTGGATAACTCAATTAAAAAGACAACTGAGAGTTGTCCTAGCATGGGTGAGTTCCCTAAATTGTATAAAGGAAAATGTAACTGCAGAGCTCAAGGATAATATGAGGTGGTTCATTGATTATTTTTTTTCTAACAAAACCTGAAGTAAGGGAATTCATCAAGGCATGCAGTACAAGGACATTGTGAAATCTGAATGATAAAAGTTATACAAAGCAACAAAAAAAAGTGAATTTCATATCCAGTGAAAAAAATAGAAAGCTGTATGTATTTTAAATCCAGTTTATTTGAAGTCTAGTGTATGAAAATTCAGTAGGTCCATCCATGACTAAAAAGAAACAAGTATTTTGTTTTTATAAAGTTCTCCATAAAATTGTATAACAAAATTTGTCTGTAAATATTATGACTGGAGATTATTCTTTGTAACTTACAGGATATGAATGTAAAATACATAAGTAGCACAGTATAACTAAATAATAAACTAACAGTTTATTTTTACAGGATTCAGGCAAGAATCGTATATATTAGGCTTGTTTTCCATTTATAGTGCTATTGTGAAATTGTTGAATATCTCTTGAAAGATGCTGAGGATCCTCAGTTTGCACTGTTGGACTTTGACTTTATTTTCAATATACATTTTAAAGGACTACGTGAGTTCTCAAGATGCTTATACACTGAAATAAATGTGTCCTTAAATATTATTTGTTTTCAATACAAAACAGATGGTGCAGATCCCTCATGTAACTTAATCTAAAACAGCCTTGGTCTTTGTCTGTAGTTCTGTCATAATTTATTTTCTTTTGTACGTTGATTCTATTGCAGACTGAAATCACAAGGCAGAAGTCAGAGGCATGAGGAAACCTTCATTTCCACTTTTTAAATCCTGACCAATAATACTTGGTTGAATCTTTCATGTTCCCTTTTGACAAGGACCATGGGGGATCTTTCTTGTGCTTTGCATCAGACTAATTTTGGTCTCCATCATGATTTCCTCTTTAGTTTAGTATTTGCAATCTACAACAGCAGAAGTTGCTGTGCTGCTAGATGACAACTTTCTGAAGTGCCCTAGTACCAGCTCTGAAAGTATACCACTGATTTTTTTTTTCAGTTTTTTCAGTTCTGATTAATGCTAGCATGAAATCAGAATCAGGCCAGCAGAATTATGGCAGATTTGAGTTCACTTATGTATTTATTTATATTTCAGCGAATCTGCTTTTATTTCAAGGTGATATACAGAGCTCAAAAAAAAAACCCCACACAGAATTTAATCTGATATACAGTACATTAATAAAATAAAACTGCATTTTCAGGATTTAAATAAACCATCAGTAAAAGCTGCATGATGGAATTTTAGTCTTAACTAAGCAGAGATATGAAAACCAATGGCTTCAACCCATTTCAGGGTCTCTGTGATGGCAGATCTCCCACGTCTCCCTACTTGCAGCCTTACTGTCAGTAGTGCCATACAGTTAAAGCAACAAAAAAATAGTGTCAGATATAACAATTGTGATAAAACTGCATATTTTTTTTCACAGGTCTAAAATACCTGTCCCCTGGTTGGCATGACAGAGGCTACTGCCTAATGGCAAAGGGCTCTGTGCTGTGCCCACATTAGCGACTCATTGGGTGCAATGAAAGGAACAGAAAGGTCCTGGGGTTTTACTCTGCAGCAGTTTGAAGCTGGACTGCCAAACCCCCACAATCATCATGACCACACATGTAGTCTGAAATTCTCTGAGGTGGTGTTTAAGTTAGCAGAGTGTGCTGCAAGAAGAGCAGGTCTGCAGAGGGAAGTAGCTGGTGCTGAGGATCACAAACTGGAGCTCATCTGATCTTATACATTGAATGTCCATTAGTAGCTGCAGTGCCCTGGATGAAACTGAGGTACATTTTCTAGTTTATTTTCACCTGTAAGGAGTCCACTTTAGGCTGAGACGCCTCTGCAGTGCAAATCAAAGAGTGGGGCAGCCAGGAGATCTGCTTCAAATGCTCCCTCATGATGGGAACTGACTCTCTGCAATGTCATCGTGCTCTGGAGCAGCAAGCACTGCTCATGTGTCCCCAGCAGGGCTGAAGTGGTGGCCATATGGAGCACCACCTCCAGGTTAAGACATCCCTGAAAGGAAACCCAGTTGGTGTAAATTCTGTTCTGTAGGCTGCACCAGTGTGCAGTAATTGCATTGCCTCAAAACACAGCACTAATAGAGATGCAGCTGTAGTCTGGATTTTGTGGCAGAACACTCAGTTCTTCTTGGCACCTAAAATGGAACTAAAGCAGACCAATCCTATGCAATAGGACTTGGGAGGCAAGGATGAGTAGATTTCTGGAGATGGGCTTGAAAATTAATTTGTGTGCAGACTTGACAATCCAGTGCCTTGACACAGCTCTAGCCATTTAATGAGATTGTGCACCATGAATTTCTCCCTCTGTAGAATAACACTGGTGGAAGAACTTTCTCAGTTTCTAAGCCCCTTCTAGCCTGAGAGAACAGAGGCAGTGCCTTATGGAAGCAGGGCAGTGCTTCATTCCAGGATTTTGGGTAAAGGGGCTTTTTTTTCCTTGTTTGGTTGCTTTTGTTGTTATTGTTGTTTTTTGGTTTGGGGTTATTTTCTTTCTACAACACAATTGCCATTAGAGATGGAAAAGATTCAATATGAAAGTTCTTCACCTGATGGTAGGAGGAAGTCACAGATGTGTAATGGCCTACAGCTGAAGTCTAAACAGGTGGCTTTGAGTTTAAAAACTATTCTAGCTGTTACTGAGAAGACAAAAATCTTTAATTACAAATTCTTTTTCTTAGATAGCCTGAAAAAGTCTTATTATAAACCAAACTCACTTTGCCTTTTTTTTTAAAAGTATTCATCTATCATTCTTTACACATTATAGTTTGTTCCAACAAAATATAACTGGCCTCAAGAAAAATTATAAGTGAATAAGTGGAGTGTTCACCTCACAAGCAAAACAAAGACTTTTTAATCTAGACCAAATATTAAAATTTAATCCATTACACTTTTTAGCTAAGGAACGTCATAGGTAAATTAGAATGTGCTCATATTCTAGGCCTTGTATGAGACATCAGGACAGTCCAGTAGAAAACTCTTTAAAATTATGGAAAGCAATAGGCAGACACAACTGTTGCAGTATCAGTAATGATTAATAAGCCGTTCTAATTTTATCTAATTGCATATTCTTGATTTCCAGATAGGTTTTGGAGGCTTTATCTTCAAGTACTAAGAAAATCGTTCATCAGATTCCCAGTGATTCCACTGAAACCAATCCAGACAAACTACTTTTATTTAACTTTGAACATTTCTGAAGGCTATTTCCACATTAAATTAGCAGTCATTAAGAGCTGTTTTAAAAATACAATGAGTTTTGATCCATGCTGCTATTCAGAAACTCTTTATTTTACAAACTTGGACAACAAAACTTAAGAATGGTTTTCAAAAATGCTATAGCTGAAACAAGATTTTTTTACTAGTTAATTCTATCTCTTGAAGTATTTTGCTTTGTTTGATATGAATCTACACCTGCCCTAATGTTTTCTATGTAATAATTCTCTTTACTTCTCTAGTAACAAAGACCTGACCCATTAATTGAAACTCATTCACTCTGTTAGAAATGGAGCAAAGAATCTGTGTACAAGTATTAATTTTAGACAAGAGTATGCATAAAAGTGCTAAAGCCAGAAACTAAAATTCTTCAAAACCATAATTATATAGGCACCTGATTTGCTTACATACAGTGCTTTGTAAAATGTTTTTATAGAGATCCTGTTGTTTTTCCTGTGTAAATTAATGGCAGCTTATCTGTTGATTTATGGAATTTCAGGATTAGATCTAAGTACTAAAGTAATTATAACAAACACATGTAGGCTTACAGTAAAACAAAGAAAATCCTAATCTGTTGATTGAGACATTGTGGCAAGTGTTTAACCAGCTTGCTTATTAATGGCTGTCAGCTAATAAACACCCCTTTAATTAGTTTAATCAAGTACCTCATTCAGAGTAGTGATAGCTGAAATTAGAAAGTGCTATGCAAGCTGAATATGCTAGAACTCTCCAGAACACCCAGAGTGTGACTGAGATCAGGCCAAACAAATCTCTGAAATAAGGTATATTGTTATTTTTTTGTTTATTTGGTTTTTTGTTACCCCTCACTCCTCATCCTCTCAGAGACCTGAACCTGGCACAACTTACTTTTAAACTTCCCCATTAACTTCTCAATAGAAAAAATGTCCTACATCTGTATAGAGATGCCTTTTTGGAGAGGCAGATGTGTTTCATGTACCTGAGTGCTAAGGAATGATCAGCTTCTGTACTTGGAAACAGCTTTTGTGCAATAGAAATGGTGCTTACGTGCAGGCACAGCAGTGAGCAGTGTGTAGGTAGGGCAGATATTTGCAGGGGGGCTACAGAAGAGATGGGAGTGCCTGTGCTGGCCTAATGCTGCAGGAAGGAGGGATAATCTGCACTTAAATCAATGTGACGGAGACGAAAGAGAACAACATTTGGGATCACTAGAGTAGGATGAATTTCAGGAGCTTTTATCTTTGATGAAATGTTGCTTTAATTGTTTCTCTTTGAAATGTGTCTCATTTCTGATTGCTGTTTGTGTGGAGAAGTAGCAATGTTCAGAGTTTAATGCATTGGATGGAGAGATCTGGGATTTATCTCTCTCTGATTGCCTGTGTGACCTCCAGTTAATAGTTTCCTCTCCCTGTCTCAGTTTCCTTATCTGTAAAGTGGAGTTAATAATCCTTTCTATCACCCAGTGCATAGTGAAGTTAGACAATTCAATTAATAGTTGTAAAACTAATTTAGCTGCTGGGGCAGAAAATTATAAAAAATGTAAGGAATTATTCATAAATGTGGTAAGCTATCACTGTCCAAATGTGAGGAACAAATGTTCTGCTTCATATTTTTCCTAAATTCTGCTAACTTACTTGCATCATCATTTGTCTTTCTCTTTATATATTTGTATTAATGTAAGCAAAATCTTTTCATAAGTAAGGAGTATTATATTAGCTAACTGCTAATATCCAGTGAGATTAAAGGTATGGGCCATATGCTCCCTCAGTAGAACACCAGTGATTGTAAGTTTGAAGTTGAGACCCACTGAGCTATTGGGTGAATTTGGCTTATTCTTTGGCGTGGTTTTATTTATTTTTTTTTTAGCCAAGTAAAATATTATCAGACCATGGACTACAAACAGTATTTCACATTGTTACTAGTTTAGAATATTTTGATTTTCCATTGTAATAACCATACATCCTGAAGACTGTCAGAGACATTAATATGTCAGAAAACTTAGAGCTTTTTCTTTACTAGCTAGCTGTACAGGCCTCCATAGAAGCAGACAAAAATCCATTGTGTCCTTAGAGAATTGTTTCTCTACATGCAATTGGGTGTATAGGAGGAAGGCTAAAAGCAATTACAGTGTTGTGTTAGCTGCCTGGCTTTGATATGCATGCTGCAATAAAGAGCAGAATGGGATATACTCAAGGAAGTAGACCTTATTGAAATTATAAGACTTTACAAAAAGATTAAGATATTGCAGGAGTGTGAGGGATGAGATCATAGAATCATAGTATCACAGAAACATAGAAAATGGTGAATGGGAAGGACCCATGTAGGATCATTAAGTCCAACTCCTGGCCCTGCACAGGGCTCTTCAAGAATCACACCATGTGCTTGACAGCATAGTCCAAAGATTTCTCAAATTCTGTCAGGCTGGCGCTGTGGCCACTTCCCTGGGGAGCTGTTCCAGTGCTCAGCCATCCTCTGAGTGAAAAATTTTTCCCAATATCCCACCTAAACCTCCCCTGACTCAGCTTCAGGCCACTTCCTCGGGTACTGTCACTGGTCACAAGAGAGATCAGTGTCTGCCTCTCCTCCTTGTGAGGATATTGAAGGTCACAATGAGGTCTCCCCTCAGTCTCCTCCAGGCTGAACAGATCAAGTAACCTCTGCATAAGGCTTCCTCTACAGACCCTCTGCACAAGGCTTCCTCTACAGACCCTTCACCATGGCCTTTCTTTGGACACTCTCTAATAGTTTTATATTGTGTTGCCCAAAAAAGCTCTTCAGAATGCTGGGAGAATAGATTGCAAAATTTGTGGTGAAAACCATTATTGAAACTTCCTCCCCCCCCCAAAAAAATATATCAGTTACTCTCTGTGATACTTTCCCCAAATATTATGTTGCTTCGTGACACCAGCATAAACACCAACAGTTCCTGTCCCTGTCTACATTTCTGGTCTACACTGGCAGCACATGAAGTGTCTCCTGATGGAGATGAGGGTTGCTGGATCTGCTTCTCCTTGGTTTCAAGGCTGTTTTCATATTAGCCCCAGGCTCAGCAAATGATACTTTGTAGGCATACAGAATTAGGTCTAGTATCTCAAGCATGAAACATCAACTGAAGCGGCTAGGATACAAAACTGCTATGAACAGATCTAAGATTCGAGTGTGCGTCCCACATTTCAAGCTGTAGGATGAGCTTGGGGCAAGAGCTTGAAGTCTGCAGCAAATGAGACTTGCATGGTTCCTGAGCTTTGAATGACTGGGGCAGAAAGAGCAGAGGTCACAGGGATGGCAGGGAAAGCCAAGCTGTTGCATACATCCAACACTTACAAGGTTAAGAGAAGGAAGTAGGGCACTATGTGTTTTTAGTATGGTGGTACAATGTTGGTTTTGTCTATAGCAAATGGGTAAACAATATTTCAGGTACCTAAATCATTGTGCTATGATCATTGTGCCTTTTAGGTCAGCAGATGACTGTGAGGCAGGGCAGAGAGCAGCACAGTTGTCATAGTCAGCTGATACTTTCTGTTACAGATATTTCTTTTTTCTGTTACGGATTTTTTTCTCCCCTATTATTTGTAGCTTTGCACATCCCAAATAATTTCAGCTAAAAAGGTCCGTCTTGCACAGGAAAAAAAAAAGATTCAGTCAATTTTCCCTTCTTGTAAGATTTTTAAATTCTTATAAACTCACATTTTCCTCATGTTCAGTAGAGAAATTTGCATTTTGAAACTAAAAAATGTGCAAAATCAAGTTTCCTTAGCGTACTCACGTGTCTGACAGCTCCCAGGATTATCAAGACTTCACAAGAGCATTTTTGCAATCTGAGGATTCAGAGACAAACATGAACTTGCTTTGTGATGAGCTATACTTTGGAATAGGTGAAACAAAACTTGAAGCTGGTTCTGTCCTATGTGAAATCCATTGATAGACAATAAATACCAAAACACATGTAATTCTGGGTTACGAAATTAAAAAAAAAAAGCTCAACCGAACAACCAAGAGGCAAGTGGGAGGCTGGCAGTCTAAACCATTACAAATATAGTGCAAACATGCCCACAAATGTTTTTTCTTTAATTAAATAAATATTTCATTGCAAAACAGCATATTCAGAAAATCCCTACTCAGTCCTATAAATAACATTCCTAGTCAGGAGCACTTCTGAGCCTCTTCTCTCAAGGACTTCTTTCTCTCAGGTTAAATCTGGTTAGTTGAGGCAGCTACTACACCTTTGAGACACTTAGATACAAGAAGAGTGAGGGTGGCTACATAAAAGCAGCTGCATTCCAGTATTATTATGCAAATTGGGCTGGGGCGATGGCCTAAAAGTTCTGTACCAATACAGACTATTCCATACAATGCCTATATGACCCAAAATACCAAATAAACTGTAAGTTTTCCAAAACGCTGTGAGATTTGGGGGATTTTTCACCCTTGAAAAACACTCTAGATAACACTCTAGTTACCCATCTAGAGAGGCACATGATCACTCACTGAAGTATAAAAATAAAGTGCATGTTTTCAAAGTCATAAAATGGAAGCATTTGGAATAGAAGTAATTAAAAAGACAGCCAGTACACTTCCTGTGAGGAAATTAATTTTCTTGTTTGTATCATTGACCTGTCCTTACTGTTCCCTGTAATAGGAGCTAAATGCCAGATGCCTAATAGTGTTACTCTTTCTAGGTTGCCTCATCAGACACAAACCTTTCCCCACGTGTTGTTTGGTTTGGTTCAGTTTTTTTAAGTAGGCTGAGCTTTTATCATAGCCAGAACTGAGAGTTTCCAGTGGCTCTTTTATAGCTTTGGGAGAGTTTCATCTCTGATTTTGGATGGCAACAGGAAGAGGTCTCTGACAGACCAAGTCATCCTAACCTCCTTTCATATTCCACTGAGAGGAAACAGAAACTTTCCTATAGTGATCATTGGATCTTCAGTGCTTGGAAAGGAGTCCCGATGACTACTTCATATGAAGAAGTCTTCTGAGCTGAAAAAACTCCCTCTATTGAAATTAAAATCTCCCTGTCCTTTGCTATTCTATAGATTTTAATAAAAATGTGATTCTAAGCATAAAAGCAAAGCGTTTACAGAACTACAACCTCTTGAACTGAAAAGAGGACAGGAGAGGAGAGAGGAGAACTTGAGGGAAGTGATGAAGAGAGAACTTTGACTTACTACAAGCAACTGCATTTCTTTAGAAAATTGTAACACTAAGGAATATGTTTATCTTCCAACACTTCCAAAGGAAAAAGGAAAATAGATGCATCTGAATAAACATATTTAGATGAATACTTGTAATGTCTTGCAATGTTGATGTTAGCCAGGCTATAACAAGAGAAAGAATGAGTGACAGCAATTCATTTTCGTGACATGCCTTAATTTTCCAGATCCAGATATTCTTAAAATAATACTTGCAGAGTAAGTGAACTCGGAACACTAATAGAAAATACATATGAAATTATGCATTTCAGTATATGAAATATAAAGTATTGTATGTTTCCTTGAGCGTTTATTTTCTATATTTTAAAAAAAAAGGTAAAAATGCAGGAAAAATGGCATCATTTTCTGAATATAATGGAAGCTCTGAAAATGCTTTAAAATTCATTAATGAGAGCTTAAATAATTACTTTGATAGCTAGAGAAAAAAGTTGGACTTACTTTTTTGATATTTCTCTTTGGTACAATTACCTTTTCCATCTCAACCAATGTCTTGAAAGTGGCAATTCACTGCAATAATCTAATTTGAAGAAAGCACAATTTAATCTGGGAGAAGAAAAGCTATTGAGCTTTATTATAAGCTATTAAAAAGTGTCTGTGATGTGAAGAATAAGATATTCTGTTCTGTAAGAAGCAAATGGTGGATCCAGGTATACAAACTTAACAATTATTTGAGATTAATTTTCCTTCACATTTTTTGTTTTTGTGATATTCATTATCCAACCAAGATTTAAAGAAACCACTAAAATATTCAGAATCATCAAAATTTCACAGCAATTTGTGACAAAAATGTAAGTTGAAGGTGTGCTTCAGATGCTTGAGTTTTATCTCAGCTATCATCACTTGATTATTCAGGTTCATTAGTTAGTCAAATTACAGAAATGTCATTGAAGTCACCTTGTAAATGTCAAGCTGAATGCCAGCTGCCAGCTGAAATGGTGACATTACTGAAATGCTTCATATGAGGGTACTTTTTGTCACAATGTTTGCTGTCCACTGAGACAGCTGTGACTCAATGGTACCCAATTTTACACGTACAGAAGAACAGAAAGGATGGTTTCTGCTTTCAAAGGCTGCAGGGGAAACAATTTCTTGAATCTCAGTATGAAAATCTATTGTAGAACCTCTTCAACATTTCATGTTGCACACTTCAAAATAGTTAATTCATATGTTATTTAATATTATGTTGGTGACTTTTAATGAAAAGAAATCAATAGGTTTATGCTCCAACCTCAGTGTTTCTTTTTATATATTAGTACAACCCCTAATTTGGGGATGAGGGGGTTAATTCTACCCTATTTATCTAATTGTCTACCCATGCTGAAACAAGCAGAGCAGCAGCACTGCACTTGACTGTAAAGTGGAGTTTTTGATTCTGCTGGCACACTGGAAGGCTTTTGGGCCATTGTACAAATTACAGTATAATGCAATACCCTGGAAGAAATAATTATACCTAGCCTCTGTAAGCCAGGAATCACACACGCACAAAAAAAATGAGCCTCTTAATTTCGTTACATATAATGTATTAAATGCTGCTCTTCCAAAGCTAGAGGAACCAGAGGGAGCATTGTGACTCTCTTAAAACATTTTTCCATTTAAAAACTGGGATCAGATCTGAATAGAACAAGAGGATGAAGTACAATTTGAATGCTAGAGACTGGTGTGCAGTACAATATGAAGGGAAAAACATGGTTAGCATATGAGTAACTGCTCAGGGCCTTTGCATGTCCTGAGTATCTCCCCCCTAAGCTCCCCTATCAATAGCAATTTATACATTACAAGTATGACAGGTAATACTGAACCATTCCTGGTTTTTTCCAAACCTATAGAAAGGGTAAGAAATAATATTACTGTGTGCATGGTGGGGGAAGGTGACTTTGTGGTCCTTTTTACCATTCTTTTAAAATAAACATGAAAAAGCTACTTTGCTTTGTTATGGCTAAGGCAGATTCCGACTAGTTATGTACAAAACAGTTCTCATGTCTTTTGAGTATCTTTTCTTTTGACAAGTTGGGAGCCAGCACTGTAGCAGGTTCCTATATTGCAAAAGATGAAGGCTGTATTCTCATTATTTTAGCAATATCGAGTTGCACCTTATTTAGCCATTAATACTCTGAATTTAATAGCAATGTTTGGAGAATGAGATGTCCAAATTTGCTGTTTGCAAGGGAAGGACACATCCAAGCCTCAGAAAGTGCAAAAAAAAAAAGCAGCAATGTTTCAAAGAGTACAAACAGGACACAGAGGCAGCGTGCCACACTGGCCTCTGAAACCAAAACTGCAGTATCATCATGGCATGTGTGATATTTGTAAGATGCCACTATTCTCAAAAGGCTGAAACTTCTACACAGTAACAACATTTTAATTGCATGTGATTCTCAAAATTAGTGAAATTGCAGTGAAATATGTTTAAATTTCTATTCCTAAGACAAAAAAGCGGAAGAAACAAATGAACAAGTTTGGAACCCCAAATCAAGTCCTTCTCTAACATCAGCAATGTCCATATAGGTACTATTAGACCTGCTGGTGGTTTGGCACAAATCAAGCCTAAGGGGCTGAGCTTGCAGCAGGACATCTCTCCTAGGAGCAGGATAAGTGTAGGTGTTGGCATTCCCAGATGGTAATGAAGTAAGTGTCCTCTACAGAAAAAGGGAAGGCATCAGAGGGATTCTTTAAAATGGTCTTTAAAGGCTGTGTGTCATACAGAGAAACATGCAAAACAGACTCCAGCCTGAAAGGGAAAAACTTGACAGATTTTAATAAAGCAGACCAAGCTGTAGGTTATAGACTGTTTAATATGGTTGTATTTTATTCAGGTCCATCGTACCTGAAATGCATTGGCTGAAATTCAGAGACCTCTGGAAATAAAGAGCTTGAATCATGTAAATCATCTGATAAACAAGATATCTTTTTAGAAAATTACTAAAAGGCTTGAGGATTAAAATGCATTAGTAAACCTAATTACTTTGGATCAGGTCTCTAAGGGTTTGACAACGGTGTGAAGAAAGAAGCTTGAACTTAAGAATTGAAAAGTCACCAGTAAAGGCTTTTTCATACAGGAACAATAAAGTCCTTCAGTGGGTAAAGGGACTGGGGTAGAGCAGTGACTGTGGCCAGACCATCCCACATGCCAGGATGAGGGGCCCCTGGCAAGGATAAAGCCCTGCCTCTTGGCAGGAGGCAAACAGGAGCGAGCACAGGATACCAGATTAGCCCATATTGTCACAGACTGGCAAGGACTTGTGCCCTGTTTGCCAGAAGATACTGATTCATGTTCCTGACTGCCATTTACTTGTATGGCCAATTTATTCTAACCTCTCAATGTCTGTTTTCCCCATCTGTTGAGAATCAGTTAATTAAGAAATCAGCTGTAATTTGTTCCATGGTTTAAAAAGCTAATATGATACATAAATACTAAATAATACTGGTTACTTCCTTTGAGATACTTTATAAACTTTTCCTAAGATAGCAACAGATTCTGTATGTCCTGTCAGCTGAAATTTCAGGTTTCTCTCAGCAGAAAAAGGCTGAGCAGGCAAAATGTCCATTCTAGAAATTTCCACAATGTTGGAAATTTCTCCCTACCAGGAAGCTAACAATGCCCAAACTGGTTGTTTCTAGCCTTAGAGATGAGAGTTGCATGGTTTCATTTAATTTCAGACATTAAGGCTGCTTGCTCCCTCTTTTTTCATTGCAGCAGCTTCCCATGCTGTGGTCACCTGCTCTGCACTGAGACTCTGCTGTCTCTGACTTCGTACTGGCCCCAGGCTTTCTTCCTTTTGGACCCAACCCTTTCCTTTAAGCCATCAATTTTCATTTCCAAGGGAAAAATGAGACCAGGATGAGTAAATCCCAAGGCACCCAATGGATCTCATGCTTTGGGTAAAATTCTCCTCAATCAGAGTGATTTTCCTGAGTAAAAATCCAAAGAACCAGTCCTCAGATGCTGTTATTCACGTTTTCTTCACTTTAGCTACCAGCTTGGAGTAGTTTTACCATAGGATAGCTCTTTTTCAGGAAGTTCTTTTTATCTGAATGTTTTTCAAGTGCACTTCTGCTCAGGTGATGTGTAATCAATGACCCTTTCCTACTCCTCAGATCCCTCCTTTGTGTATATTTGGTGAGAGAACTCTTTATTGAAGTGGTTAAAATATTGTTACAGTGCTTCACTACCTCCTACAGTGCAGAGATCATCTTTCTGAAAGGACTTTGGGTGTGACCAGAACTCTTTCCTGAGATTCAGCCCAGTCGGTTCACCAGGTGAAATCAATGAAGGCACCATTTACACTGCTGAACTTTTAGTGTCGGAAATAAGTGGAGAAAAAGAGAAAATGAATCCTCGAATTGGAGGCTGATTTTTGAAATTGGCCATTGCTTTTAAGCTCGAAAAGTTTTGCCTGGAAAAAAATTTTCATCATGGAAAATATGCCTGCATGTTTTCAGGACTCAGATTTTAAATCTTAAAACTTTCTATTCATATTAAAATCAGTCATGAAACTCTCCAAGAGAGGGGTGGAACCTTTAGAAACTGAAGCTTTTAACTGGTTCAGCCATCAACTTTAATCCCTTATCCTCATTTACATTATTACATTATTTACATGGCTTAAAATTTCCACATATATACTTCATTTATTTTATATTTAATGTATCTATCCACTTTGTTAGACTGTTGGCAAAAATTGTTAAACCATCGTTATTGAAACACTTGGGAATAATCTCAGGGCTGAAGTACAGAGAAATTACTTCCTCCTATAAATTTCATGGGAGAATATTTTTATCCTGTCAATGTTTAGTATTGCTATATTCATAATTACTACTTAGGTATTACTGCTATTATTACCTAACAAGTGGTGTGGTATTTGGAAGAATGTTAGGAATTTAGTCTGTAATTTCCTCGCGTACCAGCTGGGATACTTTAAAGCAGCAGTACTGTCAAGGAATGGTGTCTGTGATCCTCCCATAACCTAGGGAAGAACTGACCCCTGTAGCTCTCCATGCATGGGACAGAGGGGGGGCACATTTTCCCCTCCAGCATAGACCACTCCTGTACCTACACTCTGCTCCTTGACATGCAAGTAATGTTCTCTTCATAGAAACCAAATTAAGATACAGAAACTTACACATATTTTTGAATAATTCCTCATCCAAAAGATACTTTGACTTGGCTTTTTCCCCCTTTTTTCCTTAGAGACTGTTGGAAGCAACAATTTTTCAGGGTTATTAGAATGCTTAGAGAAATACATCTTTCTCCTTGAGAGATTTGTTTCAAGCTAATACCACTTTCTGCAAGTAAACATAATGAAGGACAGAGCCAAGAGGAACCTGGTAACTGATAGAAAACATGTTAGTAATGGATAAGAAAGCAGATTAATAAAATACTGACATGATAAGTCAAAAAATTGTTTCTTTTCTCTGAGCAAAAGGGGAAACACAACTTGCTACCAAATAGACTCAGTCACTTCGATGACATACTTCATGACACCTGCTGTCCCAGCAGAAGCTATTTAATTTCATTTATAAGGTAATTCTTGATTCAAAAGAACAGTCTCATTCATAGTTTCTCTGCTACTTCTTTTTAATATCTATGCCTAAACCTCTAAAGTCATTTTCTTGTCACAAAGAGCGTGCAGAAGAGGAAAGAAAACACCCACTGCTTCCTCCCTCCCTCTTCATTATATTATGTACTTGTCTCTCCTCCATTTCCCTTTTTGTGAGCTCTTCACTGCAACAGCCTTTCTGACTCATGTATTTGTGTATTTCTGCCTAGTTGTGCAAGCACTAAATGACAAGAAATAATATTTTCTTGTAATTTTTAATGGTGTCTTAACACTATTCTTTGGTACTCAGATAATGATCTTGAAAAATACATTCTGCCCCACAATTAGTGAAAAGAGCTGACCTGTTTGCCATGTATAAGAGCAGTAAAAGCCTCTCCTTTGCAATGTTCAGCAGCCAAAATAATACAGAAAAGAACACCCAAATATCAGTTACATTTACTGGTCTTTTTTCTCCTTTGGAAATAGAAGAGACTCCACAATCAGACCCAGGGTTTCTTTCCCAGCAGGACCTGAACAGAAAACATGTGGTCTGCAAACAGTGAGTAGGATGGAAACAGTTTCTTGCCCCATCACAAATATTTAAGCATGTCTGATTCTTATTTTTTGGACCATTTTCGGTGAGTAAATATTGATTCTATAAAATGTCTGCAATGAGAAGTTTAGTGTTGGTCCAGTGTCACAATGCCCTGATTCTGTACTTGGCACAGTCTTTAGGCCTTGGAGCCTTTTTCTTCCATGGGGTGGTAGTTTAAAACATTTCTTAAACTTGAGCTCAAACCAAACTATAGCTATTCAAGGAACTGAAAAACACACTGGTGCATGTGAATATTTCATTTGTAGACAGCCACTGTTTATCTTTGCTTCAAAGCAAAAACAGAGCCTCTTGGCTTCCTTGTTGTCTTCTTCAACACAGGATGGGAACTCTGCCCTAATTTCTGTAGGACTGTGTAGTACCTGACATCAAAGAGCTGACATTTACATCAGTATGAAAACTCCTGCAGCGCTGCACTTAACTCTGCAGCTTGCAAGCTTCTCAGTCACCCTTTCTGCTTCCCTTGCAGAGGAAATGTGGCCACAGCTTCATCTCCAAGTGCAGAAACAGTGACAGTATAAGAAAGCTGGCAGCCAAATTAGCTGTGGTTTGTGGTATTTCTTCTTTTGCTTCCATTTTCTGCCCTCTGATCCTACCCACCTCACACATGTAAACCCATTTACTTAAGAGAGCAAGCTTTGGCCATGTGTCACTTGTTCACCTGTGATTTCAGATCTCCCAGCCCCACAATGAATCAATCACCAAGTCTACTTTAATCACAGATAAGATGCTCTCCTGGTACTAATCATTGTAGTTTCTTTGATTTTAAAGGAGCTATGCTCTTTATTTTTCTTTTTTGAGTGAAGAAACTCGCTGGGGTTAAAATATGTTCTGTGCTTAGAAAAGACATTCTTTATTGCTTATAGTAACTCACATGGATAATTCTATACCCTGACTTCCTGTGTTATGTCAATTGTCATCCCACTCTGCTGGATCTTGCTGTCATGCAAAATAAATACAAACTGGATTCTTGAACATCAAAAGAAGAAAGAAGCAAGGAAAGTATTTAAAAACAATGGAGAATACATTAATAACCAATTATAAGCTATTATAAATCACAGCCTTTGAGTCACTTGAAAATAAAATTAGTCACTTTAAAATAAAACATGACTCATACTATTTGGCCATATTTTTACAATTTTTACAACTTGCCCCTAGTGAAAAATGGGGCAAGTCTACTTTCATTTTCTTGTCAAAACAATATCTGCAATGTAAATGGTGCAGGTCCTAGTCCTGGCCATATCTACCTTCCCAAGTCCTCTAGTACATATTGGTAGTGATGTAACATAATCAGCAAACACACTGATCTGGCTCCTACCTACAGGGGCTCTTTTTTCCTTATAGGATCACTGGCTTCCTTCAAAGCTAGATTTCTGGAAATTATCATGCTTCCCTAGTGAAACTCAGAGAACCTAAAACCTCTTAGCTCTGATAACAAACCTGGGAGATGTGCTGCTGAAGACTGGTATGAAGCTTTCTGTGATGTTATATAATGATCAAAGCTTTGTCCACACACAGGTCACAGTGCTTGAACAACACTGATAATCCCTGCTAATTAATCTCATACCAGGCCTCTGGTTATTGACACCAAGCCACACATGCAGACTGAGCAGTATCTTATCACCCCATGATCACCAGGAAGTGCCACCTCCACTGCTAATGCTTACCAAGGAAGAAACTTTGGCAAAGAGGCACCTCCTCAGCTCTAGAACAGCTGTAATGATTCTGTTTAGTGTACTTTTTTAAACCAGAACAGGAAAGGCACTACAATATCTGAGGGTAGAAGATGTCATACACATAAAAAGGTGCTCTTATGGTGTAGCAACTTCTCCTCAGAACAGGAAATAGCCTACCTTTGCTAGTAAAATTGTTTAGTGTAAACAGTTGCAGTTACCTCTGCACCTGGATAACTATTTACAATAAACTACTTACACTACTTATCTAATGACAAAACATTAACAAGAAAGAAATATGTAGCTCAGGCCTCATACATGTGTGCTCTCAAATATGTACAAGAGTAAAGAGTTTTAGTCAACTGAACAAAGCCATTACCATGGCCTCACATAAAGCAGTGGTGGCTTTGTGCTTGCAGCTGATTAGATCTTTCAAAGATGAGCCCAAGCACAGGTCTGCAGCACATTACCCTGCACTCAAACACCTTTCTCTTCATTCAGGTCTACAGCATTTTGTGCAGTTTCTTGGAGATGTCGCTCCAAGGTGAAATTGTGCCTAAGCAGCTCTTACACTGGTCTTCTTTCTGATCTCATGAGAAATTGGTTTCTTTTTCTCTGAAATCCTTTGAGCTTTATGCAGTAATTACAAAGTAGTTAGATGGACACGTATATAATTTGTTTCCTCTCCTTTTGTATTCTGGTATTTACTAAGCTGGTTGTTTGCATTTATTTCATATAAAAAAGTGATATTTCAAATATCTTTAGGCATCAGGGAAGTCTTTTTAGTAATGAAAAATTATTTAAGGAAATTACTATATATAGGTTTCATTTTCTTACAGAATATTCCTTGGAAAATGTGTATTTTTTCATCTAAATCAAAAGAATTTGAGACAAGATTGTTATCTAGGGAAAAATTTCTCTAGCAGAACCACATCAAAATTTACTGAAACCTAAATATTGTGAGGTTTTTTATGTTAGAATAAAAAATGTGTATAAAAGAGAGACCTGATAGATTTTAACCCACTAATAGCATATGAAGGTCCATTGGAGGTCTTTTTAATTGGCTGCAATAATGATATATTACAAAGAAGCCAGAAAGAAAGAAGGCAAACACACATCCATCTTTGAGAAGGACAAGGAGAATTTGAGCTGAGCTGCACTCCCTGGGAATTTTTCACACTGAATCTCCAACAAGCATTTCCAAGCACAGGAAAGATAAGAAAGTGATTGAGAACAGCCAGCAGAGAATTATCAAGAGTAAATTATACCTGAACAACCTGATTGCCTTCTGTGATGATATGACTTGCTCTGGGATAAAGGGAGGAGCAGTGAATGTTGTGTACTTTGATTCTAGCAAGGCCTTTGATATGGTCTCCCATTATCTCCTTAGAGCCAAATTAGTGGGGTATGGATTCTGTAAGTGGTTGATAGCAGGGGCAGAAAATCAGCTGGACCACCATGCTGGAAGAGTTGCAATCAACAGTATGAAGCAGAACTGGTGACTGGTTGTACAAGTGGCCTCCCTCAGGGATTCATAGTGGGGATAACACTGTTTACTATCTTTATTCTGACCTGAGTGGTGGGATGGAGTGTGCTCTCAGCAAGTTTGTAGGCAATATGACATTGGAGGGAGCAGCTGGGTTCAAAGAATCTGGACAGGCTGGAGAATGATCTGACAGAAACTCATGAAGTTCAAGGGCAAATGGGGACTGGGATCTTGCATCTGGGACAGATTCAAAGGGTTGTATTAACAAAAATGTAGCTGCTTGTCTGGAAAGCATTTGTTACCCTCTGTTCAGTATTTCTGCAGCTGTATCTGAGGTGTCTCAGGACAAGAAAGGCACTGTCATACTGGAGCAGGTGCAGTGAGAGCCACCAGGTCAGCTGTGGAGCTGCATGACATGCATGTGAGAGCAGAGTGAGACACCTGAGTGTGTTCAGCTATGAGAAATAGAGGCAAAGAGAAGGTCCTATTGCTGGTTTCAAATGCCTAATGGAAGAGGAGCACAGAGAAGACAGAACTAGGCTCTTTGCAGAGGAACACAGTGACAGGACAAGCAGCAGCAGCCACAAGTTGCACCATTTAGATATAATGAAAAAATGTTTCCCCTGTGCTGGTGGCCAAATACTGGAAAGGTTGCAGGATTTCATTCTTTGGAGATTTCAGAACTGGAATGGATCAAACTGATGGATAGTGCAATAGTGACCATGGGACTTCTTTCATTGTAAGTAGGAAAGATGTTTACCTGTTACTTTGTTTCGATGCTGTTTAGATACATGGGAGACCAGATTTTCCCAAGGTCTACTGGAGCTTCAGCATTCAGTTATTGTTGTCAGTACTCAGGGTCTTGGTATCTGAGGTTTTGAATGGAGGCATTCAAAATAAAAGGATGTTTCTGTAAACTGAGCTTTGAAAACTGTATCTCACTTTTCCATGACTTTCATGAGAATTTCCAGGGCTGACCTAATTGCTATCAGTGGAGCGTTTCAAGGTCTCCAGCAGAAGAATGCTAGAAAGTCCTAAAGCAATACTGAAAAAATGCACAAGCATAACCTTTTCTCAAAACAAAACCTGCACTCTCAGGGACAACTGTCCAAATTAGAACTCGTGGGAATGACTGCGGTTCTGTTACAGCTCTTCAGCCGTTGTAGTTCCTGTGATTAACCACAGTAAGCACAAAATGGTAACATGGCATCTAACAAGAAAATGGTCTAGAGAATGTCCTTACTAAAATTATATTTGATGCCCTTTATAAAATATAATTATTTTAATAGTGAAATCTGGTAAGTTTGAGGAATTTGCTGGGGGGGGAAAAGGGTTTATATATTGTATATACTGCTCTCTAAGCCCCCAGCTGGAGTATCAATGTACAGGAACAGTTCTGCAATTTCCTAGCTCATAACACCTGATAAAACAGGAGTTGAATCAACAGAGAGACATTGGAAAATCCCAGTTACTCTAGAAAGCTGCACACAAACAACTCATGAGATTGAACTGCAGCCCCTGTGAACCTAACAAGGGTTAAAACCCTTTTCTACAGAAAAAGGAAGAGGTTAGCTCTTAAAGACCATATAAGCTGCAAAATCTGGCAGTTGTGGCTTGTTAAACTGCTGGAAGGTGGAACTGGCAGCTGTGCTGCCCAAGTGGGGAAGTCATAAAAGGGAAGCAGAGAGCCCCAGAGGGACCAGGACAGTTGGGTTTTGCATTTCTCTGCCTTGGAGAATTGACTTTGTTTGAACTACAGTGGACACTGCTGCTGCTGGATGCTGATTGTGGGGACACTCTCAGTTGGCTTGTTTATGGAGAGCCAAACAAGGTGAAAATCAGCTGTCCTGGCTTCTACTCTTTTTAAGATTGTGACTACAGGAGCTGCACCTGGCTGTACCAATTTCCCAAGCCTAGAGTGAAGGGGGATGCTATTTTTTCACCCTTAAAAAAACCAACCAAACAGAAAAAGAAAGTATCACTTATGTTAGAGGCCTGCTCTCAAATTGGAGCTGATAATCTCTTTGCAGGGCTTTGGTTTTGTGCTGTTCTTCCTGTTGAGGAACAAAAGTAAACTGGTAGTGCTTAAAATGAAATGTCAGAGTCCTTTTGGCTTAAGAAATTATTATATTTATCTTTGCAAATTATTTTTAACAATTTTAAATTTTGTTCCATAGACCACTTGGAATTTTCTGTGATAATGAGAAATTCTGCGAATCCTGTAGATCTTGATAGCACATCTGAAAAGTGCAGGCAATGCTTTCCACCTGCAAACATATGTATTCAATAATAATTGCCCCATACAGATTGATTTATTCTTCTGAATATAGAGCAATTGCTGAGTCTGCATTTTAAATAGTTGGTAAATACTGGTTTTCTATTTCCGTTTCACAAAACAAGGAAAGTATTTGTCTTAAAAATATTTGGTCTGGTCTTTTTGTACTTCCAAAAAAAAATGGTGATGGTTAATAATTTGACATCCTTGAAGGTTTTGTGCTCTTGTAGAATATTATCTGACTTGAGACATTATTTATTTCACCATGTCTTTAAGACATGTTCTTTTTAAAAAGTGGCAGCATTTTAGAACTACAGGGTAGATTTAAAGTAACCCAGCTTGGCTTGAAGTGACATGTGCCCAGACCAATTTATGGAGTAATGGAACAATTTATGAGTCTGCCTTAGCTGAAATTAGTTTCTATGGCAGTTGGCCCAGGGAAACTCTGTGAGTCTTCTGTTCTTTGCAGCTGCAGAAAATAATTTTAAAGGGAAATATTACCTTCCAGTAGCTAAGCAAAGCTTCACAGGCTATGTGATATCCCTGTCCTTCAAATTTGAGACCCTAACTCACCAGCAGAAATGCTCTGGGTGACCAGTGAGGAAAAAAGAAAGTGATTCATATACTTTTTTATACTGAAATAAAGTAACAAATTAGTTTTATGTTTAAACAATAGTGCTAAACCAAACTAATTTAAACAAAAATGCTAAACAAGCATCATAAAGAGCACATAAGTTTTAGAAGCAAGCTTGCCAAATCATGGTTAATCCCAGTCCTTTCTTAAAACTGAAGGTAAGAGCTCACACTCTTGTTTTAATTTAGTCTAACCATTGATGAAGTCAGTCAAGGGCAGCCATTCATTAGCACAGTCTTGCTAGATTGTTTATGATTCTTTTATCTTCCTTTTCCACCAGCTTCCAGTTGGGAGTATCTTGCACCAAAAAAATGGGACAAAGCAGAAATTTTAGTACTAATAGCAGAAAAAATGGAACAGACTGGACAATGCAAACTAAGTTGTTTACTCCAAGCCTACTTGGTTACATTTTACAAACCTAGAGGCTCTTCCTCTGGTCTTCACTGATGCATCTACATGCTGTTCTATTAAAGATAGTAAACTACTTCTTGAGAGGCAGATTACATTCTATGCTTGCAAAAAGATCAGCTTAGTCCACTGGTGGTATAACAACCCTTTAATAAGGTTTCCTAGCACTGTGAGTTTGCCCTGGTTGTACCCTCCTATTCAGTCCTTGTTAAATGCAAAATATTTACATTCAGTTATAAAAAACTGGACATTCCAAGTCTCAAACACTTGTATATATTGAGGGGGGGGATTTCTTTAAAGTTGAGAAGGAACTGCCAGTCAGGATTTGAAATGCACAGCAACCCAGAGAATTCATCTCCTGCTCTGTTTTCCTAAGTGCAGAACCAGATCCTGACTAGATTTCTAAGATTCAGCGAAGGACTCGCTGAAACTTCAAAAGAGATTTTAATGTCACATCTTGACCCTTCCTTTTCCTGTCAGTGCCTGGACCATCATCACAACATCTAAGTTTGTTCACCAGTAATCTGTGAAGTGAAACAAGCAGTGTTGCCTGCAATGCAGCACAAATGCAGTTGTGGAGATATGTGATCCAAGAGACAGAATTACAGAGTCATTTAGGTTAGAAAAGACCTATAAGAACTAGTCCAACTATTAACCTAGCCCTCCCAAGTCCATCACTAAACCAGGTTCCTAATGGAGATGTCTCTCTGTGGCAATTATAGGCAACACAGTACCAGGTTTAGCCTTAGCTCTGAAGTGTTTAAGTAATGTCCCAGAAGGTCTTTCATCTCCCATTTCTGTATAGGCACCATGAATGCTGGCTGCAACATATACTCACAGTGTCATGCTATGAAAAAATGTTAATGGACTGAAATACAACTTCCATGTCATGACAGGCTGCACGAATAAAAATTTCCTCACACCAGCACACAATTGTCCCTAAGGCATAAATGAACCAAGAAAAGACCTGGATTGTGTGCTCTCTCTCTGTAGAGAGTCTGTCTCCAAGGCTTAGCTTTTAGTAAGGATTAGGATACAGTTATTATTAGAGTTGAGAGAAGGACAACATGCTGCTGCAGTTGGAATGGGTTTACAAAGGAGTTTCAGAAAAAAACAGTGCAGCAAGAATTTGGAAGGGAAAGTGTTTTGGTGTGGGCATTGGTGGAATGTCCTGGTCTAAGGCTCATTCTGTGGCCTCTGTGGTTAGTGCTGAGAAAAAGAGAAAGCTTAGGGAAGGGCTAGACAGTTGGAAAGGGCTAGAAGAGGTATCTCAAAGTGAAGGGTGGGCTGCAAAGAGAAATTGCCTTCAAGAACTTCTTGCTTTGGTCAGTGACTGAGGGTCATGTCTGAAGCTCGGCCTCTGAGATGAAAGTCAGAGCTAGGCTTGAGAGAGGGATTCTGCTCTACAGTGGAACTGAGAAAGAATGGATAACTTGAAGTGTTAGCTGCAAGAAGAATTTTGTTCCCAGAAGTTTTCTGCTTGACCTAGCCCAAGGTAAATGGTACCCCAAAGCTGAACCTTTGGTTGGGTTTATTGATGTGGTTGAGATGGCTTGACCTTGGCTTGATGTCAGGTGCCCATCAAGTTACACTATCGAGTACTCCCCACCTCAAATGGACAGGGGGAGCCTCCTTCCCAGGTTCAACTTCACTCCCAGTTTTCTCTACCTTTTCCCCCCAGTGGAGTAATGGGTGCCTGTGGCCAGGTCACCACACACAGCCTTTTCTGCTCCTTTCCCCTCTTCTTCTCCTGTTCCAGTGTGAGGTCCCTCCTACAGCAGACACTTCTCCATAAACTTCTCCAACACGAGTCCTTGCCCTAGGCTGTAGTGCTTCACAAACTGCTTTAGCACAGGCCATTTCTACAGGATGCAGGTCCTTCAGGACCAGACTGCTCCAGCGTAGGTTGGCATCTTCTCACAGACCCATCCCTATAGCACTACCAAACCTTGCATGTAAATCCAATAGAGGCTAAAGTTAAGGTTAAAAGAAAGAGAGCCCAGAGCTGCACTGAGACTTGAGCTGGAAAGGAGGTGGGCTGCAAAGAGAACTTGGCTGGGAGACTGTTTCGGCTTGGGAATTAAAAAGGGGGTAACAGCATTTGATTATGTTTACATCAGGATTAGAGTTAAGGCTGGGAGAGAGCCTAGAATTCCAGCAGGAGAGTTAGAGAGGGGCTTTTAAGGGAAGTGGAAGTCCAAGGAGAACTTGACAGGGCTGTGTGATCTGACACTCAGCCTGCACTTATGGCTGGAGTTACAGCTTAGGGCTGGTTTTGACAACACCAGAGAGTGCTACAGTTACAACAGGCCTTGGACACCTGGGGTGAAGGGAGAACTTTGTTACAAGAACTTTTTGTTGTGACTAGTGCTCAGCAGTCCTGGTCTGAAAACCACCATACAGTTTGTGTGAGGGTTAGGGCTGGTGCTGGGAGCCAAAGAGAGTGTAGAGCTCCAGGTGAAGGGAGGCTTGAGAGCAGCTGACAATGAAAAGGCTGGGCCACAGAGATAGCTTGCCTGCAAAAACTTGAAGGTGGGAGCAATGGCTGAGGGGCCTGGTCCCAGGCTCAACGTAACTTCTAGGTGTAGGGTGAGGTTTGAGGTTATGTTTGACAGAAGGAAAGAGACAACACTGCAGCTCATGGCTAGAAAGTCACTGTCCCAGGAAAGTGTAGGCTGCCAGAATAACTCGGCAGCAAGAACTTCCTGGTGTGGGCACTGGCACCACATCCAAAGCCCAGCATATGGTTTGTTTGAGGCTTAAGGTTAGAGCTGAGAGACACAGAGGACCTGGAGCTGCAGCTGGAATGGGGCTAGAAAGGTGCTCTTAAAAAAAAAAAAAAGATGTGCAGTAGAGAAAATGTGGCAGGGAGAATATTTTATTGAGGGCACTGGCTGGGGGTCCTGGTCTAAAGATCTGTGTTAGTGATAGGGTGGGCATTAGGACAGAGAGAGCCTAGAGCTGCATTGGAGAGAGCTTAAAAGGGACAATGTCAAAGGAAAGGGTAGATTATGAGAAGACTGTGGCTGTGACGATGTTTGAGTGTGGGCAATGGCTGGGGACCCTGCATTGTGACTCAGCTTAAAATCACATTTGCCTTCAGGGTTAGTGCTAGAACTGGGGGAGAGAGAGCCCTGGAGCTCCAGCTGAAGGTGAGTTAAATGGGGATTGAAAGGGAAGTCCAGGCTGCAAGAAGTGGATTGGAAAAAGTTTTACTGTGGGCACTGGCTGGAGGGCCTCCACTTGTTTTATTTTAAGGGACAGGATTACAGTTGAGGGAAAGAGACATCCCAAGCAGAGTGTAGGCTGTAAGTGCAATCAGGTTTTGTGTCTACAAGTGACTCTTGTGTCCAGCTGCATCAACATCATGGATTCAGTTGAAAACCTGTGCTCACAGTGGTTCCTGCAGGAAAGGCAAGCACAGGCAACTGTCTTTGTTTGCAGTACTTAAAATTGAAGAGGAAAAATCTTTGCTTAAGACCTTGTCATGTAGATAGCCCAGGCCCTTGAATTTTTTTTTAATTCTGCTATAATTGTTACGGTCAACAACTTTTGTTCTTCTGATAAAACAATCTTCTTTAGTGAGAACTCGTATTTGCAGGGAAGAGCTCTTTAGAATCTACACCAAGATTCTAAGATGACAAGGAAGTCTTCTAGAAAATAGAGCAACTTCCTTCCTCAGCCTTCCCTATAAAAAAACCTACTAAAATGTTTGCTATTTATTATTTATAAACCAAAATGCTTCACTGTATGGATTTACTCTGGGAAGATGATGAAAGACACGTATGTGGCAGATGTTAGTCACATTGATGTGTGCAGTATTGCATGATGCTCAGATGTCATGTTCTAAGCATAATGTAAGTGATAAAATGAGTACTGAACTCTTCCGAAAGTCTGACTTCAAATCTATATTTAGGCATCTAAGTGACCTGCTTTTATTCAAAGGTGCTGACTGCTCAGCTGCTTCCATTGACTGCAGCAGAATATAAGGGATTTTTTTTTGCTGAATCTATTTTCAAGAACAAAAATTACAGTTTAGTATATCTGTAACTCATAAGTAATTCTGCATTAAAAAAGACAGAAAATTATATCTATCTCTGTTTTGTCCTGCTCTTCATAAGATGAAGGAAAGGGACCATATAATAAATCTCAGTAACTGTTTCCATGCAGGAGGGAGATTAAACATTACTGGTTTGGATTCCAGCATGACGGATAACTTTACTGTTGAGATCACAATAGTAAAAGAGAAATGGAGATGTGCAACACATTTTTAAGTTTATGTAAATCTGTGTTGGGGTCCCAGACTCATGTATTGACCTTAGTTGCCTTGAACAGCCACACCTGGGAACACATTCTGCCCAGGACCTCCACTGAAGCTCAGGTAGAGCCCAGTTTAAGTGTTTACCTGTTGTAGGTATACCTGTCTCCAGCTCTGTGTTCTGGCTATACCTTGGGCCTCTCTTGTAGGTAGCTTGCCTGCACCTCTGTTTCTGGCTCTGGATAGACCCTGTGCCTTCATTGTGCCTTCCTGGACGGAGCTGGGTCATCACCACAGCTTCTCTGGCACTGCGGATGGGATGTGTGCTGTTGCCAGCACCCCGCCAGCTGAGAGTGGGCCCTGTGGGCCCGTGCTTTGTCACTGAGGGCATTGGTTACCCTGGAATGACCCTCACTTGTGGTTTATCCACCTCATGAAGCAGCCATGCTCTCATCTCTCCATAAGGAACTGGCCACCTTGCTGAAGTATCAGCAGATGCACAAAGCAGGATCTACAGCAGGCGGGTCAGTTTGTATTATTCAGAAGGCGATGGATGACTCATTGTAAAGGCACAGGAGATGTATGCTCTGTGTTACCCGTGGGTACTGACCCCGAACAGTGTCGGCAGAAGTCAGTGAGTTCCTCATCATACAGCGGAGCAAAGAGTATTTGATATTCGCTACTTCTGAGCTGGCCAGATGTGCCTTTGCAGGATGTCGCCTGCCACGGACCGCATCCTCTGCGGCCACGGAGGCAGTCAAGAAACATTCTGCTGGGGGTGTAACACACAGTGAGGTCATAGGGGTGCAATAGTCCTGCAGGGGACCGAGCCTTCTGGATTTGCCGAGCTGGGGCGAGAGCAGCCGGCAAAGCCCTGCCGCAGAGACCCCTCTCACTCCTACGGGTCCCTTTGCAGAGAGGGAACAGGAACCGCAGTAACTACCAGACAAACTGCACAAAGTTACGGTGCGAGCGACTAGCTAGCTAAGGACTAGGGCGGCGGCAGGTGTGGTTTCCCAGAGGGCCGGGAATGGGCGAAGTGCCGGAGGGCAGCGCCGAGGCTCCCGCAGCCCCGCAGGGCCCGTCCCTG
>JAHLSL010000022.1:16768236-16787307 GCA_025920805.1 Petroica traversi
CCCCCCCCCACCAGCCCCTGGAATCTGTAATCACCATCTGTTTCTTGGATGATTACAAGCTGATCCAAAAATTTAACAGTGCCTGACTTCTCAATGGCACTTGCTGCCTAATAAGCAAGTGGAGAAACAAGAATACATAGATAAAGTTACTTCCCCCCCCAGCATTTTGTGGAGTACATCAGGAAGACTGCAGTTTCTGTGGCTAAGGAATTCAACACATAATGAACTGCTTGACCTTCTTCAACTGCTCACATGAGGCACTGTGAGCTTGATGCTACTGTTGCACTCTCACTTGTAATCTTGCTTGATCTTTTTAACAGAAGTGGAACAACCACCAGGACAGAATAATGAAAAGAGAGCTCAGAGGCTCCTATCTATCAGTGTAGCTCTTGGATTCCTTCACCTTGGAGTTGAAACTGGGGGGGGGAAGTGAAAGAGCAGGACAAGTGAATGTATCTTTCCCCCTTCTTATGCACTAAGATATACTTGATCACATTAAGAACACTTCTGTATTTGCAGAAAGCTGTGAAATGTCTGTTCCAGTCAGTTTTCAGTTTGGAGGTTTCTTACCTAGTATACTGATCTTTTCTGTTACAAACTTGTATCCAGAAGAATGCACAAGTAGCTCACTTAATGCCTGTCCTTATGTTATAACATGTCACTGGGGAGCCTGTTAGGTAAAGTGAAACCTCTTGGTTGTGGCATAAATTACTTTTCTTAGTCCTGACTTACCTAGCATCTCTCCTAAGAACTTTCTATACTGACACATTGTACCTGTAGAAAAATGACACTGAAATGTTATTGAATTTGTTCTGTAGAAAGATGAAACTGAAATAATTGAAAATTAGGTGATGCCCTCTGGAGTACTGTTTATAATTAGTTTTCATTAAAGAAAGGGTGAGATCAGTTGACAAAAACAAGCCCACAGCACTTGGTACTAGTGGTATGCCTTCAAAAGTTACAGGAGTTGATAACTTCTGTGTCCATATTTTTAATATAGTCTTGAATGATGATGTGACTGGTGGCACCCTGGGGATATGGAAGCGTAATGTTTGAGTCACGGCACTGGCTATCAGCACAACAGGTTGGTTGGAAACTCTCTTGGGGTGTGGAGGGCTGCTCACCATTTGTCAGCTGTGTTCTTACCATTTGTATTTAATGCAAACATCACTGCTGCAGCTGTGTTATAAGTGGCTTTTCAAAACTAAGGCAAAGTAAAACTAAAGGTATTAATCAAGATTTTAAACAGTGAGCTTGGAAAAAAACCATCTTTTGAATTGTTTAATGGAGGTGGGGTTAGACTATGGCTCTTTCTAAGAAGCAGGAAGAAACAATGTATTAAAAAGCATTGATTACATCAGAGCAGATAAGAAAGCAATTAAAACTGTTTTAAAATAGTCAGTTGGGCACTCAGCCCAGATGTTTGCCTATAGAAGGAAGCAGAACAGGAAGAGCTATTTATTGAAAACTTGGTTCTGTTTTTGGGTGTTAGGCTCTGTGTACTGCAGAAATTAACTTGATACTGCTTTTGCGACTGAGTGGATGGACTAGTAAAAAATTGTAAATATTATGGTTAGGTTAAGGGATAGTAAACATGCCTCCATGAAAGACAAATGGGAGTGATATTTCATGTCCTTCTGTAAACTATTGAAAGGGCCACATACAATAGCTTCTGTTAAGGATGGGAGTGGAAAGTTGTGAAAGAGCTCTGACAGCAGTTTCAAAACTGCCTTCTGTAGTTTCTTCCAATCTACAAGATAAGGTGCTGCAAAGGCTAAGGTAATTTCTTTTCCTGTGGGTTTTTGAAACTGAATTTCATTAACCCCAGCAGAGAGGGCTGGACAATGTCCTGTGAAGCAAATAGGCAGTATGAATTTGTTTTGTTGGCTAGGTCAGCTCTTATTTGAGTATCCTGCACCAGATGCCTTAAGAGTCTCTAGGGTATTATTTTTGAATTCCTTGCTCATTAAAGCAGACACTTGCATTATGCCCCTTGCCAGGGCCCAGTGGATGTTTATTTCCCTCCTGTAGTTTCAGGGTGGCAAACTTTGTTTACAATAACTGACTCACCCCATTATTCAGTTCCTGCTCTACAGTCCTGTTTTCTGTTCTTCCTTGAAAGCATCTTGTGCCTTAGGGATCTGTACATTAGCTGTACGTTGTGCAGCCTCATGACAACTTTAAAGTAAGGTGAAACTACCCATTATTTACAGCTCTTCAGTGTAATCTTGCCAAAACTAACCACTCAGAATTTGTAGTCATTTTGTCTTATGGATATCTTGATTTATTGAGAGGTTAGTCATCTTGATTGTTAACTATGAGGCTTTAAAGGTTTGAAAGTAGCACATATTCATCTCCATACTCCAGTATTAATTCTTTATTTTATGTTTACTTCCAAGGCATATTTCCATTTTTTTACTTGGTAGTTACTATACAGTATCTAACACAAGTTCTGATTGCTCTTCCTCATTTTCACTGCTGGTAACTGCTGTGTTTGCACTTAGCAAAATAGTTGAAGCAGTCTAAGAAATTGCTGCCTCGCTATGGATGATAATGATAAACCTTGTTAGTTTTCATAGGCTGCATTCTGGTATGCGGTGAAATGGGTTAGGTTTGAACTGTTGAGATGGTGACTTCTTGCATGTGGTTTACTATGTGATCATCTGGCTTATGATCTTCCTGTTGAGCCTGGGCTGTTCTATAATAAGTTAATTAGTTTTGTGTTGAGAGATTGCTCAATAAGGGTGTTGTGAAAATTGTTTGAAGTAGCTGAATGCTGTAGTGATGGATCTCAAACTGAAAAGAAAACATTAGCTTTATCCTCAAAGGATGAGGTTGAATAGTTTGCAGTAGAAGTACTTAATGGCCATACACCTTCTAGAGTAGTTGATTGTCATCAGGCTTGGTGAACAGCTACCTTGTGTACTGAGGCAAGGTAATTAGTCTAATCCAGTTCTTTTGCGTCCATTGTGATTCCCAAGGCCATCCTAATGTTCTTAACACAGCTGAATATATGTATGAATCCTTTTAGATTGTAAGACAAAACTGAAAAAAAATCATATTCCCTTACGTGCCATTCTTAGAAAGCCTGTGGAGCTCCTTGGTGAGATTGAGACTTACAGAACCACCTTTCAGCTGCTTGAGCTAACTGGTGTAGTCTTTTCCTCATCTCACTCCTGATGTCTTAGTCATATGCTGTCTCACAACTCTGCTATACCTGTGTTTGCATTTTATCAATCTCTGCCATTACAGTCTTCCTGGTTTACAAGTTCAGCCATATCTCAGTTATTACTCAGCTCCAAAGTAATACTCCAGCAAAAATAATATATTTTGAGAAGTTTTTTAGATGGACCATAATTCATTAAAGTTCATGGTCCAGCTATGCAAGCAGCTGTGCCAGCACAAAGAATGTGGAGTTGATGCGAAAACAGAAGACGGAGGAAAATAACTTCCTTGTAAGGAAGTGCCAGTTAAGCCAGTGTAAGGTTAGACAAACTACAACCTCCAAAATACTGAAGCCTTCTAAAGCTGGGGCTGCTGTACTGGTTTCCATTCTCTGTGGTACTGATCTGATCCTGTGGCAAGTTCATTTGGGGAGTTATGCTGACAGAAAAACAAGTGCAGAAAAAGTATAGCATAGGGGTTGTACACCATGAAAGGCCATGCTCATAAGAGTCAGTCCCAGCTTAAAAGGGGAACTGCAAATGCTGCAGAGAGGATAAAGGGAGAATTGATGTATGTGTACTTTTAGGTGAGTTTTTATATTAGCTTGGGACAGTTGGAGGGACCTGTATAGCCTCTAGTGTGGGCTCTTTGACTGACCACTGATCTCCTCTCTGTAGCTCAGTTTCACGTGTGGTAACCTCAAGTTAAACTGTTGACCACGGTAAAAAACCCACCTGAGTGGAGAACTGTCACTGTGGATTCTGCACTTTTAATGAGGAGACCTTTCTCAACTACTTTAGTCTCTTGAAATAGCTGTGTATTTTGAAAAAGACAAAACTGTCTATATTGCACCCGTTGGTGCCTAGTCATCTCTACAGTCTTGGTTTTTACAACATGGTAAACCATCTGACTTCATAACTTGCATATCCAGAGACTAAATGTCTTCAGAAAAGTTATAATGGTTTCCTAGGGTCTAGTTTTTGAGGTTGCTTTTAGAGGTAAATGCCAACATCTGAAAGAACTTCTAAATAATAACAATTCTTGAGAATCCTGCATTTAAATAGTCTTCTGCAGGCTATCAAGTATGTGGCTTTAGCAGTCACTGACATTTTGGGGGGTTGGAGGAGGGAGAGAGTAAAATACCCGATTTGGTTAGCCTCAGACCAGTTCAAAGAAAGCTGCTTATTAATAGTTTCACTATACTGAACTGAAATTGAGAAATATCTGATTACCATGTGGTGCCAAGCCTCAGTAATCATGCTGCCCAATGTTTTGTAGACCCTTGTTAGACCATGTGGGTACCAAAAGCAATTTTGGTACAGCAGGTTATGATGTCTGTGTTGCTGGCTGTTTTTGATTTGTTCAATGTGCTTTTCTTTTCTCTCTCAGAAATGTACGTTTTCTGTAGTTAGTGTTTATTGGTATTATGGTGTGGTGTGATCCTCGTGGGTTGGGTTCTGGGTGATAATAACAAAACTTTCTGGAGTAGCTGAAAGAGAAACACTTGTTAAAGTTTGTGGTTGTCAGGGCCCTTTAGAGCGTGTAAATCTCCTGTGTTATGGTTTCCTGAAGCTGAGCAGAAGTTGGAAGATTGACATAACAAAAGCAAGGTTGCTAATCTCCGAACTTCCCACTTTGGTCTTTCTGACTTTTTGTATTTTGAGCTGAATATAGAGCTAGTTTCGGGAGACCAAGTTGCAAAATACCAAAAATTGAGAGAAGAGTTGAGTTGAGGAATGGGATAGCTATTTTTACTTCTGGAAGAGGAAGGACTTATCAACACATGCTGTCTCAGCTGGCTATTCAAAAGAGCTGGTTTTCTCTCTGGGAAAGATAGCGGTCTCAGACTAGCTGACTTTACTGGAAAACCCATACCAAACCTTCTCAGTCACTGTGAACTTGCAAATAGAGGACTCAGAAATGACTCACTCAAACTGAAATGCAGTGCCAGATGCTTCCTGTGCAGTGCCTTGGGGGTGATGGAAATTAGAGTGTCCCTGCTGCTCTCAATGTGTGTTCCCCCTGCCCTCAGTAGCAGAGGAGAATTGAAAAGACATGTTCTTGTTTAAAATTCTTTTAGGTGTTAAGCAGAATTGTCAGATTAGTGTGCTTTCAGTCTGACTCATGATTTGCTTTGCAGTGTGTGGTTTGTTAACCAGCCTTCTCCTGTGATGACACAGTGGACAGGACCAAACAAAAAAATGCTTTCTGGATATTCCTCAGGTTCACAGAAGGCAAGTGGTAAAAGTCATTACAGAAATAAAACCTTAGCTTGTTAACAAACCTATGTACCTGCTTGCAGGCAAAAAGCACTGCAACCACTCATTTTGGAACTTCCTGCCCATTCTGTTCCTGATATAGCAGCTTTTCCAGCTGTTATTTTGGGCTTCAGCTGATTCAACAATGCTGCTTTCTCTTTCTACCTACAGCTGGAGGCAGTTGTGGCTGGTTATTTCATTTGAGCGAGCAATGTCCTTCAGGCTATGTTGGCTCAGGGATGTTAATAGGGTTCAGATGTCTCTGAGATCACAGAATCCTGCACCCCTGGTCTCTCCTCTGTTTGTTCTGTTGCAAAGCAAAACAGTATGGAAATATTGATTATCTTGACTATTGCTGGTGCACTGTGCCTTTTTCTTGGTGTGAGTGCAGTGGATTTCTCTTCCTTCTCCACAATCTCTCCCACCTATTGAGGTTTTTGCCCTGTGTTACCACAGTTACCTGGAGTTGGTGTTGGTGCTTTTGTTTCACTTTACAAGCTAATTACTCTTCAGACATTATTTTGGTACTTGATGAACCTTTCAGAGAAGTATATTGCGAGTTTCTCCTTGGAAGATGTCATACAATAGGGTATTTCTAATATTCCTGTCTTGTTGAGGAAATCTCCCAGACTTTTATATTTAAGTCAAGTTTTTCATTTTCCTGTGAACGACTTGCTGAGGTTCCTGGCTGAATGTGACTTGCTTCACCATTTAAGGTTAAGCTCTTAAGAAGTTACTGGAAGAGCCTGCAAGCAGTGCTTGCTACTTGCATGATGTGTTAGTTACCTGAAAAATGAAGATTTATATGGTTCTGATGGGTGATGACTCTTTTACAATGGGCTGCTTCTTGCTGACTGCTCTGGAGCAATGTGTCTGAGGTCTTCTTCAACCCATTATAAATGCTCTTCAAAATGTAGGGACTCTTTCCTGAAAAGCCATGTTTCTAACTGTTTTACAGGAGAATGTATGTAATGACTGGTAGTTTGGGGGGGGTGTCTTTATATTGCTGAAGTTGCTAAGCCATCCTTATAGTATTTGATGTGTAAAAGTGCTTGTTTTGTCCATGGCCCTTGAGACTTACTAGGGTCATGAAAACATTCTCCTTGTTTGATTTTTGTCTCAAGATAGCATGCTCTTCTTGTGGCAGCACACTGCTGAAAAGTTCAGAAATTAAAAACAGATGAGGGAAATAGGAATATGTCTAGCTGGCAGACAGTAATTCAGTCCCAGAAGTTGCTGTTGCTATGTGCATATGATTATATCAATAGCAAGGCTACAATTCACTTTAAAATTGCATTTACTGCTGAAGAGATCCTGTACTTTTTATTTACAAGGTGAAATTAGTTTAAACCATCATATTTTAATGTGTTACTTTAGTTGAGTTGGTCAAGATGTAAGCTGAAACCTGGACACAAGGCTACGGACATCCTTATGTTCAGGTGGTGGAGAGTAACACCTGAAGTAAACTGCTTGCTTTTATTTGTGTTGTCATGGGACCCCTTTTGAATTGAAGATATCATCCAGGAGATCTGTGTCACATATAAGCACACAATGAGATTTCAGGATTACTTGCTCTTCAGTCAGACTTGTATTCTGACCAATAGTGGCCTTTTGATAAGCAAAACTGAAAGAAACTTGGATCATATGTGTCTTGCTGATAATCCTGAAATATTCCTCAAAAAAAATCCAATAAAACAGCTGGGGAGTTTGAAATGTTCTGTGAACTTTGGACTTGCTGGTCAAAGACTTTGAAAAGAGAGAATTTGGGACACACTGATTTCTGACATGGAAAGCACTGTATTTAAGTAATAAAAAACCTAGGCCCTTCATTAAAGGAAAAACATAGATTTGGTTGTGTGGAGTTCTCAAGATGAAGTTGTATAGCTGCTTGTAAAGACAAGTAGTTTTACTGCAAAGGTTTCCCTGATTTTCTTCACCTGCTACAGCAGACAGACTCAAAATAGTGGTGCAAGCTGGCATGGATCATTTGGATGATGAAATTTAATACTATGGCTTCAGGTAGGTGGAAGAAGCAACTGAGAGCCAAGAATAGTAAAGCATGATCCTTGAGCTGCATTTTTTCTGCTTCTTACCTTTGCTTCACTAGCTGGCAAGTCTGAGCTCAGAACTGGTTTGTCAGATTTGTGCTTGCTGTGTCTTTCAGCTTACTTGAGTATAAATTTTTCACAAAAATTGCTGTGTATCCTCCCATGGTAGGCAGCTCTGCTGAAGGATGCAGATACTCAGCTTTCTGGGTACTATGGAGTGTATCTGGAGCTTTGCTCTGTGCTTTTGGTGCATCCTGCTTTTCCATACCATGCAATATGGACTTGCAGTAGATGTCAAGGTAGTTGTGTTTTTTCTCCTCAAGTGCTTGATATGTCAAATACTTGAAATATGGCTCTGTGGGCTGTAGCCATATACAGAACTTAGTTTATGGAAATGATCTCTCAGTTGTTGAAGTTTGTTTAATCCAGGAATGCTAGACTTTTTTGCAGCATAGTTGTTGATGTAGTTAAGCCATACAACAATCTCTCTACAATTTGTGCTAGACTTCTTAACCACTCTTTGAAAAACATGCAGTTTTATTTAAGTTTTCAGATATATCTAATGTCCCAGAGCTTGAGGGGCCAGACAAACCAGGAGTGAAAATGCTCAGCTTTTGGACTCATTGAATATAAAATAAACATCGTGCAGTGAGTCACAGCACTGCATAAGTGAGGGGAGCTTGCGAATTTTTAATTTTTTTTATAGACTATGCAAAGAATTGCTATTGTTGAATTTTATTGTATCTTCCAGGACAGATAAGCTGATTTCCTGCCTAATTAACTTATTGCTTTCTGAAGTGCTTCCTAAAGCCTTGAGGTCCTGTGCATTTACATGTATTTGCATAAGTAATGCACAAAGGAAGGTGCTCAGGAGAATCTGACTGGGGCTTCTGGTGGAGCTGGCAGCGCTCACTGTTGCACAAGGTACCTGTTTCACAGCTCTCCCAGTGAGCAGACAGTTTTGCAGCCACCTTGGAGGGACATGGTAAATGGAACAGTGATAGAAGTGCAGTCAAACAAATCCAGCCTGCAGCTCTGCTTTTGAGGCCAGTCAAGCTGGCACAGGTTGTGGATGCTGAAATCTGCACTTAAAGCATCCAGGCTGACTGATCAGAAAGAGGTGCCCGTGCTGTGGATGTCTAAACTTATGGAATGGTAATTGCCACCAAAAAGTTGAATGAAATAAAAAGTAGTGCAAGATTATTTCCAAGTAGAGTTAAGCTAACCACCAACAAAAACTCCACAACATTGTTAGTCATCTTCAATTATTCAGGCCATGACTGCAAAGTTGTTGCATGACTCTATTGTAAATATAAAATATATCCTGTGTTAGTATAAACATCTTCTACCCAAGTGACACTTCCCTTGTCACTTAGCTCCAGCGGTATGAAAATGAAGACATTTAATCTTGTTAATTTTCCATGGTGATTTACTAATGAGCTATTTAAATTATTTATTGGCTTCCCCCCCCTACTCCTTCCAAGGTGTACTTCAGGTCAGGAAGTATGAAATAACATAACCTGACACCAGTAATACTGCAGTGTAATGCCTTCACTCCTAAAGATTTCCAAAGATCTAAAGCTGCTATTGCACCTTCACTTTCGACATGTGGAAGAGGAAGGGTGTTTTGCAGACTAGAGGGGAATTTTGTTTGGGGGTTTACAAGGTTTGCAGTTGTGTTTCTCTGACTTCTGGCCAAGTTGTTAAATAAAAGCATGGCTTCCTCATGAGTGTGGGCCTCCCTAGAAGCTGTGAGCTCAGCTGCTGGCAGTGTGTGTGTCTCTGGTCAGCCAGGTCAGCTGCTTGCCTGCTGAAAACTGTGTGAAGGCAGGCAGGGAGGAGCAGAAAGGACAGGAGGGGGATGCAAGCACTGCTGGGAGCAGTGGGTGAGAGAACACACTGGGAGTTGAGCTGAGTGATGCCTTGCTGCAGAGGTAAGGCTAAGCCTTGGTCTGTGCCAGCTGTGTATCAGATCCTTTTGGGACTTTCTTGGTTTCTCTCCCTGCATGGGGGATGGTGATTTTGAGACTTGGAAGGCTGTAATGGTGATCCTCAAGAGGAGGAGCAATAGATGAAAAAGTGAAGTCTGTCAGCTGCTGCTTGAAGTTTCTGCTTCTGTAGGTTTTACCAACAGCCTTTTCCTAATAAGACCCTTTATTCTTGAGCTTGTTGTCCTCTAACAGCAGATACCAAGTCTCTTACACTTAATCAATATTGTACTTTCTATGTCAAGAATAGAAGCAGTAAAATCTGACAACTCTGCTGTTGCCGGTTTAAATATCAGTCTTTTAGGGGAAATGTTTTTAGATTTATATGCAGCAAATGCTAGGCAACTAAAACGTAAAGGAAATGAAGGTATAGTTTCTGGTATGGGATTTTGCAAAAATCCCACTGGAAAGAGGTAGTCCATATCCATGGTAGCTTTTGGTGTCTTGGAAGTGCTTCTGCTTGTCTCAGTGAGAGACACTGACACCAGTTTAGCTGAATATAAAAATGAATGTGTTGGACTTAATCCATCATAGTATTCTGTTTTTAATGTTGTGGGGTTTGCAGTAAGTGATAAGGAAACCTGAACAAACTGTTCCCCTCCCTCTTTGTCAAGAAATGGGAAAATTATTTTACTTCTAGTAGTCCTCTGATGAGACTCCTCCCTGGCATTATATGAGACTGTTGAAAATATTCTTTACAGAAATTATGTTTTTTCCATGTCTACAGTCTCTTCCCTTCTATTTTTGAATGTACACCACTTCCACCTCCATCACTGTGTCCCCTTCCAGTCTAGGTTTGTGTCCCTAGTAAATCTCTCCCCTGAGGGACAATTTATGCTTACTCTGAATAGCAATTTGCCAGATAGGAAATGCTGTATTAGCTTGCTTGTATCTATATGCCTTCAGGGACTTTGACTGCATGCTCCTAGTAGGAGTCTTGGAAGGGATCACTTGTGATTCATTTTAGATGTTGCTTCCCTTTTTTTTCAGCAACAGCAGTTATTGTTGGGCTTGGTCCTGTTCTTTCTTCTTTTGTTTTTTTTCCCCATTGTTCTCAGTGTTGTACCTTTGGTCAAACTGTTTTCTGGGGAGGATAAAATATTTTTAGCAACTTAAGTGCTTTGTTTCTGGTGGGATCTGACAAGTACTGCAGTCAGTGCAAAAGGGACAGGCAGAGCTGACTGGCAGGATGCAGGAACAAAGGGTCTGTCCCTTTGTGATAGCAAACTGTTGCCTTTGGTGTCTTGCATCCCTTTAGTGTCATTGTCCTGGTTTAGGGCAAATTTGGGAGGACAGTCATCCTTTCCAGTTCTAACTTCACTCATACTGGGTACACTTGTAGGCTCTCACAGCAGTGCTACTCTACACTTGGTATCTTGGGCAAGCAGGTATAATAGCTACATGTGCAAAAATGTAAGAGAACTCTAATTGAAATTACACATGTTTGTGCAGTCACTGTGCACTGCCATGTGCTTTACATGATACATCTAATAATTAACTGGCTTACTAAAAAAGACCTTCATCTACTGTTGGTCCAACACACTGTTTTAATTTGCCTTTGTTCAGAGTCTGACGTCTCTTCTCTCTGCTGCTTCAGTAAGAGACATGCTTCAGATTCAAGTAGTTTCTCTCCTGAGTGACCTATTTGTATTTTCTTATGTGATCTTTTTATTAGGCTATCCCAGCAGTATGAATTGCAGCAGAGCAGCAGTGCTACCTGTGGCTTAAGGTACAGGGATAAATAACTCTGATCGAGCCCTTCTCAGCTGTGTCTATGGCTTTAATAAAAGGAGGCTGAGTTCCTACTGCTTAGTTTATGCTGGCTCTAGTATTTGTCTGATGATCCAGTAAATCTATTCAGCTTGCTAAAAGACCAGAGACTAATCTGGCAAAAAGTCTGTGTTTTGGGCGTTTGTTTTGTTCTCATTTTTTCTGGGTTTGTAGGCTGAATCAACTTGCTCTGTGATCGAAGGGGTGGTGGGTAGAAAGGGGAAAAGGAGACAGGACTATTCCCACTTGCCAAGTGGCAAATGATGTAATTCAGCTTAACTGGGGAGCAAAAGGCTGGAAAAACCACAGCCTGAGCTGGTCTTGCTGCTGGCTACTGTCTGGGTAGGTCACCAGCTGAGCTCAACAAAAGGCACGTGGAATGCCAGGGAGTGGGAGGCTGGATCTGGCTGACAAGCTGGGTTATTCTGCCATGGAGCTACATTGGAGAAGGCATCAGCAAAGTTAGTGCTGTAGTGCTGCATTGGATTGTACAGTAGTCTTCTGAGTTTGAAAGAGTTATTCTGACGATGAGTGTTTTCCCTTTTTCATGCTGTTAGGCTTCCATACAGCAGACCTGATACCTGGCAGTACTCAGGTAATTGCACTGATGTGCTTTCAAGAGCAGCTTCTAATCTGTGTGAGTTGTAATGTGCTTTGTGCAAATATTCAAGCTCTTCCTTTAACGATGGCAGATCTTGGTGTGGGCTTGAGGAATTCAGAGTTGAGCTGACTGCAGGTACAACCTGTGCATCAAATACTTCCAGAGTATTCTGGGCCTCCTACTGAACCAGTATTGTGCTTTGTGGAGTGTTTTCTGCTTCCCTTTCTACCACTGTTTCTGCAAGAGTTTCCAGTCATCACTACCTGCCCTGCCTTTTATTTCTTTCTTTTCATAACCTGGATGTTCTAATATCTTACCTAAGTAAAATACTGTATCATATGAAGGTATCCAAAGAGAATTGTGACTGACTGGCAGATATTCTTGGGAGATATTACACTCACCAGATTTCTTGGTACGTGGCCAAACTAACTTCTCATTCTGATATTAAAGACTTTGAGGTATTGTGATTAGTTTTAACACTTCCTCCTCCTTTCAGGATTCTCTGCACAACACTGTTGTAAGAGCTATGTATTAGTGCATGCCATGGCTAACAAGCAGCTCAAATGAAGCTTTTGGGACAAAAATTTTGATGCTTGTCTCTGACATACTTGTAGATAGCTCTGGTAAATGTTGAAAGCTTTCATTTTTGTCTCAATAGATTAAATTTCATACTTGAATTCAAATGTTAGATGCTACTTATAGTTTGTTGATGTTAGGTGTCACTAGTGCCTTTCCTTCAGTTCATTTGCAAAATGTACCAAACAGTTGCAATTTAGATGGCATTAAGTATGTCGGTATGCATCTGTAGCATGCAAGTGTGCTGGTGGGGAGGTAGACAGCTATGTTTTATATGTGCCACAAAAGAAAATTGTAAATACTGCACCAAGAGTGGAGAATGGCATATTCGAGTAAATCCTTGTAATTTCAGGGGACTTAAAACACAATCAGTGGTCTTGGCAGATGGCCAAGGGCACAGGCGGCTTCTGGAACTCTTCCAGCTGTTAATGGAGTGTGGGTTCTGATTAAATTTACTGTGGCCACTGAGTCTTGGTCTGCTTGTCTCTGTATGTGTTAATGTATGCTTTTCTAACAATTAATATTTAATTTAAAAATCTGTTTTAATACTCAAAAGCAGCCTTACAGTATCCTTACAACATAGATCTCTCCTTTATGTTAAGCACAATAAAGACTGAAACACCAGCAGCGTTGGAGAGGCCCTTCTATAAAAACTAGTTGTTGTAAAAGCCTTGAAATATTTGTGCTGGCAGCCTTGAAGCCTCCCAAGAAACACTGCTGCATTAGTTATGTGAAACCTGTTCTATAGTTGACATAATTAACTGATTACAAAAAATAAAATCTAATATAGTAGAGTTGTGGTGTGGTCAATGGGCCTTTTACAAGACTTCAGGGTGGTAGTTTGGACATGAGCCTGCTGGATTGACTGCTTCTCCATTTTGCTATAGCTGGAAATGTTGCAAAGAAAAGGAATGGCAGGGCAATCCCTTATACTTCCAGATATGTCAGTAAAGGAAGAACATATTAAAGTAAGGTGGCTTTAGGATGAGGTTATTCTTTTAATTTGGAAGAAGTGGGGAGACCCTAAAGAATAAGCACATAAGAATTGCTAGGCTTATACCAAAGGCAAGCTCAGTTCTGCAAGAGCACTCCTGTTAAAAGGCTACAAATGCTTTTTACATCGATACCACAAATAGTTTGAGACAAGGGGAAAGTAGATTACTGCAGCATTTGTGTGAGTGCTGGTATGATCCTACAGAGTAGGTGGCTATATATTAGATTTGTTCAGCTCTATACATAGAAGTACGATAGAATTTTTAATTTTTTTTACCTTATGAATTTTTCAGGTCAAGGAGTCAATCTAATTGAAGTCAGCAGTAAAAGGTGAGGTAATACTTTTCATGGAAAGTATCTTAAACGATTAATGCAAGAACATAACTGCATAAGAGTCTGCAAAAATGAATGGCTACGCCTCAATAAAATTCTCTTAAACAACTGTTGATGAGAAACCTTCAAGTAAGGCTTTATCTGTAAGAGAAATAGAAGTCACACATCTGAATTATCTGGGAAACTTTCTAGGTTCTTGATTAAGTGATTTTTGTTCCCAGTTATTAATATATTGTACTACTGGCATGTAACTGCAGTGATGTCATTTGGATAGGTTTTCGTATCTTTGGAATGCCCTTGCCTACCTTTAGTTTTGTTGAATTCTGTAACGTTTGTGATGTTTTAGTGTGCCATTACATGTGATATATTATAGAGGTTTATGAGTTTTAAATAATTACTTTCTACTTATGAAAAAAAGATCTCATTTATTGCAGCATTTTTCTCCCTCTTTTTTTTTTTGTTACTTATGCTGGTTAGCTTTCAAACTGTTGGAAGTGAACAGAAAGGCTTCAAAGTTCCTGCTAAACGTCCCAGAGTTTGAATCTCCAGCAATACTTGGTGTTACATCTTTGAGCAAGACTCCTTTGTCTTCACTATACTTTTTTTCATGCTGGGGACATGAACCAAGACTGTAGTGAGAGGAGCCTATTATGTACAGGTACCTTGATTCTTAGAAAAATGGGAATATTTATTGTGCACAGAGGAGCTAGAAAAAATTCAATTATTTTGAGACTAAGGCTAAATCTAAGGGAGGTGAAACTAGGGAGCTATGTTCTGTTCCTCTGAAAAAAATGTAGTTAAGTTACTTGTTAGTTGCTATGATGTGGTGAGCATTAGATACACCTACTTCAGTGTGTTTTAAAGCAAGTGTTCTACTCTGAAGGTATATTAAATATTTGGGAGTCAAATGTGACTGTCAGTTGGATATTAAATATGCCAAGTACTAAGAGGTTGTTTTAAACACTGAGGTTTTGGAGGAAGATGGAAGAAATAATATTTCTGAACCTCAGTCTTGTCTTGTGGGTAGATCAAGGTCCTGCCTTTGCAATCTTGGACTTCAAGGTAAACTGTTTTGAAATGCATTAGCCTCATTCTATGCACCATTATTCTGGAAACTGATGAGAACTCATTCTATAGCTAATGCAAATTTAATGTTGTGGTGTAACTTACAGCTATTCATATCTCTTTTGTGTAAGAAGTGATGCACAGTGTGCAGTCTATGGGTGGAAAAATGAACAGTATAATTCAGACTTAATTTTGTTCAGTCTTTGTAGATCTTATAGACTTTTAACTGTTGTTGTTCAGCACAAGCTTTGTTTTATAATGTGAATGTTACAGGTACATATGAATTACTTATGTGGAAACTGGATTTATTCCAGTGGTGATGCATTGCAGTAAGAGAGTAAGTTGGTGAACAAATTAAGTTCAGCTACAACTGTGTTTTAAACAAAATAAAAAACAATATGGCAGAGATTTGGGAGAGCCATAAATCTAACTTTATCAAATCCATGCCTCTGTCTTTTGGGTTTGTTTTTTTTTTGGTATTGTCCCCCTGCCCCAGTTGGCTTTGTTTTTTTAAGGGTGTTGGAATCTAACTTGAGTCTATGAGTGTCTGCTTGTGTAACACGTACACCACATCTGATGTGGCCCAGCTGTGCTTGTTACACACTCACCACCACACAGCATGACTCAAAGAAATGGTAGGTGAGAACAGACCTTTAAAGAATTTGCATTCTTTAAAGAAAGATTTAAGTCATTCTAGTATTTTTATACATTGTCAAATACATGTATCATGTAAAGAAAATAAGGTGGAAGTAAAGGCTTGGCTGTATCAGTAAAGAAAGTCAGTTTTAGGCAAGACAAATTGCTGTGGTGATCTAAGACTTCGATAAATTACCTGGAAAAGGCCTGGTGACCAGTGGGGAAGAAAACTTGCTGCTGATATCAAATTGATTGGGATAGTAAGAGGTACAGCTGAAAAGAACCAAAGAAAGTTGTGTGACTGAATTTCTTGTGTTGCACTTTGTCAGAACAGGTAGCTGCACTGAGGAGAACAGCCCAGCTTTACATGGAGTGATGGGTGCTAAACTGGCCAGAACCATGCAAGAGCAAGTACTTGGTACTGATAGTGTTCTGCAGGTGTCAAACTAGCTATTGTCTGTTACCAGAGAGGAATACAGAGTAAACTAGAAAAGGTTGCTGTGTTACTGTGTAAATCCACTTTATATCAGCATTTTGAATACTTTGTATGGTCCTCTCCTGCTAAAAGATACAGTACAGCTCAGTTGAGGGTATAAAGGATGATGAAAAAAAACAGCTTTGGTGTAGGTGCTTGACTAACCATCGATAGTTGTCAGGATGAAAGACAGATGATTGAAGGAGATCTGAAGTCTCAAAAGTCATGAGTTAAACTGAGGCCTAGGCAGGAAGTGATTTCTGCCTTTTTCCATGAAAGATGTAGAAGTTGGGCTCAAAACCGCCAAGTGATTCTTCATGCAGCAAATTTGAGACTTTAAAAGATAAAAACTAACAATCTTTATTTAGTCTTTGAGCTCAAATTGTTGTGATGTACTATAGACTTGCTGTCTACATAGGAAGAGTAGGACTGAATTATGAACTATCAAGGTGATAAATACCTACTTTGTCAATGAGAAGCTGTTGCTGCTACTCCAGTTCAAAAGTAATGCATATTTTCTGTGTTCATTCTTAAACATATTACAGCACAGTAGAAACTTAATTGAATTCTAATGATTTTACTGATTTTTTGGAAACCAATCCAAAAATGTCTTTAATGTTACTTTTGGTTAATCTAAAGCCTATCCTAGCTAATTAGTTGAAGTTTGGTTATGTGTTTCATATTTGTTATTAAAATCCAAAGAAAAATACTGCTGTTTAAGAAGTACTGGGATTTGTAGTTGCTTGTACATGTTTATATGGGAATGCTACTCTGATCAAGTTTAATGTTCTCTTCCTCAGTTTAAGCTGTAAGACTTCTATCAGTTTTACATTAGACACTGCATAAAAAGCTGATCACTGTGAGAAAGGTGGCTGATAATCAAGACCTGTGTTTAGTCTTCACCATCTAATCTTGGTGCTTTCAGTTGCACATCTGAATAATTGAAGAGATGACCCTTCTAAAGGGACAGATGGAGGGAAAGCTCTGCTGAAGATTTTATTATAAGAAGTAAATCTTGCCCTTGTCCTCGACATACCATGTCAGCTAAAATTAAAGATTGCTTCATTAAAGATTGCTTTCTTTATTTAAATCATGTATCTGGCAGCTTGGTTAATTAGCTTTTTTTAAACACAGGATTTTTACAGTTGATGAATTTCAAAACTTCATCTCTCTGCTACATCATCCAGAAGTGGAGGTGCCTGCTTCCATGACCACTGCCTTCTTTTGGTATACATGTATTTGTGCTGTGCTAGTTTCACCTCCTTCCATTTTTTGGAAACATAACTAAAATCTGGTCTTGCATGGAGTGATATCATTATTTACTTTGTGTTGAGATGCAAGAATGAGCTGTAATGTTTATTTTTTGTACAACTTTTAGGAGATTAATAAAATACAAAATTATGAGAAGTGACCTTTTATCAAAGTCCAATGTTGCTGCTTGTTCTGTTGAATCTTAATGAAAAAAATGTAATAGTGAAGTGAAATAAAGGAACTACAATGAGTGGTCAGAGGTGACAACCAGGCTATCTCTTTACAGTGTCTAATAAAAACAGTAAAATTGCTTTGATGCTTTTACTTTGGCTTTAACAGGATCTGAGCAGTTTATAACGTGACTTTATGACATAAAACATCAAAGCATTAAAGGAAATCAATTAATGACTACTTACCTACTTCTCTATGTGATGTGTAGTTAAAGGCTTTCTGTTCAGTGTACTCCTGTTCATGTGAAAGGGCTTTTTTTATTTTTCAGATTAATATTTTAATAAAAAAAGCTTTTGTATGACAACATGAAATTATGTGCCTTGCATTCATTGTGTTCTGGTGGCCTTGTAGTTTCTGGGTAGTTTGTGATCAGATTCACTTGTCCACTTATAAAGCAGATCCTATGTGCTGTGGAAGACTGTAATTTAAATTGCTTAGACTGAGCTTACAGGAGAAGATGACTTGAAAAACTAGTAATTGATATTGCTGCAAGTTAGACATACTTTGATATAAACCCTCCTAAATCTCGTTGATATGACCATGTGTAGTCTCAGTTATAAATAAACTTCCATGTATTGTCAGCAGCCTGTCAGCCTAATTGCTGTGCCTGAGAGGATAAAAATGTACTTAAGTTTTTCTCTGTGTGATAGCTTCTCCCTGTTTTTCTGTGTTTCTCTCTAATTATTTTATTTAGAATTCAAACAGTTGGATCTGCAAGGTCCTCAGCATCAGGCTTCCTGACTGTGGACAACATTGGTTCTGTTCCTTGATGAAGCAGCATCTCAATGTATGATTGGAATGTGCAAAACCCTTCAGTGGTCCTGAAAAAATACTGTCTGCTTCGTTAGTCTTGCAATCTGTAGTTTGATTTGAGGGTATTTAGAGTGTGCTTCAGAGTCATTTGAGGACATTTAGAGTGTGCTTTAGGGTCATGAGAGTTTCATCCCTTTGTCTTGCCCCTTAATGCATATTCTAAGGCAGTTTTGATTGTACAACACCTTTACTTCATGTCTGATGTGTTAAGCTCTTAGCTGATAAGATGTGCCTGCTCTTTGTAAATTGCTTTAAGGCTTCAAAGTATCTAAAAGAACTTGGGTGCAGTTTTAACTCCTACAGTTTACTCATATGCTGATGTGTCTTGTTAGGTCCAGTAATGTTAAGTCTTTATTTTCGAAACATACAAGGTTGTTTTATTCTGTTTGCCTCTGTGTCTTGCATGTATGCAGGAAGAAAGAAAAAGAGAGTAATCTTTAAAAATAGATATCTGGTCTCAGATATTGGCACCTTTAGAAGGTGCTAAACTCTTAAAAATCTATAAGGTTACCAATATCTGGTAGAAGTGACGCCAGCTCTGTTTTTCTGGTTAGGGATTCCTATCTTGGCAGATTTGGTCCAGTCATTAACTATCATCCATGAAAAGTGTATTTGAACTCCTGTGTCTGACAGAATTCTGTTGAATTCTGTTGCTTTGAAGGAAGAATATTCTAAAGTAGGTTTATTTATCATAATCAACAAAAGATAGTATCGCTGGGCCCTCAGGAGTGTCCAGCGAGGCAGGGCTGTGACCTTCTGAGTGTGTCTCCCCAGCCTGGGGCAGCAGGACAGTGCAGGAGCTCACACTCACAGAGAGCAGCACACACAGCGCGGGGGAGCAGGACCATGCAGGAGCTCACACTCACAG
>JAHLSL010000022.1:16787317-16896782 GCA_025920805.1 Petroica traversi
ACACACAGCCTGGGGCAGCAGGACCATGCAGGAGCTCACACTCACAGTGAGCAGCACACAAAGCCTGGGGCAGCAGGACCATGCAGGAGCTCACACTCACAGTGCCCAGCACACACAGCGTGGGGCAGCAGGAGCTCACACTCACAGTGAGCAGCACACACAGCCTGGGGCAGCAGGACAGTGCAGGAGCTCACACTCACAGCGAGCAGCACACACAGCGCGGGGGAGCAGCAATCACAGCGGCACAAGGAGCACTCAGGGACCGAGCTCATTCCGGAGCTGCCACAGGATCCGTCAAAGACGCCAGGAAGGGGAACCTGGCCCTTAAATAGGGGGCGGGGTTTACAACAACCAATAGGGAGCGGGCTGGGGCGGGACAGGGCTGATTGATGGGTTGGGGAACCAATGAGAAGGGGCAGGAGGCGGGACCAAGAAGGGGCCAATGGGGCATCGAACTGGGCAGAACATTCCAGAGAAATTCCATATAAGGACAGAAGGAACGGGAAGGCCAAGGGACCAACTGAGAATGGAATTAAAATAAATGTATATAAGGCCTTGGGGTCGCTTGGGGAAGAACTTTGGATCACTGTAACTATGGGGGATAACACAGCTCTAGGGGCTGTGTTACCAGAGTCCTGGTCAGCAGGGCCACTGACCTCCACAAGAGAGTAACGTGTGTGTGGTCTCATCTGGTGGCTTCTCTAGCAGGAAGAAGGAACATGAGCTTAATTTTATTTGACAGTGCTGGATTGAATAGAATACACTCACTGGGTGGTGGCTAAAGCACATGGGAGCAGATATTGCAAGACTTATTCCCCAGCAGAACTGGTCTCAATAAGAAGTGTTTTTGTACTAAAGGCAAAATGTTCAGCTCAAAAGTGTAAATGTGTTTTAGTTTAATGAAAAAGAAAGCTGTTCTTGCATTCTTCAAGATTCCATGTATGTCTTCAGCTATTAGTTACTGATTACTGTGTGCTGTGGCCAGAGGGAATGTGGAGAAATACACCTGTTTCAAACTGTTGTGTGTTGAAAACATCTTTTGCAGTGAATGACAGAGGTCAAATTAGTCCTAAATTTAATCATGCCAACAAATTAGTGGAAAAAACCTATTTTCCTGATACTAAAGCAAGTTATGTTCCTGTTTTTTGTGTCCCTGACACATGTACAAGGACATGCAATTACAGGGTTTAAGCCCGATGTTATGTCTGCAAATTCTTCCACTTGAAATTTTGTTGAATTAAAATTTGCCCATAAAGTTTTGAACCTGAATTCAGCAGTACCAGCTGAAAAATAACTCTGCCTTTTCTAGAGGGGAAAAGCAAACAATAGAAGCATCAAAAATAAAAGGAAATTTAGGAGTTTTGTAATGCCTTGAAATGTTCTTAAAATGCACAGAGTCAGAACCAGGTGAGCTGAGGTGCTGATGTGAAGGAGTACCTCTTCTCTCTAAGAGTGGGCTCTGCTGTCCGTGCCACAGACCTGTCAACAGTGCCCATCCCATTTTCCAGATGGGTGAAGCACTCCAATGGTTTCTTTCAGTTTTTAGAGACTGCATTAGGTTCCAGTGTTCATAGTGTAGGAATTTTAAACGTATGTCATGAGAAAATACGTTAAAAGGTCTCATCTATTCATCTATTCCATGCTACTTCTGGCTTCACCAGCAGCTGCCCAGCAGAATGGTTTGGTAGCTCTTTTTAAATGAGACAAGCGACAAACCACTCCCTGCTGCCTTTCTCCTGCCTTTCATTTCCTCCTCCCTATTTTCACAAAAAAACCCAACTGTCCCCAATACCATATTTCTCAAGGGTGATGTTGAGAAATCTGACTGGTACCAGATGAAGCTGGAAAGGGGATGAGATGTGACTTTTTTTTTTTTCCTACCTGACATCCTTTCCTCTAAAACTACCACGCAGTAGTGTTGTTTTGAGAGTCAGAATTAATCCTGCTCTATCTAACTGACTATTGAATGCACCAGGAAAACATGGCCAGAAGCTCAGGCTTTTTCCTGTAAAAGATAAAGGAGGCTGTTGGAAAATTAACAGACTGGTTTTTAAATAAGTGCTCCTTCAAAATCTGGAAGGAAATTGTCCCAGGGTGTAAATTTAGGTAATATCCCCACTACCCTCAAAGCAGTATCAACTGGTTAGTTCTGTCTGGAAAATGTGAAAGACTAAATATTGATAGCGCAATCACTGTCAGTTCCCAGATAGGTGAAAATAAGACCTGGGGGGAAAAAAAAATTAAAGCTCATTTGGTGATTGTTTTTAGCTTCAGACTTTTGTGGGTTATATACATGGGCTTCTTTCTGCAAGCACGTGGACTAGGCATTTTAACTTTGCTCTTACATAGAAATAGCCAGCAATGAAACTGGAACTTTCTGATAATACTTTTTATAAGTGAGCAGGAGTTACTAACTTCAATGTTGTTGCACCATAACATTCAATAGTAATGGATTTTTGTATGTAACTGGAGCAAGTAAGGATTTTATATATAGTTATATAAAGCTATTGTGTTTTTTTCTTTAGATCTTTGGAATAGTAGACACAATTTTTTTTTTCTCCGGGGAAAAAGACTTTGTCTTACTTTTTGAAGACAGTAACCCTTTTAAGCTCTTGCAACTATACCATTTTAGATACCTCTCAAGAGATGAATTCACAAAACAGATGGTAGGGGTAAGTGCTTGTGGCAAAACAACAGTGGAATAAACTGCGGCAGGCGTTGGTTTTTGGTTTGTCCAGGTTTTGCCACGGGTATGTTTTGGCAGAAGGTGTATATTCATTTGGCTGCCAGCTCTCCCAGATCTTCCTCCCAGCAATGGTCTCCATCAGCTTTTAAGTGTAGCTGTAGAGTCTGAGCTTTTAATGTTAAAGAAATGTTCTTGAACGTGTAAATAATCTCATAAATTCATTTTTGAGTAGGAGAATGAAGAGTGTGGTAAGAGCATAAATATGGCTTATTTTCTCTGATGAATTTATAGTCTCATTTGGCACGCATTCACCATTACTGGAGATAAATACAGTAAGAGCTGAAATGACAGAAAAATAGTGATTCCTATGAGAAAGGTGTACCATGGCTTCCCAGTGGAACAAGCTGTGGTTTGACTGAAGCACAGTAGAAAAGCTTTGTTATAAAATCAGATATCTAAGCTTTATCTAGTTTCCAGTTAAATCAATAAGACTAACTGATCCTAATGGAGTTCTCATTCTCACTCTGTCCATTTGCTGATGGCTTTGGGGACACAAGGGACTTGATTTTCCTCCCAACTCAATGTAAAAATTATTTCTGGCACTCCCTTCTCATCCCAGATCTGCCTCTGCTGCCAAATGGTCTATCAGCAGCTTTGTCTGGACCTGGAGCTTGGACTGCAAAAGCAAAATGTGGCTTGGATGTGTGTTACTTTATTTAAAGCAGAGATGTGAAGGTGCATCCCTGCTGTACATCCCCTGGGGCTCCCATATGCCTTGGGAAGGTGGGCTTTCCTCTTCAGGCCTAGTGCTCCCCAGATCTCCCTGCCGAGGCACGGGAATTTGTCCTAGTACTTCAGGAGGTGAAATGCACAGTTGAAGAATAAAAATAATTTAAAAAGAGCTTTTGTCTAGGGTTTTAAAAATAACTACAAGGAGGTGCCAATGCACCATCTAATGCCTTTGTGCCAATAAGTTACTCAGGCAAGCAGTCATCTCTTACACAATATGGTTAAAACCCCATTTAAAATTGGTGTTTTTCATATTTAATTGGTTCAATAGGTGACAATGCCTTTTTCTGAAGCTGAAAGTGTTAGTGCCAGTGGTGCTACAGTAGCTGAAATCCTAAAGTATTGTATGCTTTTTTTTTTTTCCCAAACCTTAAGATCAGAATGCTGAACTGGAATAAAAGCTTATTTACCTTATCAAGTACCCTGATTCAAACTTTAGACTGTTAAAATTAGCTTTGTCTGGCAGAAATCTATTTGTAGGTGTTAAGAGGGGTTTTTTATTTAAACTTATTTAGCTTGCTAATTTAAAATCACAAGAGTTTTCTTTTCTTGCTCCACATGTGAATAAAGCTGAGGTATGAGAAAGTAAAATATGCTGCCTCCAAAGTTTTAAAAGAAAGTGATTAAAAGTAACCAGATTAGGTAGCAAAGCACAGATAACTTGAAAAAAAGCAGCATTGCTAAAGCAATTAGTCAGGACTGGTTAGGCAGTTATCATTAGTTGGTTTCCTTTTTAAAGCTATTTTTCAGTAAGCTATACAAATTCTGAATTAAAGAGCCACTTTATGATAAATGATTGTGAACTATTTTCTAACATTCTAAAAAGCCAAGGAAGTATTTGGTGTCTCTGTGTTGTACAAGTTTACATGCATGCTTGCACATACCCTACTACGCAGCAAAACATAAAAAATGGAATTAATACAGTGGAAAGTATATGTAGTCACTGGTAAATGAAAATAATAGTTAAAGCTCAAGCATTAAGATTAATATGTATTATATAAATCAAGGGGGTTTTGACGTAGGTGATGCATCCTTTCATGTTATACCCATTCTGTTTTATGTAACAGTAGTCTTATGTTCTGAAACAGGCTCTTCCTTTGACCTCTTACTGTTTTATTACTGAACAGCAAGTTTCAGGCTACAAATGGTCAGTTGTGACATCACAAACATGTTTTTCAGCTTGAAATAGTGCTAATATAATATTGGGGGTTTACGTGCAGAGGTAAAAGGAGAAAGAACAAGGTGTGTTGTGTTTTCCGTGGCCTTTCTGTAGTAAAACTAGACCACAGAAAAGCCTGAAGAGCTCTTAGAGACTTAATCCTTTAAGCATATGTAGGCATGAACTCTGTGATCGTTTGAAAAAATTGTGGAATTGAAGTTTTGTGGAAGAAATGTTAAGATTGATCCAAATGCAATGAATAGAAGTGTGCTTAGAAAACTGCAGAAAAAAAGGGTGAAAAATATGGCCTGTGTTGATAACCAAGGTCACCATTGCTAGCTGTAAAATGTGAGGAATGTGTTGTTTATGTCAAGACCAAAAGGCTAAAAAAAAGGCTCTTAGGATGCTGCATCCCAGCACCAGGAGAACAGTCATGAAGAAGCACATCCCACATGCTCCCCATTCTTCTTTACTGAGGAGGAAATCCTGATAATGGGCAGATGACCTGACCTAATGCTCACTGAGACTGAAGTTAGTGATTTTGAGACAAAGGACCACCCAGTGACTTTTAAAGAATACCAAAAAAAAAGGCGTAAAATTAATTTTTTTATCACCAGTTGGGGACCCCCAGAATTTCAGGAGGACAAGATTACTTGTTTTCTCTCTGTCAAAACTTGTGGTGGAAACAACATCTTGGTACTTTGGATTATGTGGGAGTGAGAGTGAATGAAATCTGAAAGTGTGAAAGTGTAAAATCAACTTGCTTTTTTTCCCCTTTTATTTTATCCTTCTTGTAGCCTTGTACTGGGCTGCATGGTGTGAATTCCTCTACAATAGCTTTCTGGAGGATAAATATTTAACTTGCTACTATTTTATTTTACTATTTTTGACTGCTGAAGTTATTAGGGAAATTTAAGTTCGTTTAGAATGGGTCAAGAAATCACCAGACTTGGAAAAGCAATACAGTATCAGGTATATTTACTTACAATCCAGCTTTCTGCAGGAGGGAGGTAGGTAGGTAGGTATACAGGAGGATAGCTAAGAGCTCTGTAGACTTTTTTATACAAAAAAGGGAAATTATCTTACATTTGGGGTTCCTTGTCATGCTGATGGTTCTTACCATAGGGAAGCAGCACCTTCTCTGCCATCCTTATCTAGGAATGGACTATTCTAGTGCTCCTGGTGACTCTTCAACATTTGTCTTGACAGCACTTGCAATAAAAAACAGGATAAGACTGAGGTTAAGAGCCCCTAAGTTGTTGTCTGAGTCTGTTGGTTCTAAAAGATTCCTGGAGAACAATTTGCAGGAAAACATTGGAGGGCTCTGTGAGTTCCTGAAGTGGTGTTTTTCTGTCCTTACAGCCTCATTACATGAGGCTGCTGAAAGCAGTAAGGAATGCCAAGGGGCATAACAGAGATATGCCAGATGCACTGGCTTGTGAAGCTACCACATTAAACTGTGAACTAATTAAAGTGGATACAGGAATTTGCAAAACCTCCAACCTCCAAAAAAATAGGCTCTGATTTGCAGGGAACTGCAGTTGGTTTCTGATAGATGAATGAGCAAACACTCAGTAGATCTGCATTTGCAAGACACAATATGGCCAGATGTAAAGACAGGGAGAAAGAAAAGCTGCTCCTCATTCTAGGAAATAACAATTCTTTTCTTGCTGAAAGCAAAGACTTAATATTTAATACTTTGTGGAACCAAACATGCATATTACTGTGTAAAGATGGTTTATGACTGTAGCTAATTATTTGTGATTGATGAGCATAGATAATTCTTACTTGCTTATCACTACCACGATTGAGAAATGAGAAGAATAAAGTAATCCAAAATTCTGTAACAAGACCATCAGCATTTTCATGTTGTTCTCTATTACCCAGTGAAAGCTTTACTTTTTGTTCCTTCATATTAATAATGCGTTTTTATTTAAAAGTCTGAAAGTCCATAGGGCTGGTTTATCAGTCTGCATCAGGCTCAAACTGCTCCCACTCTTGCAGTGGTTACTTGGTTGCAGGTATTTGGTCTCCAGGTAAAGCAGGGCTTGTGCTGCTGGAGCTCTGCAGCCCGGGTCCTATGCTGCTGCTCAAGGCAGAGTTTAGCTTCTTAAACTGGGGGAAGGATCTGGTACGAACTGGTTACTCAGGAGGGGACTGGTATCTTCACTTGCCAGCAGCTGTGCATCTGAATCCACATGCATTAGCACTTGAGAAGGTGTTTCTGAATGGAAATTTTATATCCCGACACCAGCAACATTAGTCTCTTTTACTTTCTTAGCCAAGTTTTACTGCAAAATTCTTTTCCATGCAGGACAAGGCTTCTGACTCCAAATTGACAAGATTGGATTTGAGGGGGTGGGGGTGTTCTCTGTCAGTAGAAAAAGTCGGACTGTTCCGTGGTTCTACGTAGGATTAGAATCACTTTACACTGGAATTTGCCATTTTGGGCTGGAGGATTACAGTTCTATTTGGTCGCCCTTAAAACATTTCAATCTAATTTTGTTACTGACTGTTCAAAATGCATGCCTTTGAGCTCTTAAAAGGAATTTGATCTTCACATTTTTCTTACTATTTCAAATAAAATAATATTGCTGGACTTTTAAATGCATTATAAAAAGCAGCTGTAACAACTTTATCATGCCTCTTTTTTTAAATGCTTTTTGCAAATGATGAATGTTTAGAAAAACATCCTTTTGTGACAGGAAAATTAGAAGAAATACAGCTAACAGACCAGCACTTAAATATTTTTACATATAAATTAGTCTAGATCCTAGAGTTGCCTCTGTAGTGACTGAGAAAAGAGCAGAAACTGGCCAAGCCTGGCAGTGTTTATGCAGCCTCAGAGCACTGTGTGACAGTTAATGACACCATGTTCCTCCCGAGATGGGAATGGCTAGTACAGATCCTCCTACAATGGAAAAACATCCTTGTGTGCAGAGGCAATTGATAATTTCATGAAAGAAATCAGCCTGACAATAATTTCCATTGAAATCTCATTTTAAACCCTAAATATTGAGGGCCCAGAGAAAATAAAAATGAGCCAGCTGTAGCATAACCTTTACTCAATAAGTTACTTGGTTTTTAGAATATTGTGTTTTGTTCACAGATTTCTGTGGAAACTTAAAAACATTGGGAATATGAAATTCAGAGTTAAATAGCTTGTACAGACTTGAAGTCTAATGGAAATGGAATGGAATATCAGTTACTGCTTGCTCAGAGAATTGAATACTTTCTTCAGGATGTTTCTGAAGTAAATAGCAAATAGCAGTAGCCCCTGCAGTAGGAGTTGATGCAGCTGTGACAACGTGCAGGGGATTTCAGTGGAAGATTCCAGACTTGTGCAACAGGCGATCTCGCTCCCTCATTACTCCTTCAAACACCTCCAGAAAGAAAAGAATGAGCTGTTAGCAGCTAAGAAACTTGCTGCTGAGACTTTCCTTAGTAGTGTTTCCTCAAATAGTGTTTACTCGTATGATACACCCCAGTGAGCAGGTCCATTTGCAATCTTAGTAATGGGTTGAATTTATGCTCTCTATCCTAAATATCTGTAATCATTTTTAAAAGGAATAAAAGGAATGTTAATTGTTCTAATATCTGGTGGTGGCTGCTTCTGAATTAGACAAATTATATGGTGTTTCTAGTTGTTTTTTAAGCATCTCAGAGATAGAGATTGCTTAGCGACCACCTAAGAAAAACTTGCTGCCCAACTCTCTTGGTGCTAGAAACAGCACTCAATTTCTACTTTTACTGTTTCCTTAGGGTTTAAAAACATTAGTTAACCAAGTGGTATGTCTCAGTAATGATGTTATTTGTGCTGCTTTCTCCTTACTTATGAAGTTTTGTTATTGAAGCATTTAATAGTTTTTGTGTAAAGTTTGGGGGGAAAAAATCAGTATCTTAATCTGTTTTTCTGAAATTTTTCTACCAGAAGACAATGCATGTTGAAGAAGAGGGTGTAAATGACAAAGGCTATTGTTCTCATTACCAGCAGTAGATGTTCTAGGAGTGAATGTGCATTCTGGAGAAGAGCCTTGCTCACTAGCAGTAGTTTGTTTCAGCAGGAGGTGTTCATTACTTGAGAGCTGAATCCCTATACCTTCCTCACATTCTAAGATACGGCTGGGATAACACTGGTGTTTGTAAATCACTGCAGGGAGACCTCAGGAGTTTCAAATGTCGTGGGCTCTTGTTGCTATTGCTACTCTTCCATACACTTCTATCACAGTCTGTAAAAGGTGGTTTCTTTATGTGATACAAATAACCAATAAAGAGATTTCTTTAGTTATCTGGTTGCAAAATGTAAATGGAGATTTTAAGGACAAAATGTGGAATACTGGAGCGTCTGAATGCTGCTGTAAGCTGCTACTGAGCTGTAAACTTTCAAAGAAAATTAGGGAAGGTTCCTGTAATGTTCTGCATTTTTCCATGAAAGCGTTTGGAATATGGGATGGTTTGATCAAGCACCAGAGCTAACAAAATAAGACCTGTTTTTTATGGGCTGAAGGATGTATCAAAAATAACAAATCCAGTAGTATCAGTGAAAAAATCATACCCGAACACCATCATCCTTTTAAGAAGTATCAAGTTATTCCTGTTGTGGTATCTTTCTCTTTTAAATTAGATGCAGCCTTGTCAGAGAAGCATCTACAGCTGATCTGACAACAAGTGGTTAGCAATTAAATGGATCCTTTGATTTCTACCGTGCTGTCAGCTGATGATAGTTGGCTTGAAACAGAACAGAGATTCTTGTGGTATTGTGTGATCTCTACAGCTCGGGATTGTGCAGAAGGGAAGAAAAATGCTCCTTTTCATTCTAGCATCGCACAGTAGCTGATCAGAGCAGCATAGTCAGCTTCTGTTAGCCCACGCTCATCTTTGATGCTTTAAAAAAAAAGTCACTGCATCTTTCTGCGATAATTTCTCGATATTGTCACTGTCCTTGTCGTGATTCACTTTCTTATTGTACCAAGACAAGCTGTAAGAGAGTGGCAAGACAGGTGGCAGTGATCCTGACTGTTCCAAAACAATTCCAGCAGCTTTCAGCGCTCAGTGGTGTGGGAGTTAATCTCCCAAAACTGCCCTCATCCACAGCATCACAGGAGCTGCACAAGCCGCCGCATTTTCCTTGTCATCGCTGCTGTAGGAGGAACAGCAATCTTGTCTGTAGTCAGCTTAGTGATTTGGAAAATGCTGCTTTCTCCTCTTAGATACAAACAGATCGGTCAGGCTGATAGCCCATAACTAGAACAGCAACTGCTGCCCTGAGGTGTTGTGCTTGCTGGGAACTCAACCAAAGAGGTGGAACTGGGGGAGCTCTAAAAAGCCTGGAACACCAAAGCACAGTGGTGATGGGGCTTCAGGGAGGAATAAAGGAATTTCCTCCCTGTGGAAGAAATGATTCATGTAATGAACAGTCACCTTCTTACTTTTGATGTGTCTTGTTTCCTTACCAAACAGAAAGTATGTGAGGGAATTATAGAAGCTCTCTTCATTGTATTTAACAGTTATTTGGTAAGACAGGGCAAAAAACAGGTCTGCAGCATTTTGTTATATTATCTGCTCAAAGTTTCAAAAACTGCAATTCAAAGTGAATGTATTAAAATCTAGAAGATATAGGTTTTCTAGATCTGTGGTTTCCTGTTTATCAGGCACTGGTTTGAAAATGTGCCCTGAGTAAAATATAGTCAAAGTACAGATGTGCTGCATCTTCTCTAATCCTAACCTCTGCAGGGACAGAGGAAGTGGGTTTTGTGGTGTGACTTTACTATTCCTATTTTAGATATATCTTTGTTACTTTGAAGTCTTTGGGATAATTAGCAAAGCTTGGCATTTGTCCCTTTTTAAGGAAAAGTCCTTATATCTTTAATTCAGAATATATGTTTTGCTGCAGCTCCCTGTAGTTCTCAAAAAGCACAGTAGGGATGTGGCAAAGTCAGGAGTTGGTAGAATGTGTCTCAATGTGCTCCAGCAGACTTACACAAATGAGCTTGTTATCTTCTCTAGCAATTCTGGGGAAAAAATACTGGTCTTGAATTCATGCTAGCTTTTTCTTTGAACTTCAGGAAACGTAATGTGATTTGTATACACGAGAAACTCCTATTGAAAAGTCAAAGCTGAATTAAGTGAGAATAGAAGGACTTGTTAGAATAGTCCACTCTAAGGTTCTTACATCTGTCTGCAGTGATAAATATTTATCATGAGAACAAAATTGTTGTGTAGTTTCAAGTTCTTGAGTTGGAGGGAGTGTTACTGGTTTTTTTAATGTGCTAAAATAATGAAATAACAATAGTTGAAGGCAGACTCAACCCTTCTATTTCTGTCCTAGTTCTTTTTGCTTTGAAGTTCAATTGTCAGTGTAAGCTACCATCCAACTCCAAGGCCTCTCCTTGCTTGGTTAGGGATTTCTAAGGCTGTTACAGACACTCACCATGGTGTTACTTGGACTAATCTGTTACTATTGCAAGAGCAGTTGAAATTTCTTGCATGTATGTTCTCTGCTTTGCAGCTTGCTTCCTTCAGTGCTGCTGGAGGAAACTTGAAAAACTTGCCTTGTGTTTCCATATCTTGAAGACCTGCTTTGCATTCATCTATTGGATCTGAGCCATCTGTGAGGCTTTCAGTGCATTTTATGTGTTCTAGTTGGGGCATGGTACTTTTAAGCTAATTTTTAAACTTGCAGGGAGATGAGTGCTGTAATTAAAGACATAATTTCTCATGAGAATCCCTGATTTCATTGTATTTTTCAGAGAAATAGTGGTAGCTTACTACTGGAGAGTGCAGTTTCACACTGTTTGGAGTTAAAGCTGTCTCTAAACAGACAGTGAGACAAAACTGTTTAACAAAATGTGATTTTCCTAATACCGCTCATTTATTATGTCTGTATGTAGGTAATAGGGTGGGGGTTACTGCATGAGTTATTATTAACCAATAAATGTGATGGTTCATAAAGTTTTTTGTCGTTCAAGTAAGCAGAAATTAACTAAAGAGGTAAAGCAAAAAACTGAATAATCTGTAGATTCCATGTAGAGCATTAAATACCCCACTTAAAGCAGGCTATAGAGGGGACTTGCTACAAACATTGATTTTATTGGGGGCTTGTATGGTTTTTTGTGGGTTTTTTAACATTGAGGAAAAGCATCTCTGATTTCTTGGTTAACTGAAGATACCCTAGAATAATCAGATGCTAGAACCTATTGCTAGCTTAGCAATACAAAATAATATAAGAAGAATTAGTTTTATTAATTCAGTCTTTGAAAGCTTGGGAAGCTCAGCAAACTTCTGGAGCTTCAGAATATATACTGTGTCATTTGCTTATTTTATCTTTGGTCCAACAATTGAGACTGTCTAGATCATGTCCCATTGATCTCCTGGAAAAGTCCCCTTCAGTCTGAGGCTAGACACCAATTGTTTAGATCCAGTTGATAACTTGACAGCAATGAATGGAAAGCCTTGATATGGACAGAAGGACTGTGCACTGCTCAGGATGAAATACTGGACAGCAGTATAGTATTTTGCTAAATTCACTGCTTGCCTTTGTGCCATGTGTCACAGTCTCTCGTGCTGGCTGTGGCTCTGACGTGGTGCCCTGGTGAGCCATCTCAGCCCATTAACACCAAAGCGAAAGGAGCAATCACTGTAGCTGTTCCTGTGGCTCAGCAAGGGCAGAGGCACAAGGATGGGATCCACTAGATTGTCAGGCTCTTCGTAGCTCCCCACCAAAAAACTGCTTTGACATTAGGATTCTTATGAAAAGAGGTTTTCAGGAAAAAGGAGATACCATTTTGAGGGATTTTTTTTTTTTTTTTTTTTTTGCTGAGGCTTTACAATTTTTGTTGTTCTGCTTATAGAAAAGCAGTTAAATATAATTCAGAAAGCAGCTGACTTAGCTCTTCCTTTCTTCCTTGCAATAACAATATTTGGGTCAGAAAAGATTGGAACAAGAATAGCACTGTTGAACTTGCAGTGCTTTACTTACACTGCAGATTGCCATTTTGCCCATATTATTGTTCAGCCTTTTGTTTCCCTTCCAAATCACTGTGTCTGAAAGGCCAGGTAACCTTCTGTTGATTTGTTTATTTTAGAAACATGCACAACTACAAAGATAGTTGTTGGGCAGATGACGTACCCAGAACAAGTTGTAATTCCAAAAATAGCTGGTTTAGGTTGCAGCGTCATGCTGATACCTTGGGAGTTGCCTAGGTCTTTTTTTGTTTCTTCCTTCCTACCACTGAGTTTCTCTCTCTTTTATTTAGTTTCTTTCTATGCAGCTCTTGGCTTTTCTTCCTCTTAACCTATCAGTGTCAGTGGGTATTTCCATTAATTTATAGTAGTTCCATTTCTGCAGCCTAGCCCTCATTCTCTTGCATATCAAACACTGGGCATCTGATTCACCTTTTTATTTCAGTAGTTTTATGAGGCAGCTCCACAGACATCATTGTAGATATTTTTGTTCCACAGCCTTTGGGATTGAAAGTCAAGCAGCAGCTTATAACCTGTCTGTGCATAATGATGTTTGGTGTCAGGAGACACCAGTCTCAGACATGTTGGCTGAGACACTCATGGCTGTCAAAGTCAGAAACACCGAGGGTCTCTTCAGCACTGCTTATCTGACTGAACACCTAACACTCCAATCAAAGGCACTTCAAATGTCTTGTCTTTAAAGAATCTGCCCTACTTTGGAGGTTCCATACACTATTAGTTTGTCTTGAAACTGAATATTGACATCAGCATTTATTCTGTTGTGCAAACAATGGTGGCTTGCCCCCCCCCCCCCCCCCCCCGCCCCGTGCTTCTAAATAGAAGAATTGTTTTGTTCTTTCTGTTTTAAAGGCTCTGGCTTGTTTTATCATGCATTCAGTGTCTTGGTGTGGCATTTCAGAGAGAGAGGAAGGCTACCCACAAAAAACCTGCCATGAAACTAGTTTAATCTGTTCTGTTTTCTTTGGTTACTGATGATTCAGCAGAAAACCAAGAGATTATATTGGAAGAGACCCTGACATGCATTTATAAAAGGCACCATTGAGATGAGTCCCTATTCTTGACTGCTGAAAAGTGTTTGCAAGGAATCTTTCTTGTGACTGTAAACTGTTACTCACTTTTCATAACTACTTGCTTGATTTGATTGTATCTGCAGCCACAGATTTGTCACACCTGGTCTAAGGCTTTGTGTAGAGCACAGTTTGAGATGGAGGGGGGAAATGAAATGAAGATGCTTGGATTTAAATGATGCTTTGCCCAAAGTCAGAGATCATCACTGGAGCTGTCCCACTGGGAGGTGAATGACTGCTATGAACAGAGCATCCTCCTGGGATTGTTCTGATCCTTTCAAAAAGCAAATCCATCCTGTAATCACTTAATTATTTGCATTACATGTAGAAACTGTATTTATTACTTTTATTGTTGTTGCATTCTTCCTTTTCTGTAACACAGATTACTGCTTCTGGAGGTTGAGCATGTTTCGATTTTTCCAGAAAAAGAAAAAGGGGATATTTTTAGGACAAGACTGCTTTCCAGGGTGCTGTTCATCACCACATTGCTAAATGGCTCCTCACCAATGTAGCAGCAGGTTTTTGCCTCTGCGCTCTTAGGATAAAGGTGTGTTGCTTTTTGTAAGAGTCGATCTAGGGCCTATCACCTCTTTCCTAAAGTATAATTAAGCACCTTCAGTTCATTAATCATTTCTCAATGCTTTGGCTGCGACTAAATATTTTAGTTTGGACCGTGATTGATAAGAATAGCATAATTTGTCCTTGAATGGCAGCACTCTTGCTTTTTTGTAACTTAGATTTCTTAACTAAAAATCTCACAAAATCAAAGTTGATGTGATTATAGGTTAAGTAGTGCACCCCGGGTTTTATATTTAAAGTGTTTAGGAGTCTTTCTACAGTGAAAGCAGGGGTAAATTAATGCATGAATTGGAAATATTTCATGTGGAAATTACATATGTTAATGATTATATACTAATAAAAAAATTAGACTCACTCCGTGTGAGGTGGAATGTCTGGCATGGTTAAGACTTCAGAAAAAGAGTAAATAGATTTTGGTGGTATAAATATGTTTGCTAGTTGTTCTTTCTAGTCTATGATTATTCTAGCTAATGACTTCCTTTTTTTTTCCTTTTCCCTACCTATACTTTTATTAAAAAAACAGCTAATAATCTGTGGCTAATTGTAAAATACAACTTAAAAACATCAGAAAAATACTCAAGAAACATAATATACTTATTTAAAAAGAGAACAGATCTTAAATTAGTTACAGTGTAAATGACTGATAATTCAGACTCGGAGCCAGGAAAATATTTTCTGTCAATAACACTGCATATTTCATGTTGAAATGTGTTGACAAGACCCATGCTTATTTATAAAAGTCGCATCAAATTAAGTTTAAGAAACCAAAACTAAGGCTTTGTATTTTTTTCTCTTCCTTCCTTCCTTCTCTTCCTCCTCCTCAGCCTGCGGTGAGCATTGCTGTTAGTTCAGAGCACTTGCAGAGGTCTAGTTCTTGCAAAAAGAGCAGCTGCTCAGCTGCTTGTGTTTCTTGTGCATCTGGGTTGGGTTTTTTCTCCTAGCACCTTTGCATGTCCCCTTTGCTGTTTGCCTGTGTGTATTTATATTCTCTGCGAGGTAAAATGTATTTTGCATAAGAGTCAACAGTCTTTATCCTCAGTCTCCAAAAGTTGTCCATACTGCATAATAGTTCCCAGTAAGTAGGTGCTTTGCAAATATTTGAATAGCAGGGCAGCAAAGAAATGATAAGTGCAATCAATCCTCCATGCCTCTGCAGTAGCAGATGTCTAGAGCTGAACTAGTCACCATCAACCCCACTGGGAATTAAAGCACCTCCTGCTCTGCACTAAGGTCATTGTATCTTATGGCCTGTTTTAAACACTTGACCATGGCAAGATCGTTCTGGACCCAGTTTATTGCTGACTAGGTCACCATCATGACAAGTTGGGAAGTGCAGCTGGGCCTTGTGCTTCATCTCATGTTATTTCCATTGTCAGTTACGTTTTACTTAACTAATAGTTGCAAAAGCTACTTATAACTTAAATTATTGCACTGAATCTTTAAGCAGCCTACAGTTAAATCCTTCAATCAATGTAATTTCTGTCTGGGAAAGACCAAAGTTTGTTGAAGGAGGATAGAGGAAAGAAAGTGAAGCAAGTGAGAAATTATGTAGGTGTTTGCTGTATTTCCTATTGGTCAGGAGTTGTTTAAAGACAGATTTCGGTTGGATGGGATGAAGAAGAGAGGAGGTTAAGAGGCTGTTAACATCTTGGTATGAACACTTGAGGTGCTTTTTGAGCACCGTGTAGCTGTGAGCTGGTAACAGGCTCTGGCATGTTGGATCTGGGATTTGATTTGTGCTTGTAAATGGGAAGTGTTTCATAGCAACTGAAACAGCAATCAATCTGACAGGTAAGTAGATGCTAGTGAAATGTCTTGTTTTAGGAGTGAGGGGTTGTTTGGGGTTTTTTTTAGTAAAAGCACAGAAGTTAACTGTGTTGAAAGTACCTACACCTCAGCTAGTGAAGGCCAGATTTGCTTTTGGTTTTACTGCTTGCCTGGAGGCATTAATGTAAGCAGAGCACTTAAGCATGCTGTTAAAAAGCACTTTGTGGCCAAATTCAGCCTGTTATTCAAATACATTAGTAGCACAAGGAAAGCAGGCAATCTGTAATTCGTATTAAGGTGAAAAGCAAGTTGCATAAATTCCTTTGTTGAAACAATTTACTTAATGTTTTGAATATTGTTTTCCTCTTTATTGCACTAAATGACTTCCATATAGTTTTAAAGTGTTAGCAATGAAGTGGATGCTTTAAGGATAAATTATACTTGTATTTTCCCCTAGGTTCTATAAAACAACAAATTTGCAGTAATTTGTGATCTCAGGAACATCTTTCCTTTAAGCACCCTCTTCTCAAAGAATCTACTATAAAAAATACTAAAATGACTAATTTTATAAAGATGGGATAGAAGCTATTAAAGAGCCACATAAGCATTTCAATAATTTTACTGCAAATGCATTTCTTATCTCTGAGTGGAGCCTTAAGTCCTCCTTAAGTCCTCTGGATGTTTTGCTTCCTCCAGAGCAGTCGTTAAAATAGAGCTGAAATGTCTGGTGTGTGAGATGGTGTCAGGAGCTGAAAGAGAGGTTATTGCAGTGGTGCTGGTTAATAAAATTGTTCCTTTTTTTTTTCAAAAACAAAGGAAACTTTTAGCTGGTGACAGTTTCTGAGTTAGCAGTTCTGAAAGGGAAATGGGACAATAGTTGTTTTCATATCACTATCTCTCCAGCATTTGCCCTATCAAGAGATTATTTAAATAGCAAATTCATGCTTTCTAAAGTTAAAGTTGTTCCTGCTTTATGTCACTGACCTCCTTTACTTTTTTAGGCTGTAAGAGCTTTTTTTTACAGAAACAGCATGGCTTGTGTCACATCAATAGTCATTAGTAAATTCATCATTTAATGCTCACTTATGTCCATAGTGGATTTTTATTTTGACTGTAATTTAGAGACATCTCAGCAACAATTAATACTACCTTAGTTTGAAAGCTCTGTCATAAACCTTTTCTGCAGAGATTTATTTTTCATGTTCAAGCCGCAATTAGAGACATTGTCTGGCTGGTTCTTGGAAGCACAGACTTTCCAAAATTGAGCACAGAATCAGTGGGAGCTGCCTCTGTTATGCTCTCCTGAAAACCAGGTGAGAAGCACTCTAAAGTGAGCACTCAAAAATCCGTGTAAGGTTGGGTGCAGGAGACCCAGGTGCACCAGCCATCCTTTCTATGGGAATTGGTTTCTGACAAGCACAGTTGACAGACAAGAGCTGTTTTGTATTTTCAGTTTGTTTGTCAAACTGCACTCCTTCCAAAGCAGCCTGTACTGATGTCTCCAGCTCACGTGACATGAAGCTGTGCTGGCAGAGGTGCAATTTTTTGCTGGCATAAATGAGGCCTATTTTGTGGTTTACTGGTGACACTGTCGAGTGCAGAGTTAGCTCTAACTGTATTACAACCTGAAAAAACTAATTTCCAGATGGTAAATCAAATCAAAATATGAGAATACAGTGTTCTGTATATGTTTTGTGTGTACTAGCACTTCAAAAGTAACTCAAATCCCTTCCTGGTTGGTACTAGTCCTTAATTCCACCTTACTGTTGAGGAAATTTGGCTGCTTTCTGGTGGGATTCATCTGAGCTAGTTGTATTGTCTTTGACATGTTTTATTTCATTGAGAGGACACTGAGAAACAAAATCTATGCTTCTTCCCAGAGAGGTAAATTACCTTGATTCCTTGTGAATATCTGTACATTGGTTCCTCTTGAGCCCATTTGCACTGCAGGTGATGCTCAGAGCCCTTGTGTTGGGGGAAATGGAGGACTTTTCCTCTTAGGCAGTGGGCAAATATGCACAAAATATTTGTGCTTGCTTTTAGGTCTTTCAGTCCTCGGACTGGTAAGCACAACCACTGCTGTGGTTAGAGAGATCACAGTATGACAGCATCTGTTTATCCATCATTCAGTATTTTAAGAGATTAGTACAAGGCTATTCTTAGCACTGGCAGATAGATGGTATGTTATTTAAGAATGTGTATTTATTTAGTGTTTTCTTTAATGGTATCTGTGTTAGTATTTGAGGTCACTTGAACTCGCCAGGGCTGTATGAGTCATTTTTATCCCATTGAATTTACACATTGTGGTCCAAAACTTTTTTTTTACCTTTATTTTTTTTTTTTTCCCCAGTGTTGGGTTTTTTTTTTCCCCTGGATTATTGCCCTGTAGAAACAACATATTCCTCATGTTGTGCCAAGTGCAGCTCTGAAAATTGGCTCTACTTGATGTGTCTTGCCTTCTGGGCTTATCTGCTACTGGGCAGTAGAGGTGGAAGGGAGACAATACAGGGAGCCTGGAGACAAGAAGATGTCCTTACAGTGCTGGCAGCCTTCCTGGCTGGAAGCCTGCAAAGATGGCTTCAGTCTAAGGGAAACAGAGACAAGAATTGGAAAGATAATCTTCCTAGCCAAAAGTTTAGCGGAGTTTTGGTTTCACTGCTGTTTTTATTCAAGTTTTAGAGTTTGTGATATAAAGTTTGTTGCCTGATAGTTTATTGACATAACTGCTTCTGTAAGCCTAGGCAGAGATAGTGTGCTTCACTCTTTGTTACTTTGCAGTTTAACAAGAAAAACTCAACACTAGGTTTGTAGAACTAAAGAATTATTGAAGTAAGTGGGTTTTCTCCTAATATCTGGCTGTCCAAGAAAGGATACATTTGTCTTGCATTTGACAAATATGTACAATTTTTTACAAGTTTTCTTTTATATTGAGACGGCAATTTTACATGGGAAAGATGTGTAAATATTGAAAACTTGTCATACAGACTTGATTTAAAGAAGGACAATATTTTAAGACAAAAAGAAACCTAATGTTTTTCTTTTAAATGATGTAAACTTTCTCAGTATTGTTGATGCTTAGGCTTGGCAGTTCTTAGCCAAGAATAGAGGATTATTCTATTTTCTTGGTGACTGCTTGGCAATTGCACATATTCTTGCTGTGAATAGATGAAATTCTGTTTACATGGGCATTAGAGAAATCTCATCCATTCAGGTTCCAAAAGGTAGCATGAGACAAAAACAGTGTCAAACGAGGCTCTCCTTAAATGACTCTGAGGCAGCAGACCATAGTGAATTCTAAAGCAGAAGTTTAAATTGATAAGAAACTGATTGGTATTGATATGCAACTGATTTTAATTCTGTTTTGTATTTGTATTTAATGAAGTCAGTACTGTCTAAGTAGGAAGGTCCATTGGGTGCCACTTCAGATCTCCTCTGAAGATTCTTGACAGTGGGCTGGCAAGCAAGAGTTTGTTTTCAAAGACAGATCCTTTTTTAAATCCCCTTTGTCAAGCTCCATCTGATAAATTGCAAAGCAATGCCCTAAACCAGCATTCTTTTTCCTAAGTTAAATAAAGCAACCTTAAATATCCTGGATACACAAACTGAAAAATAAGTTAATCAAACCAAGTTTTATACTTGACATCATAATATTTTTTTAAACAAAGGAAGTATTATCTGAAGACTATAATCAGTTCAACTCACAAACTTGCTTTACGATTTCAAAACTAGATCTCATCTTCCATAACATTTTTTAATTAGGGGGCCCGAAAAGGAAAGCAAGTCTTTTTTTGCTTTTTTGAGTCCAAATTGATTTCTCAACTCTGAATGACCTATCTGTTCAACTTGGTTAGCAGAAGTGAAGAAAATATTCTGTTTGATTCTGAAAAACAAGTTAGTTACCCAAAGCTAGTTTTGTAGTTCAGCAAACTCAGATTTTTTAAGTACTTAAATGTTGGCAGCAAAATCAAATATCAAAATAGGTTTATGTGCAGGAGGTTCAATCATTAGTTCTGGTTACTGTTATTTTTCATTTTGTCATGAAGTTAAAAGTAATTTAAAATTTAAAGTACTTTTTTTATTAATTTTTATTCACTTTGTAATAATCATATCTTAGACTGCAAGCAGCGCTCCCAACTTGAGGGGAGTTAGCTCATAGTCCAAACACTTTAAACTAAAGAATTGCAGAAAGAAACAATTCTCTGCTGCCTCCACTTCCCTGCAGCCTCACACTGAGCGGGTTTGGCAAGTGGTCCAAACGAACAAAAATCCTTTTTTGGCAGGTTTAGGTTGGGTTTTAGCTTTGGCTTGTCATACAACTGACCACACACACAGGTAGGTCAGAAGGGGAAAAATTTTGGTGCCGAAGCAGACGAAAATGGGACAGATCTGAAGGGTTACTTTTGTGGTGATGGTGGCAATACTGACTTGTTTGAAGTGCGGGCCTTCGGATGTTTTTCTGAAAACACCTGTGGCGTACTGAGCCTGTTTTCTTCTCAAAAGCTTCATTGTAAATAGACAGAGGTGTCTCTTCTAGATTTCCTGGAAAGTTCCCCAGTGTTAACTGTACATTTTCAGTCAAAATCATAAATGCTTTCATAAATAATGAAATAAAAGAAAAAAAGCCTGAGCTTCTAAGCTTGAAGTAGTTTCCTTTAATCCATCCTGGGTTTTGTATGTTTCCTGATGGATTAAAAGCCTCAAGCACGATCCTTAACTTGCTGTATGTGAACTTCCCTCTGCCTCCTTATGGCTTGGAGGGCTGATACCTCACCCCTGACCCTGCAGCAGCCCCTTCGCTTTCCTGCTGCTGTAGAAATTAATAGTAGAAATCAGTGACTGTATTTTCATTAGTGCAGGTTATTGTTACTTCTCATTTTACAATGTATTTTACAAAGAATTGGCAGCTTGGGGTCTCTGTCTTCTTGAGAAAAATGGCAGCGACTTTTACTGTGAGTTTCCCTTTAAAAAAAAAATTAAAATACACGTTTCAGATGTTTATATTTAAATGAAAACTAAGGGCAGTATTTCCTTTTTAACACTGTTTTTCAGAAAGTAGTTCTTAGGCTGAAAATGGGAAAATGAGTATGTGTGCAGAGAGGAACGTGGAGGGCATGAGGGTGCACATTCCAGATCGCCTGTGCTGGAGTGGTGATGCAAAGCAGCTGTGAGTTAACTGGCCCTTGTGCTGTGCAGGCAGCCTGCTCCTGCCTCTGCTCCCAAAAGTATTGCTTGCTTGGATACCATGTGGCTTCAGCTCCTCAAAAATGCAGTGTTGTGCTCACTGTGGGTGCGTTATTCTGAACTCTTAGTTTTGCTATTTTTTTTTTTTTTTAAATTTGCATTGGAGAACTTGATGTGTTCAGATTAGCATTAATGATTGAAAATGTGTGGTGGTAGCATAGGGCTTTTTAAATTAAATTATTTATGTGTATATGTAAAATATGTATGTATTATATGAAATTCTTGCTCAAGGGATAAATTAAATCATTAAATGTTTTTAATTTGGATTTTCACATATGGAAATAATCAAAAAGCTAGATTTTCTTTCTCGTACTGTTCATTAGCAATACATAACCTGAGTCAAATGTCAGTGATGAGAGGGAGTTTCTGTGGGGCGATTCTGCTCTCTGAGTGGTGGAAATGTGATTCCTGAGTTCAGGAGAGGAAATGAGTGGCAGCTGATCAAATACTGTCACAAACCACCTCATCATGGGAAATACTTTTTGACTGGATTTGGAGCAGGGTTACCTTGACTAGCACAATAGAAACGGCTGCAGAATGTTTCATTGCAGTTTGGTTTTGTCTTTACAGTTGAAGCAGTTTTGTCTTCGCAGTTGTTGCCGTGCTTACTGAATGATAAAGTTTGGCAATTTCTGTTTGATCTCTTTTCAAAGGCACTGTGGCACTGGTGCATGTTCAGATTAACAACACTAAAACCACTGGGGTTGCTTTTTATTTATGGGCTACAAAAAGTATTAATAGAAAGCGGATTTATGTCATCTTGCCTATTGAACGTGCCCTATTGTCCCCCTAAGCTTTTGAAATCCTCTGATAGCAAAATTCTGACCTGTAAACTGAGGGAAAAGGTTGTGCGATTATATTATGTTGCTTTTAACAAATTATATTTTATTTCATATCAAGGGATAAAGAAGATGTTTACCTTGAGTTGTGTAATTATCTCAACTCCCAGTTTAGTTGGACTAGGAGGGTGACAGGACTTGGGAGATGATGAACCCCTCGTGGGTCTGCTACACCCTCCCCTTGCACCCCTCTTCTTCTGCAGGGCTGGGAAGGCTTTCTGGGAATTTGAAATAATGTGCAGTAATTTAAATATTTGTCCTTCAGCAAAATGAACATTGCCATTGCTATATCTGGGCAGTTAATATGTCCTAACTAATGATAACAAATTAATGAAATTATGTATATGTTATTACTGCCAAAATAAATTGAGATTCTGTGAAGAAAAAGGATATCCAGAGCAGCAGCAAAACCTAGTTCTTTATTACCACACCTGGACACTGGGCTTTCCCAAGCACTGAAAGAGTGGCTTGTAAACTCATTGCTTCAGTGTCCAGAAGCTGCAGAGTATATATCCAAATGAATGTGTCTTTTAATGTCTGTGAGAAGGGGAGGTGAATGCGTGTTTAGAAACTATACACAGGAGAAGTCAGTGACCACGAGGTGGACAGGAAAGTGCTAAAACAACCTTTAAACAATCCCAGATGTCTGTTCTGAGCTTGCTACTCAGCTTGGGCTGTTTTTGGTTTCCTTGGCCTTTCACGTCTCCTCCCAGGTGTCATGATATCTTGACAAGCAAGAGCTTCTGCTTTTGCTCTGACAGCATTTTCCTAAACAAAGCCTGTACAGTGGCTTCGTGCAGCAAAAACTGTCTGGATGGCATCCTGTTATGAATGGGTGCTTGAGATCACTTAAATCATCAGGAAGGGTATCAGCAAAAGCCAGATTTAATATTAAGTGACAGCATGACAAAGTTCATTGGCAAGAGTCACACTACTTACAGGACAGTAAAGGCAGAGCAAGGAAAAACAATCAACAGTACAACCAAAAAAATACAGGCAATCAAAACAGAAATGAACTGAGAGCTGTCTAGGGATGTGTGTGTTTAGGTGCTTGTGATAGAAGGGCACTGAGGGCATGGATAAAAAGGAACATGGCCTAAACCAGCATTTAACAACACTCCAACTTGACAGTACCCTACCTTAACTTATGCCTTGAACCAAATAATTTAACAAAAGAACAACATAATTTTTACCTAACTTAACTTTTACCTTAAACTTAAATTATAACTTAACCATGACAGTTTAATAGATGAATAACAGTAGTATTTAACTTATAACTTTGAAGTTAGACTTAGCAACTTGGCAAAACAACAATACTTGGCAGTATTAATGGAAGGTTAAGTCTTACAGGTCTGTCCCACTTCAATATCCAAGGTACTTAAACTTCTAAGAAAGCAGCATTTCTCACAGATTTGCTGTAGTATTTGTGCACATTCATGGACACAGACATAAGGGTCAGTGCAAGGTACCTGTAAAATTCCCCTCGGAGGTCAGTGAAATAATCACTTTGTATACCTTGCCTCTCCTGACAGCTGAAGGGTTGAGCCTCAGGAGTGGAGGTGTAAGTCCTTGTTTGGTGATCCACCAAGTTTGGGAAACACGAGGGTTCTCTGGCTCTGAGAGGTCCCACTCAGATGGAGGTCACTGGTCACAGCCCAGAGAGCTCAAAGGACTCGTTTTGGAGCGCTGTTTGTAGGGCCACAAGAGAGGGCTTTAGTCAGAACAGTGCTTCATCCTGGCCTCAGTTTGGGTCAGCACTTCGAAAGAAAGTATAAGAGCAGGGACATTTTGCTTTTCAGGCAAGAAAAAATTGCCAAGGTTGTTCATAAGGAAACCAGGGACTCGTTAGCTGTTCCTGGGAGCAGGCAGTGCTTCTGATGAAGAGTTGCTTCTCAGGAAGAGCTGAGCCCAGGTGCTGTTTGCAAGGCTGGGGCCGAACATTTCTCAGATGGCAGTGCAGCCTGGAAAGGGAGCAGAGGGGAATGCACCACCACCCATCCTGATAAAACCTGCAAAGCTGATAACCCTCACAGGTTTGTCCTGTTAGCCCAACCAAGGCATTTCACTACCTTGAAGTAAAAGATTATGTGGTAAATGCAAGAGGAATACAGTGCAGCAACCAAGGTGCATCAGAGAGGTGAATGGAGGGATTTCTCTAAACCGAGGTAATGCAATTCTTACCCATTTGGACCTCTAGGACAATGTTTTATGTGGTGCTTACACATAAAGTAATTACTTCATCTGAAGGATGTAGGTTGAGGCTAAAAAAAAGAAGGTTTATTTAGCTGCAGGCTAAGACATGCTGGCAGGGCAAGTTCTCTCCCTTGTGCTCTGCAATTACTCTGTTGGTCCATGTTACCGAGAGCAACTGCTGCACCACTTTACAGGGCATGGGAATATGGGCACTGTGACCTTCATGGGCTTCCAGCATCCCTCTTGGTCACTTAATTAACTTTTAAAATTAGATTTATATAATGCAAATAGTATTGCTGCTGTCTGCAGAAAATTAGCCTCACAGCTCCAGCCTTCACCTAATGCATAGTCAGAAATGGCCAGAAGGAATCATGTTTTAATGTCATCTTTTCACAAGTCAACGGTTTTCTAAATAATAACAGAGTTGTGTAGTTGGAATATATGACAGCACATTAAAGCCCCTTCCTACCTGGTCTTCTTCAATACTGTTGCTGCTACTAGTAGTAATAACATGAAATGCATTACCTTCATTACACTAGTGTAAAAATAGGCAAAAAATTGGCTTTTCTACATTTGTTATAACTTGTAAAAAATAATGAGGCTCATCTGATGCCTTAAATTGTTGCTTTATGGCATTTGTTCTGCATACTTCCCAGCTGGTTCTTCTTAGGCAGGATGCTCTTAAAGCCTTTCTCTTTCTTCAGCAGCTGAGTATTGTAGGCAAAATTGTTCCTTAGGTTTCTTTTCCCATTATACTTTGCCTTCCAGTGTTGAAGAGAATTTTTTTTCTATTGATTTTCGTTTTCCAGTTATTACATCCAGGTAAGGCTGCAGCATCTCCTTGTTTGTTCAGCTGCTTACTGGAATTTTATATTTAATTTCATGAACTAATTTTTCCTATTCAGAAATATTATACTTGAAAAATACAATCTTAAAAGCTGTTATGAGATCAGCATTATTTAATAGACTCCTTTAGTTTTGTCTTCTGGTTGGTTGGTGCATTTGGTTTTCCCCTAATCTAAGTAACATGATTCATGGAACATAAGTGTAATTTCATTTCATTTTATTCTTCATTGTTGAATTCTTCTTCTAGAATCCACAATAAATAGATGATTTAGACACTTAGCAGAACATCTGTCTGTGAGTTGTATATTTTTACTTTGTATATAGAATTGAACTTACCTTCTTTAAACCTTTTCCTGTGTCATAATAAATATCTGGTGCCTCCTGCCCATCTTCCTTTTTTCAGTCATTCTCTTGTGAAGCTTTTAGGACAAAGCTAAATGAACTAAAAGTTTATCTGTTGCCAGATAAGCATTTTGGTTTTTAATTAGAAAAATACAGACCAGATGGCTATCAGAACTTGTGTCAAGTGTGTGTATTTTAAATCAGTATTCCAAACAATAATTGAGAATGCCTGTTGATATGAAAGATGGTCAAAGTGCATCAGCTTTGCAGCAGAAATTTAAGTTTCAAGAGGACGACTTGATATTTTTGCTCAAAAACCAAAAAGTTCTTGTATCAGTTTTGTGGCAAGCCCACTAGCTAATAGCTTGCAAATTGTTGTCTGAGCTGTGTCCCTTGTCTCGTTGACTTCATAACAATTGCATTTGCAAACAAGGATGAGCTCATGTGTAAAGTGTGCCTCACAACTCATCCAAATACGAGGAGCTTACAGTGCTTTACAGTTTTCTTTTGGACTGAGATAGGACTCTATTTTTGTGTGCCATTTGCTACTAGAAGTGTTTAGCTTGTCAGAAATCTCTACTACAGATGAGTCATGTTTCTATTTTTCTATTTCCCATTTCATTAATGGGCATTAATATATTTGTACATATTATGGCATTTGACCTAGCTTTTAGGAGAATGAGGGATTATCATGGCAGACGTTATATCTGAGCTGCTTAATTTATTTTTGGCCTTTGACTATTTGGCACATTATGAAGTGTTAATTTTTTCACTCTTTGAAACGTGTAAGGAGATTCATGGGAACTTTAACCTAATCAGTAGAAATGTGACTTTACGCTTGTCTCACAGTATTCAGCAGTTGTGCTGGATATTCTAGACACTGCAAATGTCCAGGAGACTTGAAAGGCTTCAAAGCTTGCATCAAAACAGTTGTGAAGGGAATGTGATTTCAGTGCTTTTGTTACAGGTTCTTTAAACTCTGTCACTCCAAACTCTCTGAAAGGACTGATAACTAAGCTATAAAACCCTTTGCCTGGATTTTTGGACCCTGATAGTCCAAATTTAAAAACAAACACGAATGCTCTTTGAAAACCATTTCTTTGCTCTGTTTTAGGACTGTATTTGGTATGTCGCAATATCCTGTTCAGAGATTTCTTGAGTATGTCACAATATCCTGTTTTCCACATGGATTCATGTACTACAGACTTTCCCTGCTCAAACAGATCCTTTTGCTGTGGAAAACAGCAGCAAAGAAGTCTCATGAAAACATTTGGGAACTGCTGTGAATTTTTGTATTTTTGTTTGATTTTTTTTTAAATTCAAAGGCAGACCAATAGACTTCAGAAAGGTCTTGCTGCTCTTTTTGGTAAAAAGTGAAAGCTGTAATTGAGGTATTCATTCTTCAGTATTGCTAAATACAATATGTATTTAATACTTTTGCAGAGTGTTTCAGATGTTCTGTGGTTAGTACTTTAGGGAAAGAACACATAAAGGCAGTTTGGAATACTCTTGGTTCTGTCAGGCCTACTTTTCTAGGATTAAATTACTAAATTTTATTGAAAGCCAGGAATCTAATGTCAGGCATCACCTGCACTGTAAAAACACAAAGCTGCTCTGGTAAATGTTTTGAGACGTGTAAAACTTAGATTCTTTTATGTAGCTGCCTATTTCCTGACAGCAAGGTGGTTTAAGTTGGTTTTTTAAAATTTTTTTTCTCTTCATAAGCCTTAAATTGCAATGATTCTAAAGACTCAGAGATAGTTAAATGGTTTACCCTCTGTTTTTCTTAGTCATATAATTGCATTAATTTCAGGACTTGATTCTGAATAGGTAACTGGAAATTCCTTATATAGAAGTCTTCTATGCCTTCTGAAGTCTAGCACATTGTGAAATTAAAAAAGAAAAAAAAAAAAAAAAAGCCTGGATAGTTTTTACCTTGCAGGGTAGCAGGGGGGAGGTAGGGGAAAGAAATGAATTTTTGTGTGATTGAAATGATGAAAACCTCATTTAAAACAAATTAAGGAGTATTTTCCTGAACTGATTTATTTCTCTACAGCAGAACTTAGCTTAACCTTTTATTTCTCTTGCAAGAATGGGTTTGAGTGTAATTTAAACTGTCAAATGACATTTATCAAATGATGGTTTTGCCCTGTAACAGGCAAATGTCTTCCACAAAATTGATTAGCTGCTGACCTCATCCACCCTTTTCAGACCCTTCAAGGTAGATTTCAAAGAGTTGTAAAATAATTACTTCACTTTCAGTTTATACTTCAGCACAAGGCGTTTACTGTCCTGGTAGCAATACCAGTGTGTTCCACATCTGGGAAGGAGAGGATGTAAATGCCTGCCTATAGCTCTGCCTGTCACCACTCAGCCTGTTGTGCTTTAACCTAAACCTCCACTCCTTATAAAACAGGAACGGCTTTGGAAATGGCTTTTTACAGGACAATACAATGAATAAGAAACTTCATCTTCTAGGTGATTGTTCTCTAGTGATCAGGAAAATGCTCCTTTTGGTAAGATCTGCAGGGTGTTCAGTATCAAGAAGGTGCTGGAAGAATGAGAAATAATAGTCTCTTAAATGTGAAATTTTATACCCCAAAGTTTTCCACTCTTGTGTTCTTGTTCTGCAGCCTTGTTTTGTAAGACCAATCCATTAGAAGTCTATAGGCTTGCTTTCATAAGCATTAACCTACCAGTAAATGAATTAACTGTGCCATTGAGGAAGTCTGTGGCCTATTCAAAATGGTGACTTTGTGTCTGAACCAAAAATATGGTTTGATATTTTTTCTCTTCAGATTTCTGTGCGAGTTTCTTTGCCAAAGAAGAAGCTGTGATGCAGAAAGTAAAACCCTGAACACAAAAATCTCAGAACTGCTGGTGGTGTTAAAAGTTCAGTTCTATTTTTAGACCCCAGTAATTTCTTTCTTCTGAAGTGTACCACTCCCACTCCTTCCAAAAATCAGTGTTTAAAAATACACAGATTTGTGAAAAATGCGCTTGACTTTCTCTTAGAGTAACAAACCAGTTGTAGCTTGTTTGTCTCAGCAGATCGGACTGCTGTGAATTAACTTTCAGTACACAAAGAGAGCTGGGAGATAAACAGCTGAGGGGAAAGTAGCACTTCCACAGCTGCCACATCCAGCATCAGGAGCAGCAGGAATTTTGCTGTGTATGAAACTGCCAGGAGCTGGAATTGTGGCTGAGGTGCTTTATCAGGCTGTGAAAACACCTCACCCCTCCATAGTTTCAGCGAATCTGGTGGGCAGGTATGCTAAATTAAAGGGGAACAGTATCTTTGCTGTATACTAAAGCTGCAACATTAAATGCAAAACAACCCATGGGGTATGAAGGCTTTAAATGGGAACAGAATTTCAAAAGAAACTAAGTATTCTGGGTGTGATTTGTGATCTGCTTGGGATTAAATTCTGTACATTGTGCATGGCTTCTTTGGGTTTTTCATGTTTTTGGTTTTTTGGGTTTTTTTTTATTGGTTAGCTGGTTGCTTGATTTGGGTTTTTAAATGAGTAATACAAGCTGTAATGTGTTACACAGGTTTCTTGCTGTAGCATCATAGCAATAGGCATCAGCTTGTATCTGTTGGAGAACAAGATTATTGTTCTGATTCCTCTAGCTAAACATGCAATATATGCTGTAAATTGCCTTTATTATATGCTGTTTAAATATCTCATTGTCTGCTTTGCATACAAGCAATTTATTGCTGCTTATGTTCTGACAGAATGAAAACTAATGCGTAATTATGCATTGCCCTAGTAATGTGGTGTTTAGGGTGAATGTATCTGAATTAAATAAGGGCCATTAATAATGCCTAACAATTTATGATATATTCATTGCTTGATTTCAAATCATATGAATTAGAGAAGCTTATTTGAAATGTCACCAATATAAGATGGCTTTGTGGGAACACCTCTCTGTGTGCTAATTTCAGAATCATTACCAGCTGAGTCTTACTATTTATTCAATGTCCAGTAGGCTTGTATTAGTCCCTTATTTGCAGTTTAATTACAACCTCTGTTTTCCTGACAGTGTGAATTCAATCCTAAACCTGCAGGAGCAAAATGAGTTGCAATCAGTCGTTTTTTGCCTGAAAGCTTCTTTTTGCTTTGGCCCTCTCCCACCTCCCATGACCAAGCCACCACTCTGAGCCACAATTTTTTATCTGTGTGTTTAAAGGGACAGTACCATTCTAAGACTTTTAAAATTCTTCAGTCTTAAAACATCTCCCATCTCCTTGTTGGGAGATGTTTCCAAGTCGCATAACCACCTGTGTTTATACCAATATCACAGCAGATACTGAATTAATTACTTAAAGGGAGATTTCTGGGTCACTTGTTAATACTGTTGTGCATGAGTTTACAAATGTTATTAATACACATGAGGTATTTATACATAATATGAGTGGTTACTGTGCAACTAAAATTTTAGTTATTCATATTTAAAACAATACATTCTCTAAGGCTATTTTATGGGATTTAAATTCTTCAAAGATATGGCAAGCATTGTTCTTTTCAAAATTTTGCATTGGCAACAATAATTCAAGGCAGTTAAAGGACATAGGTGGCAGGACTAAAAAACTTTCAGTGTGATGCACATGCATTTATTATAGAGTACATGTGGATTCTCAGAAGTAATTGCAGTTAAATGAATGTTTGATCCTGAGCCCTCAGTCCTCTGTCCAGTGAGCTCTTTTTGCTTCATACATGCTTTGTAATCATCTCTTGTGGGAAATTGTTTCTTGCTTATGGTTTTATTAAATTCAGAAGCACTCCTTAGAGGAAAATGGGTATTTCTTATGTAATTATTACAGCTATTGTAACGCAGTGCCTGTTGTAATTGGGAACGCTGAACTTCCATCCTCACAGACACATCTCATTGCTATTGCTAAGGGAGCTAACTGTATTTAATGAGTAACATGAAGAGATGGGCATAATGCTTGTCAAAGGTATCACATGCATCTTAACACATTTTCTGTTGTGCTTAACTTTCAAATGCAGAAAAAGAAGCAGAATACACATTTTGGAAGACTCAAAATGTTTTCTTTGTATTTCATATTTAGTATCTTTCAGATGTGACTGTTTCTTCACACAGTGATGGCAAAGTAGAGAATTGATCCCTCTGACCTTTCCCTTTTCTTTTAGCTTTTCAAGAGCTGTTGAAGGGGGGGGGTGTTTTGGATATTGTTTCTTCTTCCTCCCCCCCACAATGTGGTTCCAGTTTCCACCAAGATCTAATGACACAGATATTCCATTCTGTCTTATGTGCATTTTCCAGTCTGGCCTCATCAAATCTATCCAAAAATTTACAATTGCCCAAAGAAGCAGACCTTATACTTGAAAGGTTTAAATTAATTAATGGCCTGTGCTGCTGGGGTATGCCATTACTCAGCTGGTGTACTGTACCAAAGGTCATTTCTACTGTGTGTTCATCACCTGCTTTTTTATTTTCCTATTCTGCTAGAGAGGAATTCCCAAAAATATTAGAGAAATTATTTTTACTAACCGAGGAGTTGAATGAATCTTAAAAAAATAAATAAAAACAGCAAACAGCAACCCCCCATGCAAAAACAACCAAAAAACTAAAACAACCAACCAAAAACCCCAACAAAAATCCCAAACAAAAAAAAACAAAACCAACCAAACAAAAAAAAAGCAACCCTGGAAAATTTACCCCTCCTGAAAAAAAGAGACTAGAGCTGTCAAGCCTGTTGTTAGTGTGCATTTTCTGCTTGTTTGGGAAATGGGGAGAGTGTACATTCACATCTTGTGGGGAACTTCTTAGGAGAAATATTTTGGATTTTTTTCTTAAAATCAAGGAATCCCCAAAGTATGCACATACAAAGGTTTTCCATTCCACTGTGTAAATGATGCTTGTACGGCCTACGGGCACAAGTAAAACTGTGCCATTGCATAGCACAAATTTAAATATCCACAGCAGGAAAGCTAACCGATAGATGTATGCAGAAAAACTTTATATCAGCAAATTAGGAAAGCAAATAAAAATTTGATCAATGCAGTTTAGATAATCTAAAATGCAAATTTGCAAGCGAACTTTGCTGTTGTAGATAGTTGAAGATGTTAGAATTCAGCATTTTTGACAGTATTCAACGGGAGGTGTTCTTGGGATCATTTTTGTCTGGAATGTATACGCATGTGTGTTTCCGCTTCTCTTCATTCAAGAGTGAAATTTGTTGTGTGATCTGGCAATCTGAAAGAGATGGTAACTCTGCAAATTAAATTCAGAATTTCCTATCTCTATGTAACATAACTGCATGTCTCTAGTTTTATTTGTACAGCAGCTAGACTGGCTCTGCAGACTCGTGAGCTGCCTTGTGGCTTCAGGGTGAGATTGATGTACAGTGGTATCAACTTCAGTAAAGAGCATGTATGTTGGATGTAGTGATTTTTCAGTCAGTGTTTTGTTATTTTATGTTGTATTTAATGAGGTGTCATCATGATTTATTAGGCTTGTACAGCAGTTTTTTCAAAAAATTTATTGGAGTTTCTTCTTTCTCTCCCTTTGGAGAGGGGAAAGAGGTGCTCCCTACAACTCCAAGGAGTGGAGCACTTTGAGCTCATCTCAGAGATCTTTCTCTTTCCTTTCTCTGCTCTGCTTATAGCTGCCATGCTTCTATCTTGAAGCCCTAAGAACTTCTTAGGGCTTTCCAAAGAAGCGTTCTGTGAAATTCAACAGATCTTACCAGTTTTCACGTGGGCTTCAAGGATCTGCATGATAAAAATGAGACATGGCAGGAACTTTAATGTATTGAAATTACTGGGGCTTTAATGTACTGAAAGGTAAGGAGACACCTGACCTGCCTGCCCATGTTGGTTTCTTTCCTTCTTCTTAAGAGCTAGAAAGTTCTTCACTCTCTTCTTATTTTGTTTAACTTCAGTTCTGCTAAAGGTCATACTTGCAGGGTGTGTGGGGTTTTTTTCTCCAGTATTTTTAACCTATAACTGCTTCAGTGAGGGTTTCTCCAAAAGCCTCTCTTAAGCAGTGTAGCATTTATGGGCAATTAACATCTTCTAGTTGGAAAGCAGTGGTGGATAAGCAGTGTGAGGGAGGAAAGGAGCACACCTGTGTCACTTCATCCAGCTCCAGTGAGGTTTCCCTCTAAACCCTGTAGAAAACTGCTGAGTTTTGTGCTCTGTATGAGCAGAAAGGTTGGACTGAGTAAATTGAGATGCATGACCAGGGTGTAGAGTGCTGTAAATACATGGATAAAACATATGTCATGGGTATTTGGTGACTGTTGCTGTAATGGGTGTCTCATTCCTGGTTTGAAAGGACCATTGCAAGCTTAACTATTTTCTGTCTTGTATTTATTATATTTCAGTTAAATTTAAGTAAAGTAAGGATAGGTTAATACATGCAATACTAAAAACATGCCTACAAACTAGATCGATGGTAAAGTTGTCTATATTTTATAATAGAGATGTGGTCAGAAGTAAATTACAAATACAAGTGGAAAAATCCCAATCTGGAGAATACTGGCATTTTCATTTTGAAGCTAGAAAGAGTAGGTGGTCCACATAAATGTAAGAAAATAAGGAAAACCTTAGGACTTACATGTGCCTCTATTTCTAAGCAAAAATGTCTCTATTTAAATGATTTGTCCAATTTGAACAATCAAAGAAATACCTGAATACTGTGACTTACAAAAAGTCATCTGAGTTTTGCACTAGTGTAAGAAACAAACTTCTACTTATTGAGCTGAAAGTATGTGCATTCACATGGATGCAAAATTTCACTTTATTTTTTATAAACAGTTCAAGACACAGCCATGTAAGTTTGCTTCATAAGCTGCAGGGGTAAATAGTCATTGAAAATAAAGGAGTTGAATTCTCTTTGGAAAGCAAAGCTTGACTGACAAAACAAGAACAATGTGTTGGTATAGGAGACCATTTTGCTGGCATCGCCGTTGACCTTCCATAAAAAGTACACTCCAGGTGTGCTTTGAAGCACTTTTTTATTTCTGAAACAAATCTAAATATGGAATGCTGTTTCTTCTCTTCCAAAGTGTCACTCTTGAGATTGGGTTTGATCTGGAAAGAATAAAGCTTTTGCATTCTTCCTTTACTTGCATTCATTCCTGGGTTATATACACAAGAAATAGTAGACTTTCAGAACTAACGTAGCATCTTTGCAAAGACATCAGCAACTAAATATATTCTGTTTTCTCTAGATCAATGAACTGAGCCATGTTCAAATCCCTGTTATGTTGATGCCAGATGATTTCAAAGCGTACTCAAAGATAAAGGTGGACAATCACCTTTTCAACAAGTAAGTACAAGTAACGATTTTGTGTGGAAGTGGATAGTGGCAGTGATATTTTTATGAAGTACTATGAACTCTGTTATTTCTCAGTGCATGGGACTGAAGTTTTGATGATTAAGTTAATCCTGAGATAAACATAACCATCTGTGCTGTTCTAAACAGCAATAGCAAAGGCTGCTGGGTAGAATTTTTCTTCCAAATGGTTTCTTATTGCCTTATGAGTATCTTAGATATTGAAGGTGATCCTTTCTTGGTGTGAATATTTTTGGCTGATATAAGCGTTTATTTGTGTATTTTAAAAAACATAAATTCATGTGCATATGCCCTTTATAAAGTGTAGTATTTGAATAAGAATGAGAATCTAAAGCATATTTCAAATGTGAATAATATTCAGCTGTTATTTACCATCATACAAAATCATACCAATACAAACGCTTCAAAAGTATTTAGTTAATGTCATGTAAAATCTACTGTCTCTTAAAAATAAAATGCCCCATAAGCATTATATGCAGACATACAAAACTATTAATATTGATTTGTGTATAACTGGAATTTTATTCCGGTTACACACAAGAATATATGTGGAAAAGAATATATGTGGAAAAGAAAAATTCAGCCGCCTTGGGTCTTCTGCTCTGTGACAAAGGTCAAAATAATTTTTTTCTTGTGTAAGTCTAAAATGAGCACTAGGACATTAAAACTAGTTCTGTATTGAATGAGTCAAATTTTCTTGAAGTTTTGGCACTGTTATTACTTTTCAATATCACAAATGGTATAGTAATTCAGTATAATCCAGTTTAAGATTTCACCTTTGAAGTAAGTTTAGGGCAGTAGGAGAGCATTCTTTTCTGCTTTTGAGTCCATGTTTCAGAATTGTCAAAATACAGTTGGTATTCATTTAATCATTGTTGTAGCTCCTTAGCTACAACATAATGATGTTATAGCAAGCTAATAACATCCATTAAACGTGTTGAAGAAAAACAAAATAATCCAATCTCATTGGAAAAAAGAAAGCCTTAGAAGAGAGATTGTAAAAGGATTGTTACCCTCTGCTTTCTATGAAGAGTTTTGAGACAAAATTCTCTAGTTACTTATTATATAGGCAGAGTAATGAAGCTGAATTGGTTTTATCTTCTTTCAGAGAAAACATGCCAAGTCATTTCAAATTTAAGGAATATTGTCCAATGGTTTTCCGTAATCTAAGAGAAAGATTTGGAATTGATGATCAAGACTTTCAGGTAAGTTCACTTTGAAAAAGCCTGGCCTGGTGAAATGTTACCTACCTCTGGTTTACCTCTTGGCTTACCCCAGCTTCTTCTGGTTGCTGCCCTTCTGCCATCTTTAGTTCTCTGTGTTTCCCATCACTCAGCCTCCATATAAGCCATAAGATTGAAGCTGCAGGGTAATGCTCTTGCAGTAAGGAGGAAAAATAATGTCTGGACACTTCTGACAAGAGATTCTATATTCAGCTGAGTCACTTAGAATACAGCTGCTTCAGTGGTCTGTCTCTATGAAATGTGGTTTCTGAAATGACCACAGCCTTTTTTTTCCCCCACCCCATGCTCTTTTAGGTTAGAAGAGAGTGACCTGTGGCCTGCCAGCTTCATCCTGCTTCATCATGTCTCATTTTCCTGTTGTTAAAAGGATCTGGAAACAAATTGCTCTTGTAAATCAGATACAGCAAACCAAGAAATTGCTCTAGATTTGGCAGGGTTGTTCCACACAGAGTTTCTTTCTGCCTTTGCAAAAGGAAGTCCTTGAACTGTGCTTAGCCTGATTTGCCAGTTCTCACTCACAGTTCCCTTTTCCATTAGTGTTTCAGTCACAGGGATAAATCCCTCTGCAGTCACACTGCAAGACGTCCTGTCCTGAAGAATACTTGCTGTGTAACCCAGTACTGCTTCCTCTCATGCTCTTTTGCTCTTTCAAACTATTTTGATGTGAGCTGCAGTTATATTTATAATGTCACTGATACATTAAGAGAATTTTTCATAAATGGTTTTAAGTAGCTAAACAAATGGTACAAAATGCATTTGTACAATAACGCTCCCATTCTTGCCAATGGATCAAACTAAACATTGCAGCCAAAATACTTATCTGAGTGCTTCAATAATCCTTTTTACCAGTTTGCCCCTTTTCAGTATTAAACAATGCATTAGAAATGCACAGGTGGGTTAAAATGTGCAGGGGTTTAGGTGGAGATTAGGTTATGAATCTCAGAATACAGCCACTGTAACCTTGCTGAGACCTTTTCCCAGTCAGTGGAGAAGAGGATTGTTTGCTTATTGTGGTGGAATTTTCATGATGGTATTCCATGATTTTTCATTATCCTATTTATGAAGAACTGTTTAAAAGGAAATGCACTGAGACTGATGCCAGCAGTTTAAACAGATACATCAAATTGCATTCCTGGTTCAGTTAGATAGACCAAGGAGAACCCTATTGTTTGAGAAGTTGCTTGATCCCTTGATATAAAGATTTCATTTTTCTTGACAAAGGAAAAGGATGAGTGTCAAAGAAGGAAGACATGTGATTGCTCTTAAAATTGTGACGTCAGCTCATGCTTGCTATCTTTAGAACATGGGCTTTTGACATTACTGGGCAATGGAAGTTACAGTCCAGTAAATGTTAGAACACTTAAGATGCTATAGTGGCTTAAAACTGGCAAACTTGGCATAATCAAAAATGCTTCATTCCACAGCACTGGGAAATGTTTCCATCTGCCCTGCTGTTCTGCAACAGAAATTCCTGTTGTAACTCTGTTATACCGCTGTTTGGATTTATTAATGATAACAACGATAAAACAGCATTAAGAAACTGTCACTGCATAAACTGCCCATATTTTGAGATTAAAACTAAAAATACTTCTTTGTAGCTATGTGTTTGGGGTTTTTGTTAATGTAACTAATCAATCCAAATCCAAAATAAGAATACGTAACTACATCCTGGGTTTTGGTACAACAAAACTATGTGTTAGAAAAAGAATCCTGATGTTATTTAGTATTTAAAATATATTTGGTGAAAAACAGAAGATAGTTAATATTAGTTTTAACCTAAGGGAAGGCAATGTCTGTCTTCACTATTGGTTTTTTCCTCAGCCCACGCAATTTATCACTCTGACTTCTTTTTCTACTAGACTAATCTGATTAAAAAGAAGAGAAATTAAGTGCTCAAAGTATTAATGTATTTTGAACTAACTTTCAAAATAAAATTATTTTTACAGAACTAAACATAAAGAGAATTTGAGTCTCCTCATGTGTAAGATAGGGATTATCCCTATTAAAAGTAGAAGGTGCTTTCATTTTAATGTTACAGTCTCTGTGATTTAAAAAGGGAATATAATTTGACAAAGGGAGTTTTTCTTTATATATACTTTTTTCAGATAATCTTTATCTTCAAGGAAGTTATTCCAATTATTATTGGTTAAAATTATTGTCTTAGTATCAAAGCTAAAGTTGAAAAAATCTTTTCAGTGTAGAAGTAAGGGAAAGCTTATGGAAGAAATATCAAGTTACTGTCTCTGGATAGTTTTTCTTATATAATGAATTTCAGGAAGGGAATCCAAGTCAATTGTGAACAATGTCATTCCCATTATTGAGCTAGAAAGGATTGGTTTAGATAAATAAACCCAATTACCTTGTTCATTAGTCAGACACATCAGTCACAGTCTCAGAGAACATTTATTTTAAATGCCTTTGTTTTCAGAATGTTCTGCTGATATCATTGATTATTTGTTCCAGAGGGCAAATAGTCTTTCCTTATGAGTAAGCGCTAAAAAAACAAAACTTACCTCATGAAAAAAATTGGTAGCATATGCTCTAAGTAGTGGGCTATACTAATTTTAATTCTTTGCATTGGGTTTCTCATTTTGTAGTAATTTTGTGGACTGCTTAACACATTGACTTAGTTCACATGTGGAATAATTAATATATGGAACTTGTCTTACAGAGATCTCCTTTTGTCTCTGAAGGGAGATTTAAATCTCACAAAGTACATGTTTTTTTTCTTTTAAGTAGTCTTGACTTTGGAGTCAGAGGAATTCCTTAAATTGTGTATGGTTCATGCCTTACAGGAAGCCATTCCCAGTAATGGCAATTACAGTTCCTGGAATGAACTCACTTCCTTCACATGACACAAACCAACTCGCTTTTTTGAGACGTTTTTGGTCCTGCATCTATCACTTATAGGTAGTTGGGCATTTCCAAGAGACATTTGGTTCTGAACTGGGATTGAAGTTTCATGGAGATATGTGTGTGGTTGCTGAGTGTGGACTTGGTGATTTGTGCTTTATTAGGGACAGCAGCATAGAAAATGCAGTATGAAGTTAGTGAAATCTTGAGTTTTATTCTGATTGCCTATACAAACTTGTTATGATAATTATTTCATCTAGGTTAAGGAACTTTGTTCTTATATTAAAAAGTTCTAAAGCAGTTACTGCATTAAATTAAAATCTGGTCTGCCAACTTTTTCTTACAAGTGATGATCAGTCAGTATGAGCCAAAATTGCATTTGACTGATGGAAAAACTTTAAAACCATTTTAACCACTTACAAAGACTATAAATTATCAAAGGGAAAAGAGACTATTGTTTTGCTTTGTACTGTTGGATGTTACAAGAAAGTACATATGGATCTCTGGTTGAAGACAACTTTTTTTAAGTGTCAAAATAATTCCAAAAACAAGAGCATTAAGTAATGACAGATTTTGCCTTGGTAGGGTAAATTATGTATTTTTGTTAGTGTTTTCTTCTTTAATCGAAAAAGAATCCTTCTAAAATTCACAGGAGAATACTTGAGAGCATTAAGTGGTGTTAGTAGAAAAGAAAAAAAAATTATTAAAGAACAGATATTTTAAAGTCCCTCACTACAGCACTAAATTAATTTTTTATTTCTGCATTCTCCTTCAGGTTTAGACATAATAAAGGTTATTCTACAGAAAGATTTCTCCCCACACACCCACACTTAATGCAATAGCTGTTTTTCTTTAGGGTTTCTTTTCAACTCAGTTGACATACATTGTTATCTAACAAAATCCAAGAGTAGAGTTCTGATAGAAGAATTATAGGGTAAACTGCAAAATGATGAGAGATCCACAAGCAGGCAGCTCACCTAACCCCCCGCCCCAACAATCTGTAGAAAAGTAGGATCTACTACTGTTACAAATGCTTCTGCTGCTGTTGCTCTGGGAAGGGAAACTTTTTTTACTGTGCTCCAACACATCTGTTCTTGCTTAAAGTTATTGCTGAATCCTACATCTGGATTCTGCTAGGCAAAAGAGGAAGACTGGGTTCTTGCCCAATAAAGTACAATTGCTCATACCAGAGGGCACCAGTGTCCCAGTGTACCTAATGAGCCTTCTACTGGGGATGAGGGAGAGCACAACTGACTTCCCTTGAAGTTTTAGTGCTCAGTGTAATAGGAGACAGGCTCAGATCTGACTTTTCCTGTCTGCAGGAGCAGTTTGTAGAGATTCTCTGTACACGATAAAGAATTCATAAAGAACTTATAGCAGATTCTTTTAAAATTACCTGTGCTTGATATTTCTCTAAGAATTTTTCTATATAAAAGATTGAAATCTAAAATAATTACTGAGAATTCCCGCTTTTAAGCAATTTCCCTTATAACAAACCATATGAATTCAGTATCTTTCACTTCTTCTGATAAGGCTGTTAAGGAGCCTTTTCCATATCTCCCAGAGCTTTCTATGGATTTGTAGTTCAGGCTCATAACAAGGCATCAGGAAAACAATACGAATTCTGGGCTTGTTTTTTGGATGTTGGCCTTCAATATAATTTTCTTTTGAGGTTTCTAACTTCCGATCATCAAAATTCTTACCAACCTATAAATATTTTTGCTCATTTTAAATGACCTAATCAGTCCTAAGACATTATCTTAAGAATTTAAAAACTACTTTGCAACGTAAGATGATGTGTTTCTTCAGACAAACAAATATTTATCAGAGCTCTAGCTGGTGCTTCTGCACTGACATTCATGCTTTTATTTCTTGGCCCTTGTTTTGGGAAAGAACAAGCCGCCTCTAGCATCAAGCTACAGACAGCAAGGCCAGCAACAACTGTGTTAGGAGTTGGAGCTTATTCCTAAGACAATCTCAATTAATTCCATAAAGTGCATTAAAAATCGTCAAAGCAAGAACTGTCTTGTAAGGAAAATACCAGTGCTGGTCATTTTATTTTAGCTTGGTAAGTCTGTCAGTGCATGGAAAGTTCTTGGGCTCATCTGTCAGATGAGATTCCTGTAGCAGAGTATACAGTTTGTGGATCCCAAAGGACATTGGCACCAAAACATCCAGAACTGCTGACATCTTGTTTGTCATGAGTATAGGCAGTGGTGGTAATAAAGTGTTGAACCAGTGGTAGTAACAAAAGCTGTGCTGTTTGTAGTCTTTATAGCATGAAAGTTAAAAAAGTTAAAAAATGAAGTTTTCAATCTAAATCTGGTGTTCTAAGATTTAGTGCCTTAAGTGACTTAATTTAGTGATGGTGGGACTCAATCTTAGTACATATTGCAACAGAAATGCTAACTTGTGGTTTCTCTCAGTTTTCCCTAGAAAATATTTAATTTGCCTTGTTTTTGGCTGCTCCTTGCCTAAACTGAGTATCATTCACAACTGGGCATTCAAACTAGAAAACAGTAATCTAGCATGTGCTGGCAACATCAAAAGAACAAACTGATAGGGACTCCCCGAGCTCTTACAGACACATCTATTGAAAGGAAGGCATCAAGCCAAGCTTTGCAGGGCTGAAGGGAAAAGGCTCCCAGAAAAAGAGCCCTAACTCTTTCCAAAGCAAGTGCATGCCTTAAGCTGACAGCTCCAAATTCAGATCTACGGTCTCAATAGGATAACTTGATTTAGGAAAAGATCTTCATGTTTTATTCATTAACTCTTATTCAGTGAAGTCAAGGAACCCATAACCTTTCTCCTGGAAGGATAGCTCAATGCAAAAAAAGAAAAAGTTCATGTTTCTCCCTTCTCTGTCAGCGTTTTTCACGGCTTTCCCTCAATATAAGATTTTATAAGTGTTCATAGATGTTTGGAGTCTGTAAATCATCATCTTAACAAGATCATTGGAGGAGCTCCATATTTCTGATATGTGCACCACAGGACCAATGGTGTCCTGTTTTCATTTTTTGGAGGAGCCATGGCATTCACAACAGGCCTTTAGAGAGCCGTGCTCATGAGCTGACAAGAAATCATCATCTGGAGTTGTCCATACATTGGCAAAGGCAGGGGGAGGTTGCACCCTGAACGTGCTTGTAGCAGGTTACTGGTGGGTCAAGTATGCTCTGCTCCACGCCAGGCTCCTTACACACCTTCCAGTGGCAGGATCAGTGTTCCCTGCTCATGCAGCCCAGCAGGCTTTCCAGATAAGCACCTGCTTAATGGCAAGAGTGCACAGTGTCAGCATACAAAATACACCCAAAAGTCGTCCTTACCTGTCCCTGGATGACAACCCAGACATCTTTGGTGCTTCTGTTGTTACATTAAAATACCAGTACTTTGCCTTTCTTCCCTCTACAAGTCACTGGCAAAACGCTGTCCTGAAAATAATTTCAGAAGTTGGCTACTTGTTTCAAATTACAGCAAATAACCTTGGAGCATCTATGTCAGTTGTTTGACACTGTCTCTCTGATGTCCTTCTTAATGTTTAATCCAGGTCTAATTTCGATATCCGTGATTCCTGAGGTCTTGTAAAAAAGGGAAAAAAAAGTTGGTGGATCTGCTGTCACGTTGGGAGTCTGGGCATGGGCCAGAAAGCAGCACTGTGACTCCTGCTGCAGAGGAACAGCCAGACTGTGTGTACATCATCCTCCAACAGCGATGAGCCACTGCCAGGCTTTTCCTGACCTATGATTTCAGTCATCACAGAGCATCATCTGTGCACTTGTTTTTGCCTATTTGTTCATGCAAAGCTTGCCCAGAGGCACTCTTAAATAGTCTGGGATGTGATCTGATTTGTCTTTAGGGTACGTTGAGCTTGTGAAGCTCATTTTAGTTTTCCGTGGCTTTTGGATGAGATCACAGCACCAGAAACTGTTGTTTGCCTTTGTCCAGATGTCATGAAATGGGTAAGATTTAAATCAATGAGAAGCTGTTAAGCCAGTCAGTTTGAAAGATTACTGTTCTTCTAAAGCTCTCTATGCTTTACCACCAGAATTTTCCTATTCCCCTTTTTCTCTTTCTTAGGAAAAGCTCTGACTCAATGGCAATTTTTATTAGGCTCCCTTTTTAAATTAGTTACACAGAGTATTTGCATTACATCCAACACATAGTTCATGTGTTCAAAGTTTCTAAAATACAATCTTGTCTGCTAAAGTAGCAGTTAGAAAACAATGACATTTACATTAGGCGTGCGAGAGATTAGAATGAGCTAATTAAATTGACCTTTAAATCTCTCCACCCTCTTGGAGACTGGGGCTAATCCTTGGCCTCCCACTGTGGAGATAAAAATTCCTGCTGTGAACATTTTAAGCAAAGTGGGCAGAGGAAGAAGAGCCTCGCCAGCAGTTTGTCTTTGAAGAGGGGGGGCAATACTTTGCCAGTTATAAATATGGCTTGCAGTTATGGTGTGAGTAGGGGGACAAGTTCTTCCTGTACTTCAATGCCTTTCTTCCATGTCTTTTCTTCACAAAAATAGTTTTAATTGTATAAAATAGCTCCAAACAGCTTAACGTGTTACTCTTAAAAATAATCAAAGCCTCTCTGGAAATTAGCTTAGTTATTTTTACATCTGCTATTGGTATAACTATCATTATGAGTAATATCATTATTGTTATTTAATTACAATAGGTTGCTATTTTTATTGACCAGTGTGCAACATAAAAATAGATTTTCAAAGGATAAAACATTAAGGGTGGTGTTTTAGCTGGCTTCTAAGGACTCTTGAGGATGCTTCTTACTAAGTATTTGCCTTGATATTTGGTGTCTTGGATTTTTTAAATGCTAATTATTGCAGAGCTTTATAATTTTAAAAAAACCCCAAAATATATAAATAATGGATGATTAAGTAGCAGCAGTCAAAATTTAATTGTCAATGAGTAGTTGACATTTCAGGTAGTGAAATCTTGCAGAGGATGCAAAATCCATTCAAATGTTGAAGCAGAATAAAGACAAAGATTTTGTACGAAAGGCACTTTGATGGGGCATTCTGAGCCTGTCCTAATGACAGCCTTTTAATACAGTCAGGTGAATACTTTTATGATTAAACAAGGAGTGCAAAACTACAGAGGTGAGGTCTGTGTTCAGGGAGGTGGCAGCTCTGAGGAGGAACAAGAGGTCAAGAATTCAGCACTAAGGAACCTTCAGACTAGAAGGAGTAACTGCACCTTAGGATGGATAAATTAGAAGGTATAAAAATAAGTTCAGAAAGAGTTCTAACTTCTTTTTTTACATCTGTTTATTTTATACCTGAAGCTAAACCTATATTTAGTTTTGATGCTAGTAGTCCTTAAAAAAGGAAGTTGAAATTTGGATGTCAAAAAAATCTAACTGGGAAAGTGTCAAAGGAATTTAAGGACATAGAGAATACCATTTGTTTGAGAGTGACAGAGTCTGACCTCCTGCATTTGCAAAAATTAAAGTTAAGAAGTAAGTAGTATGTGAGAATCTTCCAGAAAAAGAATACTAGGTACTTCAGGAAAAAAAATAAAATTAATGACCAGAAAAGGAAATAATTAAAATTCAAAATTAGACTCACCTTTCCAGCAACACATGGCTAAATACTAGAAAAACTGCAGTGGTGAATCTTGGTCTTTTGAAGATAGAAAAAATCAGGACTGCCTTTCTGGAATTTACCTAATCCAAAAGTAGAAATTGGAGTTCAGTTTAGGAACTGCTGGGTGAAATGAAATAGCTTCTGATAGGTAGCAGTTCTTTTGGATTCTAGTTGACAAAATTTTGTTGAAATCTCCAGAAAAAGCTTCAGTAAATTGCAAAGAATTGGAGATCAGGTCCTAGAAGAACCTATGGCAAAAACACTTTATCCTTATCGAATACATATTTACTGTAGGAAATAAAACTCTGTGCAGATTGCTGAGAATGTGGGAGAGAGGAGAGAGAGTGCCTCTGTAGTGAAATTAAACACTCTTTCAGGTAATTTGCTAAAGAATATGCTATTCTTGGGTGAAATGATGACATGTAATTTAGGTGTGCTGATTAATTTTTTTTTATCAAGAACTCTCTGGGAATTTAAGTACTAGTAAATGGTATAGCTTTTAGTAATTTATATTTAAAGCTTTTTTTTTTGTACTTTTATTATTTTATCAGAAATTAATTCTGTGGGTGGGACAAATTCTTTGTGATTTGTAGCTTCTCAGCACTGAAGATCAAATTAATATTTTTAGTTGCCTGCTAGTTCAGTGCAGTATGGGTGATATTTTTTTTATATTCATTTATGTAAGGGCACTTAAGCTTCCAGCCAGTGACTTGTCAGAGGGAAGCTATTTGGGAAAGAGGGGAATGTGTGGAGAAATTTATCTAGTAGAGGTATCTGTGAGCTTGGCATGTTAAATGTGTCTTCAGTTGTATAAGTAATTACGCAAGTAATTTAGTGTAGTCTTTAAGTGACCTCATGAAAGTATTCACACTTTAAAAGTACAAAACCTTTTCTTTCTCCTGAGACCAAAAAACCAGCAGGCACAAGATTAAAACTTCACAATTGAGAAGTGAATGGGGAATTGGCAGAACAGGCACACCCGGAGCAGGAGACTTGCCGTGAGTTGCTAAGTGAAGCTGTTCAGAGGAACAGGGTATGCATGGCTGACAGATGTTTTAATTGTGCCAGGGAACCAAGGCACACCATGGAAGAGTTGGAGAAGGCTGGGGAAATCTGAAGAGGACAGGGCAGTCTGACCCTTCAAATTTCTTTGAATTTTGAGCTCATTAATGCTATTGTATAAGCAGCTGATTTTTATTAACCTAATGGGGCTAATGCCTCCAAGGACAGCTAGAGACTTGCTCTGCTGGCTCCTGGCAATGCAGGGAAGTGCTGTGTCCTAGCAGCAAGTGGTGGTACAGGGTTGTTAGAGCCTTAGACCTGTGTCTCTTGGAGAGTAAGAGTTGGGCATTTTTTGTCTCCATCTGAAGGATATCCTCCCTGTTCTGCCTTTGTGGCTCATAGATCTTTCTGTGCTAAGTGAGGAGTGGCTCATTTCCCATCTGTTCATATTCCACTTAGTCTTCCCCTAATTAAGAAGCAGAGCCAGAGGGAATTCAATCTGGTATTTGCAATGATCTCCCTCTGTGTCTCTCCTTTCCCCGTCCCTCAACCCCGTTTATATTTTCCTTTTAGAAAAGGGAGATGCTTAAGTTTCATTACTTGTTTCCTCCCTAGTTCACTAGAGATACCTCACTTAAAAAGGAGCTACTGCTGCCAGGGATCCCAGTGAGTCTCTCTTAACTGAGTTTACTGCTGGACTCAAGCAGAGGAAAAGCCCTACACTGCTCTCTTTAGACAGGTTCAATCAGCTTTGCTTCCAAGGAATTTGTACACAGATGTCTACAGTGCAACTTCTTTCTTACTTTTTGTACAAATCATCACCAAAGTTTATCTGTGTGTTCTGGCAAAAGCTGTCTGAATCCTAGGAGCTACCATTTGTCATCTCAAAACTGCATTCAGCAATAAGAGAAAAGTTGATACAGCATGTCCAATAGCCATCTGAACAACAGGGCAGTACAATTCAAATAGATGCATGTTTTTTGTCTATCTAATGAGCAAGACAGCATAGCTGTTTTATTATTGTCTGCATTAAGATAAAGTTCATTGGCTTAAAAACTCACACAAGATGACCCCAGAGTAACTTAAACTTTTTAACTTATCTGGATATATCTAAAGTCTAACTTAAATGAAATTTGACACCACATGTGGTGTTTCTGTTATTTCTTACTCGTTATAGGTTTTCTAATGTCTGTGCTTCAGAATGGCTTATGGGTGGGACCTTCTTGGCCATTTTGAGTCTTAACATTTTCTAGTGAAGAATCTCTTCAATTCCGATCTTTGTACTGTTAACTTAGTATTTGGCTCCATGAGATGCCTAAACAGTCTGAGTCCAACGGGTAAGTCAGCTTCACTTGCATCAAAAGGGAAGAATCATAGTGGATTTTAAAAGCCATATAATTTCCTCTTTGGAGCCCCTAAAATCTCCTAGTTTGATCCTTTCAGTGAAGCTGTTTCTTGTTAATGATGTTTACCAGTACAAGCCAGTTCTTGTCATCTCTCTACTTAAAGATTCATTATTTTCATCACCAGGCAACAGTACATGTGCTTTACTGAAGATTGATTTCTATCTATGAACGAATATAACTAGTATAGTTGAGAGACAGGGTATTTTGCAAGGTCCTGGGAAGCCTTACTTTAGACAGAATTTGAACTTTTCTCTGTTCACAGAAGTGAGAATTAACCATTACAAATAAAACCAGCTACATACAAAACTCACCTATGTATTTATCAATACAAGAAAGTGGCAATTATCTGTAATCGGCATAATATGATATAATTAGATTCATTTTTTTCTGCTTTTTAAACCACACTTCTTATTAAAAACTTGGGCAAGTATCAAAAGAAAACACAGCAAATAGTAATATTAAATGTCTTCCATGTTCCATGTGCTTTTAAAGTTCAAAGTAACTACATTCTGCATCTGAAAAATGCATTGTATTGGGAGAGTTATCACAAGCATGGGGAACTAGTAAAAATAAAGCGTCCAAGAAGTTGTTTAACTATAAGTTGCTTTTTATTTAAACATGTTTAATGTTTAAACATCTGATCTTAATTTATTACTAGAGTCAAAGTATTGTAGAGAGGGCACTTGGGTTATCTGTGCATGTATGGAAAGATGCTCCTTAGCATAACATCAGTTGGTTTATTCTGACAAATTAATATGCATGTGGTAAAATGATAGCTGAGTGCATTCTTAATTAATCTTGATAAAGATAACTACTAATAAAATAGTCATCTACTAAAAAATAAATGCATCACTATTTGTAACCCATTAAAACATTAAGAAAAAGTAAAGTGCAGCTAAATAATTTCCCCTAGATATATTATATTCTCTTGTTAGCAATATTTTTTGTATCATAGTTGTATTTGCAAATTGATTTTCATTATAGCTATCAATCAGGCAGAATAAATTTTCATTGGGGTAAAAAGCTGCTGGAAAAACAGAGATATGTAAAATGACAGTGTCTTTTTGAAGTTTTCTCAAGGTGATTTAAAATACGGCTTTATTAATTTCTTTTGGTGCAGAAATATTTTCTAATACTTAATCTGAACCTCCCTTGGTTTAGATTAAGGCAACTTGAGGCCATTTCCTCTTGTCCTTTTGCTTGTTACCTGGGAGGAGGGAGTGACTCCCACCTGGCTGCAACCTTTTTGCAGGCAGCTGTAGAGAGCAATAAGGTCTCCCCTGAGCCTCCTCTTCTCCAGCCTGAACGCCCCAGCTCCCTCAGCTGCTTCTCATCAGACTTGTGCTCCAGACCCTTCCCCAGCTCCATTGCCCTTCTCTGGACATGCTCCAGTGCCTCAATGTCCTTTCTGAATTGAGGGGCCCAGAACTGAACCCAGGATTTGATGTGAAGTCTCACCAGTGCTGAGTACAGGGGGATGATCACTGCCCTGGTCCTACTGGCCACTCTATTGCTGATCCAGGCCAGGATGCCATTGGCCTCTTGGCCACCTGGGCACTCCCTGGCTCATGTTCAGCACCTCCAGGTCCTTTTCCTCCAGGCATCTTTCCAGTCCCTCTGTCCCCAGCCTGAGGCTGCAGGGGTTGTTGTGAGCCAAGGGCAGGACCAGGCACAGACACTTGGCCTTGTTGAACCTCTGGGCTCTCCCCATCAATGCAGCCTGTCCAGATCCCCCTGCAGAGCCTTCCTGTCCTCCAGCAGATCAACACTGCCACCCAAACTGTTGTGCCTGCAAAGTGACTGAGGGTGCCCTCGATCCCCTCCTGGGGATCATTGATAAAGATATTAAACAGAGCTGGTGCCAGCACTGAGCCCTGGGGAGCAGCACTGGTGAGCAGCCACCAGCTGGATGAGATTCCATTCACCAGCACCCTCTGGGCCCAGCCATCCCAACAATTCCCTACCCATCCAACAGAGCACCTGGCCAGGCTGTGAGCAGCCAATCTGTGCAGGAGGTGCTGTGGGAAATGGTGTCAGAGGCTTTCCTGAAGTCCAGGTAGACACATCCACAGCATTTCACTCATCCACTAAGAGGGTCACCTTGTCTCAGGAGGGGATCAGTTTAGTCAAGCAGAACTTGCCTTTCACAAACCTCTGCTGGCTGGACCTGATTCCCTGATTGTCCTGCGTGTCATGGCTCTCAGGAGGATCTGCTCCATGATCTTCCCTGGCACAGAGGTCAGACTGACAGTCCTGTATTTCCCTGGATCTTCCTTCTGGATGTTCTTGTAGATGGGCATCACACTTTCTAACATCCAGTCAACTGGCATCTCTTTCATACCCAGTACAACTCAGGCCTGTATTTCACTCAAATATGAAAATCTTTTCATGAAGGATATTAAAATACGACTTAAGAGTACATGAAACTTTGAGATCAGGTCCTTCACATTTTCCCTCTCCTTCTACAGATGTACAGTGTCAGACTAGCCAATACCCTCCTTTGCAGCTTTTGATAGCTGTAACTTAATGACAGCTTAAGTCTCCTGCCAGGTTAGTTGCTTTCAAGGTTTATATTATATGGATTGCAGTCTGAAGAGAATTTCTGTGGGAAAAATCCATTCAGAAAACTGTGGTTACTGCTTTATTGCAATAGTTAACCTCAGAATAATGTACTCTTTTCTGCTGGGAACAATAACAAGTAATTACTCAGTAGCCTTTATTATTACTAACTGAATTATAGCCTAATAACTTAGCAGTAGTTTAATTTACTGCATACATTAATGGTTACCCATGCGTTCACTTTTTTTAAAATTAAAATTAATTATTACATCATATTTTCAATTTTATGAAGGCAAATGAATTTGTACTCTTTTTGGGGGTTTTAACTTCTATTATCAGCTCTTTATCTTGAGCTATTAAATATAGGCCTGAAAACAAAACCAGGTTCTGACTGTAGAGCAACAAAGGATTTCTACCAGTAACTCCACAATTCAGTTTCAAAATTAATGGAGTACTGGTATCAAGTGTAGCATTAAGAAAATTTAAATGGTTTATGATACTTGTTCCCTTGAATAGACTTCAGTACATAAAAACATTTAAGTGGTAGGAAGTTAATTTCAACAGAAAACATCTGAAAACAGGCAAAGAAAGCTTCTGTAATATTAAATTAACACTGTTTTCAGTACTGTGTGAGGTGATGGTGTATCAGGACTTACGTGTGTTAAAATTGGCTGTCCAAAAGCCAGTGCGGAGAAGGAACTGCCATGTCTGCAGTGGTGTCCTTAAAGCTCTGTTCTGAGTAGTCTAGAAAAACTGTTGACTTATAAACCTTAGGGAAGCATCCACATCCTTTCTTTCATAATTGAATAGAGAGGATAATAGAGAAAGATGTCACTTTTTATCATAGACATTAGTAATTATTCTAGTTCATTGTACAAGCCTAGAAATATACAGGAAGAAGTGCAAAAGATTTATTTCTCCTACATGTCATAATTAAGGTTTTCATTCTAATAAGCCCTTGTAAAGCTGTGTGCTTTTAGGTGATTTACTGTTATTCCTGCTACTCCTGAGTATTTCTGTTGAACTAAGTAACCTCGTGGGAAAATGGTTTTATTTCATGTTAAATTGATTTCAGAAAGCACCCCACAGTTGAGATAAATTAAACAATGCTTGAAAGCCTGTTGAAATCAATGGATCTCCAAAACACAGAGACATAATTTTATGTGTTCAAATGTCTTCCTAAATTGGGGGCTATAGTTGCCCTAATTTCTTGGTTGAGATTATTACTTCATCAAAATTACTGACCTTCTGTTGCAGGGTGTGAATCTGCATGTCCAGCTCCTGCTGAAGTCCATAGAACATGTGAACAGATTTAACAATGGCTAATAAATAAAAACATACAAAATCAAAATTGTGTAGGTTTGGTACCTGAGTGTGGCAGATGACCTGTATTGATGATTACTCTCTCAAAGCATCATTGTTCCTCTAGTGCAAATCAGTTTTGTGGCTTAGTTCATGGTGCCTTACCACACCACATCAACATTCATCCTGTAACCACTGGAGCTGAACTTTCGCTGTTTAGGATTCTGCAACATTTGCATTTATATATAAAATGTTAGTAAAATTATCTTTGAAAGCAAAATGGCTTTTCACCTAGCAGGGAGAACATTATGCTGTCTGAATGTGGAAAAAAGGGGATGTGTATTTCAATTTAGCAAGAGCTGTTTGTGCAGCGTGGTACAATGAGGAACGATAGCAGGAGCTGAGATTTTCTGCTACGAATAGGGATATACCAGATGGTTACTGCAAGTTTGTTTCATAAACATAGAAGTGTTCCACTAGTCTATAATTAACTTGTTTAACCTTTTCAGAGTATGTCCATATTTATGGAAATACACAAGGGGTCCAAGAACCTCCTTGTTTTCTCATGGTCATGTTGCTGCTGTTACTACTTTTTTCTTTTTTTTTTTAAGAGCAGTTCAAGAATATAACAATTGACATAAGTTCTTACTGGTAAAGAAAGATGCTTCCAGCAAAAGGAAGTTGTTAAACTTAGTCTTTTTTTTGTTTTGTATTTATAAATATGAAGAAATCTAACCTAAATACTACTTATTCTCTGAAAAAAAGCAGAAGGATTTTCTTGCTTCTGTTGAAACACCGGTAATTTTAAACTTCACTCTAAAAATAGTCTGTAGTCTTTCTTCTTAATGCTGTACAGTGATTAACTAATTTTTCCCTCTTGAGACAGTATGGAGGTAGGCTTATTTTACAAAAGGAGATATTGTACAACATTATTTGCTTAACTCTAGATATGAAAACATTGGAATAGCTCTGGTACTAGAACTCAGAAATGTAACTTTGATCTTGGTTATGTACCAGATCACACTGTCTCAAGAGCAAATCCTGCTGGTATTAAAGTGAAACTGTAATTATGGATGAATCCTCTGTTTATAATTATTGTGGTGTAACACAGAGTTCCTTCTGGGTTTTTAATTACTGCGTGTTTTGTTTCCAAAAGCTGATAATATATATGTATCAATGTCCAATAAATTCTCATTAAATGTTGAGGACAAGCTTTGAACCACTGATGAACATCACTCAAACATGCTTTTCTTCTCAGAATATTTTGAATAGTTTCCTCAAGGTAATGTAGTCTGTGAATACATGCTTCGCAGAATTCAGCTTGGTGCAGATGTATTGAAAAATATTTTTAAATAAATGTAAATTGTTTGTATTTGCTCTAAATAAAAGTTATATACTTTTGTCTCACTTGATGTTTCTTTTGTTTTAAATCAATTGACAGAATTCATTGACAAGAAGTGCACCCCTTGCCAATGATTCCCAAGCACGCAGTGGTGCCCGCTTTCATACATCTTACGACAAAAGATATATCATCAAAACTATAACAAGTGAAGATGTAGCAGAAATGCACAACATACTGAAGAAGTACCATCAGGTAATATATGAACTCTACCAAGGTGTGGAATGTCTTCTTAAATATTGTAATGCAAATATTTTTTTAGAGTCTTAAAAGTTTTAAATTAATAATTATTGAAAAAGAGTGAAATATAGGTCTACATAATAGGGATAACTTGGAGGCTATAAGATCCTTTACCTTACTAGGAAGGTGGTTTTTCTTTTGGCTAGTGGGCTCCCAGGTTTGAAGCTACTTTATTCTGGGCTTGCTTGGACATGTCTGTGTACATGTGTATGAATGCTGCAGGTAACCTCTTCTTTCTTACCTTATCAATGAATGTTCTGTGTTTCACAACAGATTTCAAAGACTTGAAGTTGTATTATATGAGAAATTAAAAATTGCAGGTAATTAGTGTAAAATTCTTATTTTAAAAATTGGTTTTGATTGTGTGAATTTTCATACACAACAGTAAAGTTAAAAGTGAACAGTGAGGATCCCTCAAGTCAGCATTGGTAGCTGCATACTGTGCTGGTGTATAGTTTTTGTGGTTGGCACAGAGGAAAGCAGAACCTGGGAATTACAAAAAGCCTTGATAAAATCAGTGCTAGTTTTCTTAACCCTACATCTGTTGAATAAGTTCTAAAGCTACAGAAGTCAGAAAAGCCTCTTTAAAAATCACCTAAAATATGCTACATGATAGGAAGGGGTTTTTGTCACTATTTTCATCTTCCTTCTCTTTTCTGTGGGTTGGAATTCCAGGTAAAAACTTAAAGACATTTGGCATTGGGCTTTTTTGTTGTTGTTTAGATGGTTTATTTTTTGTTGCACAATGTTCTTGTTTGTAGTAGGGATTTTTTTAATATATTACTTTTGTCAAACCAGTTTTAACTTCTGAGGCAGGAGGCTGAAACATTCTTTCAGGGTGCTTGGAACTGAAGGTATTGCCAGACATGTTTTGTAAATCTCAAAGGGAGATCTCTGAAAGCCTTCCAAGTCCAGAGTAACTTGGGCAGCCTTCAGGAAGTTATATGTGAACTCTTTCCTCTCTTCCTGTGGTGTTCTGTTTAAATAACGTGTAGGACCATCGTGTGTTTGTTTTAATGTGAATACATATTACTATGAGAAATTTTCTTAAGACATCTCCTAATGACAGTTTTACCAAAGAAAATTTTAAACTATTATCTAATTGTATTTTGGGGCTTATTTTTGTGTGAGTTTTCAAACTTAATATTTTAGTTTTGATCTGAAAGGATTTAATCTGTGAAGCTGTACAGCAGAATTAAAGTTTTAAGCTGTTTCATATTTAGCATTAGACACTAGTATTAATGGTACAGATTTTGAGACTTAATCCAGCTGAAAAGTAATTTTGTTTTTCAAAACAGTAATCTTTCAAGAGAATCAATGAAGACAGTGCTAACATGAATGAACCTAATAATTTGGAATCCTTTTTCATTAATGCTTTCCAACATCAGGTTTCATATTAGGCTAGGTTATAAGGAATAATGATCTAGAATTTATCTCCACCAGGCACCTAATTTCACTTTATACTGGAAAATTTTTCATATAAAATAGCTCTCACTGGTGCCTCCAAGAGATTCATAAAGATACAACTTGTATTTCTTTTTGTCTCAGAACTTGAAAGCACTGTAAAAACTCTAAACTCAGAAGCACTCAATTACAAAGACAGTTTAATAATTTGACTTTTTATTGCAATAAATCCATTTCAGTATCTTCAGCAATGTACTGAACAAGATCTAAATTAAATCCACTAGCTCTAATGACAGCTGACACCGTGTCCTCTGTATTGCTGCTGGAATTTGAATGCTTGGGATCACTAGGTACAGCAGCTTGTCCTCCTGTTTCTCTAGATGTTTTTCAGGCATGCGAAGCTTATCTTCACTTGCTTTTCAAAGTCTAGCAAACCCATTGTTCTGGTGGAAAGGTATTAATGATTCCCTTGACCAAGTTGTCCCACACAGGTTGGCCTTAGCCTTCCTTTCTGCTAGCAAACAATGCAATGTCAGATACATCTGCTGACACTTGAGCTCATTAGTGGTCCCTACTGTGGTTTTGATTTGGGCCAGCTCACTGTCTCCCAAATAATTCTGGGCAAGAATAAAGCTGATTATTAAGATAAGCTAATATTCCTGCTTAGGAGTTTGGATATAAGCATCCTTTTTTTTAGAGGGGAACTTAATAACTTAGATGTGAGTAACTCCATTCCAGCTGGAACTGATGCCTGAAGACAGTCCAGGACCTGTTTATTTCACTGGTGTGGATGCAACTTAATTTCTGTAGGATGGCACAGTTGCAGTAGTACAAGACTTTTCAGATGCTGCCCTGGTACTCCTGTAGAAATCTTTGTCAATAAAACAAGTTCTTGTGAGTTCAGTTTTATTTTGGAGTACTCTCTTCTGCCAATAGAGGAAATGTCAGGTTCCCACTATTGATTTTCATACCTTAATTGTCCAGTATCTTTCTTGATCATTAATAGCTGCACACTAGAGTATCAAATGTGGGATTTTTAGGGAAAAGTCTGCTTGTTAGCTTTTCTCCAATTTCAGTTTACTGATTGCCAGCAGGACTCAGCACATATGTGAAAATTCCTGGCTGAGCTGTGTTTCACAGCCCTAGTGTGATTTGGAATGGTTTGGACCTCCTGGTGGCATACCCCTGCAGCATACAGTTCTGAGGGCAGAGCTGTACTTGAAAGGTTCAGCCTTCTGAGAAAGAGAGTGTGCAGACCAATTATGTAGTGCAGGGATCATCCTGGAATGAACAGCCTTTTTCAGGTGGATGAAGGCTAGGGAGGTGATTCATGTGAGTTTTAGGCTTTTTCTCCCTGTTCCCCCAAAGGAAATGAAGTTAGATCATCTGTCCATTAAGAACAGTGTCTTGTAAACCTTTGTTATCTTGCACCCTCTTTCACCTGCCCAAGAAACCAATAATTGCCTTCCATTACTTCTGACGTAGATATGAGTGAAATTTATTACATTTATGATATATATGATCTCTTTCAAGTTTTGTTTTTTCCCCTCTACAAATTCATTCCAGGTTCCTTTCCCAGACTGAAACTCTGTATGAGTTTCATTTAAGCCATAATATTTACTCACCTGTTTCCTTATTGAGGCTAATAGCACCAGGCTGATAGAATCATTCTAGACCTTGAAAGCACCTCTGTCCTTGCTTAGGGACCAAACAAGCCTTATCAAATATTTCCCAAGACTGCTTGAACTGCTTAACAATAAACACCAGAGACATCTATCTTGAAACAAAGAATGCTGGAGAGGGAACCATCAGAAGGCAGAAGTGTGCATGTGTCCTTCATTCTCCGAAGCACTTTTCATCCTGGCCATTGCAAAAAAGCTGTTGTTTTCCTTGCATCTTTTTGATCTACAGAGCTACCAATGAGGCATCTGGGAGTTTGTGAGGCTGGCAGAGAAATAAAGCACAGCAGCTTTTCCCATGAACCTCCAAAATCTAATTCCAAGTACTAGTTATTTTTTGTGAAGTCATCAGAGGGTTAGAGAGAGATACACAGGCTGCCACTGGCAAGTAGAAATGAAGGTGATCAGTAGCTGGACATCATGGAACTGTACAGTTCACAAGGCCATGCAGTTCTGTTAGTCCTTTCTCTCTCCATCTGTCTGAAGGTGTAATAACCTGTCTGTTCTTTGGAGCTCAGAGGAGCTGAGGTTGTAGGTCTACGGTCTGTATTTGTAGCAATTTACAAAAGTTCATAGCCTGTGGACACTTGTAAGTTTAAAAAGTCCCAGATCTAGGTTGGTGTTTGTAAATCATCAAAGATGATCTGATCAAAGATAAATTCCAAGCCTAGGGCTATATGCTAGAAATGTGTAAATAACTGAAAGTGAACTGGGCTTGAAAGAGTGTCAGGAGAAGTTACAGAAACAGCATATATGTGTATATATAGTAATTCCAACTAAAATTGTTGAGTTGTAAATAATAGTCTTGGAAATCGTAAATTATACTTGCTGTCCAAAATTAAAAGTTGTATTCATTCATTTACCCTATGATGCCTTTTTTTTAGTGGCAGTCAGGCCCACCACCTCAGACAGATGGTGAATACTTCAGTCTAAACACTGACACTTTCTGTCAACTCATCAGATGAGTCTGACACTTTTAGTGTTGAGTAGAAACACTCAAGATAATTATTTTCTTTTCCAAAGTTAAAAGAAAAAAACCCAAAACACTGAGCACAACAAACCGCGAAGCAAACGGGAGGAATAATGGCTTTTCCCATGTTTAAAGCAGCAAAGCATTCTGTGTTTTATGACTAGACTATTAAATACCATCATGCATGGATCAGCTTTCTGTCTACATTTGAAAGACACAATGGCCTCGAGCTAGGTTTTGAAGTGTTATGGTAAACACAAATACATATATGACATGCTAGGTTCTTATGCTGTGACTCTCCACGCTAGCTGGTTTCTAACTACAGCAATAATTTTTGGTACATAGTTTGAAATGCAGCTTTTAGTCACGTTTTAATGATAATTTGCAATCAGTTTGGATTGCTTGTATTATTGGTATATTGTCAGTTATTGGTAGAACTCTTCTCACCGCTCTTAGGTGTTACTCAGCTGATCGTTTACTTATCAAATGCAGAAGAACCATTGATATACTCAACGTCAGACTTTCAAGTATTAGGAAAACTATTGTTGTATGGGCTCACAGATGTAGTTGGCCCATTTTAAATGGTTCAAGTTAATTATATTACTTTAAATATATAAATTATATCTATTACAATATATAAACCCCCCAGAGGTTTCCTCCTAAATATTTGCCCTAAACCAGGACAAAGAGTAAAATCAAATATTAATTGGAAATACCTTCAAATTTAGTGCAGTCTTGTTTTATACCTAGGCTCCTGACCCCAAGAACATAAACTAGAAAAATGGAGTTAAACCTACTGTTCCCTTTGGCATTTTTAAGGGAAAGTTCAGCATAGTCATCTGGGATAAGTGTGTTGTCAGGATTTCACCTTTTGTTTGAGGAATGGGTAATACCTTGCTTCTTCCTAAAGGAAAACTTTCTATTTCATCGTATATTCAAGTTTATATATTTCTTTTGGATATATTGTCCTGTCCAAGAAGTTTATTAGTTTATATAAAATGTATGTGTTGAGGATGTTACTGTATTTGTAGATATTTTCTAAAGTATAAATATTATTTACAAGGGCAGAAATCAGTAACAGTTGAGTGAAATTGCAGTAACTGAAATGTCAGAATCAAGACATCCTGCCCTTTCCAGTGACATTAACTTGCTTTACATCTTAAATTGGTGTAGAAGAGGAGTCCTGTGCTCTCTGAGAACAGATGATGGGCAGGATAGAAATTTTTAAAAATAAATGAAAACAATTGCAGTGTCTTGGATAAACCAACACCTTCTACACACTTTCTTTATTTTTCATTAAAATAATTTCAAAAAGAGATGAGTTATTCCTCAGTGCTGACACCTAAGTAACTTTAGTAAAGAAAAGAAAAGCCATCTCAAAGCAGGTGAGGAAGAGAGAACTATTAGTGTATAAACCTTCCAGCATAAAGCTCCTCATGAAAAGCTTTAGGTTTTCCTTGGGCAGCTGTCCCTGTTGATGGCACAGCTCTCTTCCCCACGCAGGTAATTGTATGCAGACTGACACCTATTGCACTGCCTGTTTGTCTCCCTGGCAACCAGCAGGAACAGTGAATAGCAGTAAAGGAGAGGGACTGCCCGTTTACCAGAGGCAGCAAACAGCGGAGTCATGGGGAAGTGAATGGGAAGAAAGAAAGAATAGAAAGAGCAAAAAAAGGAGAAATTATGGCATAAAAGACAAAACAGAAGCAGAAAAATATGACCTTAGCTGCTGGAGGGAAAAAAATATGAAAGAAACAGGAAAGCAAATTAAAGGGGGGGAAAATTTAGGCAATAAGGTGAAAAGGAGAGAAATTGCACCAATAACAGAGCTCAGGGCTACTCGGGAATCAAGTGACAGCAGGAGCTTGTTGTGTGGAACGTAGGAGAAAAATCAAAATCATAAATAGATAAATATTGAAACAGAAAAACATTATAGTAGGCTAGAAACAATTTTGTCAAAGAATTGTTGACAACACAGGCTGGAGAATATCCCAGAAAAGAAACTGGGGACTGGGTGCCTAGGAATTTGCACTGGCATGGGTGGGCAAAGTAAAGCTGGTAGGTTGCTGAAGCAGAGCTGCATTTAAGTTTGTATCATTCTTCCCCCACATCACAACTTGCACAGGTTATCAGTGGCTTCCTCCCAACCCCCATCCCTGCTTTTGCTTCATAAGTTGCATTCATACATATCACAAAAAAGGGAAAAGGTAAAAAGGCAGAGCAAGGCAGTATAATGTAATATTATTTAAACACAAACGTGAATGAAAAAGGATGTAGTGGCGACCCTGACTCTGTATGTCCTGAAATGGTAAGAGGTGAAGATTTCTGGGGGGGGTTGCAAAGAAATGCAGTTGAAAAAAGCCTTTCAGCAGTTCCTTGTGAGAATCAAGAGGCAGCATAGAACACAGCCTCTGCCCTGTGCTGAGGTAACTGACTTGTAAAGCAGCTTTGATCTGAAAAAACAGGAGAAGCAGAAAAAGGAGAGATGAGAATGTATGTGTTCTCACCCAAACACTCTGCATTTCACCTGCATCCATCAGGCCCACTCTTCCTATAGAAGAGTGACCCTAAAAATGGGAAATTCATTGGTGTGGTTGTCAGATGGAATTGCAGAGGGGTGATATACAAAGGGACCACACAGAACTGTAACCAAAAAATGCATCAAAAGTCTTCCCTGAAAGATGCAACATTTCATAGGTAAATAACTTCACAAAATGGAAGAATGGTCTTGGCTATAAGTTATTGACGTTGTGCACAGCACTTTTCAGAGGAGATCAATCCACACAGTGAGTTAATTGTAGCAATATGAAGTATAATGTTCCTGGTAGCAGATCTGCAGCCTAGATAATCACGTGTGCTGGTAACATTGGGATTGCACTGCACTTAGAAGTAAAAATAACTGGCCATGTCTGAAACAATGTGAAATACAGGGCCGTGAATCACAGAGCTCATTTATAAAATCCTATATATTTATTGAATATTTTTTAATTGAAATTACTTTCTTGCATGGCTTATTTGAAGAAAACAGCTTTATGTGCCTTGAAAATCTGTAATTTTCTGGTGTGTGGTGTAGTTGGGCTTATTAATCTTTGCATTGTATCACATAAGTACTCAATGCATAATATTCTGTGAAATTATTAGGGTACAGGAAAATGGTAATAAGTGGAATATTTATAACTCTGAACAAGTTCTCAATCTTTTTTGGGGAGAGTGATTCCACATGGCAGTGCTTGTGCACAAAATACATTGGTGAAGGATATTTGCGATTGCAGGCAAGAGGATATGAAAGAAAAAGTTGAGCACAAAAATTACCATCAATGTCTAGTCCTGCACAATGTCCAAAATGGTTTTAAATAATTATGTACCTTGCTATTCAATTTCTTTCATGGAAGTCTCCTGATGCATCTGTAGATTTGTCACACAAGCATTTGATAATTCAAGCACAATTGCCTTAACCATGATTCAGAAAATAGTGAAAATAATACATGAAGGGGTAACAGGGAATGAGCATGTTGTCTATGTCTGAGTTAATGTCTGCAAAATTGGGCTGTGAGAAATAGAAATGTTGACTTTTCACGTAGAATAAAGACAGATATAATTCAGGATTTAATCTTCATCTATGTCAAATCATTCCACAGATGATCTCCAAGTGGAGGAGGATAAATGGTAGAAAGAGAAATTTTACTCTGTGTTTTTCCAAAAAGAGCCAAAAGTAGTCTAACTTCTTTGCCAATAAATGGTATGCATTATGTTATCTTTTTATGTATCTGATACCTTACTAGCATTGCCGTAGGAAAGCAAGAGGCTAATTAGGTAGGTAAAGTTTTGTTCTTACTAAGGAATCTTGAAGCTCTATTTATACAAAAATTAATGAGAAAATAAGATCATAAAGAATTTCTTACTAATTTTCAACTTGAAGTATGAGGTTCAAGAGAGCTCAGAAATTTCCTTATTTGAAATCTGCTGCACAGCTGATAAAACGTGTCAATATGCTGATGTTACTTTACTGTGTTAATAATAATATTGTCTTTGTGCTGTGCACAAACATTAAACTTGTCTGAATTAACAAAAAAATGACGGGGTGTTTATTACAACACTCATTTTTAAAAAGATGGATTTTGTTACTGCATATAAACACTTGTAAATGTATTAGCTGAGTATTACAGTTTCATTTAGCAAGTCTGGTTAGTAGAATTGTTTTAATGTTCTTTTTAGAAAAAAATAAAGGACTGAAGGTCTTTTTCTTTCACTGAAATTTAGCAGTCCTGTTAAGCATTTACTGGCTTATTTTCTAGGCTCACTTTTTTTCCAGCTGTGAGTGGGAAACTTCAGGAAATCATTCCTAAAAAGTACCTTGAGGTGACTAAATTGCTACTACCCTTATGTCAAGATGGACAAATTGAAAATCTGCCAACCACAGTCACCAGTGCAAGTCCTGCTGGACTCCCACCCAAACAGATGACACGTTTTGCCTCCTCTGTGATGCAGATATGGGGGATTGATAGTTTCAAAGGTAGGAAGCTCTAGACCAACCTTGTAGATGCTGAAAGCAAGTGGCATTCCTCCCCCTTTCCTTTGTCTCCCCATCAGAATAAGAAATACTGTCATAGGAAACCCTGAAATCATTTTAGAGGCTTTTCTTTCAATTGCAATGGCTTGAGTGTCCACAGTCAGCAGCAAATAGGAAACAACTGTGTGGTACCTGGTCTGCTTTGAGAGGGTCTCCTAGAAGTCTGCAAGAAACAGCCAAGCCCTTTTTATCAAGAGGAGTGGTACTTGCAGAGCTTTTCGTGTCTTGTGTTGCATGCTGGTAACACTGCCCTTTCAGAAGGCATTGTTTGCACACTATGAAAATGAAACAGCAGTGCTAGCAAATGGCAAACCCAAACTTACAAACAGGACTGAACCAACTCTCGTTAGTGGCCTTTTTGTCCTCATTACACAATACAGAACTGTTTGGGAGGGGTTTCTACGCTGCTGACAATTTGTTTTATTATATTACAGTGGGTATGGTGCTCAGGCTCTGTTAATGGCATTGCCATTTTACAGATGGGTACACTCAGGACCAGAAAGGTTGAAATCTGAGTGTTAGCAGTAGTTAGGGTTGAAGAGATGGTTTAAGTGTCAATACTGTGGCAGTCACAGCTGAGAGGAAAGGCAGGGAGTTCTAGTCTGATACTCAAGGTGCCTAGCTGGCATTCCTTCACATGGCACAAACTGAAACATGTTTTCAGAAAAGGTTCTGCATCTCAGATGTCCATATGGAGAACTGGAACAATAGTATTTGTTTTAATTCAAATTCAATAGTTAAAAGCAGTAAGATTAGGAATGGCTGGGTCCCATTAAATAGTTGAGTAGCTAGAAATTCTGTGACATTTAACTGTTGTTGAAAGCTAGATTAATTTTCATCTTAGAGAACATAATCATCTCAAAGCAGAAGTTACTTAGTAAATCTTTTTATAGTAACAACCCTTCTTACTTTTTTTAAAGCTTTAAAACAGTATTTGCCTTTAGGATATGTGCCAAGTACTTGGTGATTATAAAAAAATAATCAATGTGTTTTTGCTAGTATGGATTTGTACTTTTATGAGTGGATCTTGAAGAGAAACAATGGTCAAAATAAGATATGTATCCTGTAATGTGTTATAACTGTTTTGTGATGTTGACTGAATGACTGAAAATCCTCTAATTCAAGAGCTCCAACTTAAAACTTCTGTATCTTTTAAATACAGAAATCCTCTCAGGTGCAAACTGATCAATCTCTGTGCCCTGCTCACAATTGACATTACTTTTGTAGCCTTTCACTGCTAAACTTCTGTTTGCGTTTTGGGACATACAGTCATAATCCCTTTCTAAAATTCTGGTTTGTGTTCACTGAATCTCTGTAGCACCATAAGATATTTTGCCTATTCATAGACAGTTTGAGCTTAAAAGTGCTTTGCTGTGAAGTGGCACAACTACATCGTGACTTTGTTGGGTGCTTCAGGGCTCAAACCTCCAGTACAGCTCCAGGGCAGGCAGAAAGGAGAGTTACAGCCCAAAATGTGCTAGCAAGATTCAACAGGGTTCATGTGTCAGTCAAAATTTGGTTCAATATACAGTGAACAGTTTCTATATTTATTGTTCATTTCCTTTGTTTCTTAGCGCACAGGATTGTTTTCAGGACTCTCAAGTCATTCTGTCTTTATTTTGCCAATTAGAAGGTCTGTCTGTGGTATATGCAGATTCCAATATAAAGTTAGTGAGAAAAATTCCTTAGAATTAGTAGAGGAGCCCAAAATTTCAAAATCTCCGGGTTCCAAGAGCTTTGTTACATTTGTTACGAAATACTACCTGCCTTTGTTAAATATTGAAACAGCTTATTCAGTTAACTTGTTCTAAATTCTTCTAAAATCTGTGTTTCTAATAACTGGGTCACTTTGGCACAAAAGAAACAGCAGCTTCAATATTCAGTTAGTGTTTAAAAGCCGACTGTTGGTTAGATTTCATGTTTCCTATTTAGGCCTTGAGTTTTTATGCTTTCTCCAAGTTCCTTTGTTTGAGACTTGATAGTAACAGAAAGAGGAAAGCTGGTGAGTCCTTTATGGTTTGATCATTGTAGCTTAACTTTTCCGTGGTTCCACAAAATGTATAAGTGAGTGTGTTTGAGTAGGATTAATATAGTATGGGCATTCTTATTCTGGGAATAAAAATTCATCCTTCAATAGTTATCATCAAAGTGTGTCTGCTTTTTCTGCCTCCTCCAGTGGTCTTTCTAATAGAACAATTACTTGTGAAGGCAAGTGATTAGAAAAAGAAGACAGGTTGCAGGTGGCAAATATTTTCAAGGTTAATAGCCAATTTGTAATTGAATATAGTGACCTTAGGGAAATATAAGGATTCGTAAATGAAAAAAATACAGGGGATTTGCACTTCATTGCTCAGCTCTATTGACCCCAAAATGCAACCACTACATAGGAACTAACAGAAAGTTGGTGGTTGTAAATAATACCCCTTACTGGTGACAACACCATGAGTGTTCATCATAATAAATACTGAGAATGGAGAAATATATAATTTAAATAGAGTCTGGGACAACACAGTACAAATTATAGTAATGTGATGTTCAAAAAAATGCTTGGGTTTTGACATAAGTACCAAATGTGTGCTATCTGCTTAGGTTTGCTTTTTGTGTTAACGTAAAAGTTGAAAGGTCTGTCAAATGGAGTCTCCTTTTCCTATGAGATTGTCTGTGGAAGTCAAGTTAAGCAGTTCAAGATTTTAATTTTTAAGCTCTGGCCTAAAAGCAGAATAACTTCCTGATGTGGGGGTTTGTTTTTGCATGATTTTTTTGAAGGCTTGTCGCCACACAAATATTCAGCAAATAAATGTGTTGTTTCTTGATATTTTATATCTAAAATCTAAATATATATTTCTATAATATATATCTATCGTCATTACTGTTTTTTCTTTTCATTCTGCAGTTCATTGTGGAGTGTCATGGGAATACACTTCTTCCCCAGTTTTTGGGCATGTACCGGCTTACTGTTGATGGAGTTGAAGTATATATGGTTGTTACAAGAAATGTGTTCAGCCATCGTTTATCTGTTTATAGAAAATATGATTTAAAGGTGAGAAATAACTGCTGATCAAATAACTGACAAAGTAGCTGAAAATCTTTACTATAACTGTTTGATTGCGCTGATGCTTGAATATTGCTCAGAATTTTAATTAATTTAAAGCTGTGCTATGCAAAAGCCAGCATAACTGATTTAATTCTGCACCTAGATTTAGCCAAACTAAAGGATGGTTTTGTAGGAGTTATACAAATTTATTTATTTTGTGCATTTTTAAGCTCAACAATTTAGTATGTTTGCTAAATGTGCAAGTGGTTAAATGTAAAACTCTTCACACTAGTGCAATAATAATTCTGCTTCTTATAGGTTTTTATCAACATTATGGAAAGCCACAGTTGATTCTGCAGAGAGCTTTTATAAACAACTAAATAGCATCATTTGAATAAATAAATGCTACTAACAAAGTACATCACAATTGCAAAAGCTTAATAATTTATGCAATTTTTAAAAATAATTCAAGTGGAAAGGAGAAGAATCTTTAAAAAACCAAAACGTCTGCTTTTATCATAAGATCTGTTTTACTTGTCTTTCAGAAGCTTTTTCTGCTAATTTTAATTTTGAGAGTACTTAATACACAGTTCTTACAACAAATACCCAAAATGTAGTCTTAGTCTTTCTACCCAAGGGATGGTATTTTAATTTCCTCTGTAAAGTATCCCCTTTGAAACCTACTTCTTTCTAATATGTTTAATTTCTATGTGCTGAACCACTAAGTGCATCTGCAAGCTTGTTTTAAGATGTTCATTTATCATTCTGTATTAAGAGATTTGTAATGCTATATAGAGCACCATCCTTTCCTACTGTCAAGTCTCCTTAGCAATTGCTTAGATAGATGACTGAACTTGATTTATAAGAACGGATTTACAGGTTGTCAACAATTTACTTTCTGATATTTAGTATTATTGGTAGCAGTTGTTACCAGAGGAAGTTACTTTATTTTTTTTAATTTGTGAGAACTGTGATTTAGAGCATCATAATGTCCAGATGCATTAAAAAGGGCCCAAAAGCACAACAAAAAGAAACAGTAATCATATACAGTATGTTCATAATATTGGTGTCAACAGCTCTTGCTGTTATTTCCCTCTGTGATTGCTTCTGTACTCTATTCAGTTTGTCCAGCTGGACAGCATTGCTTTAACTTCTCATGCAATTCAAATTTAACATCAATATCATATTCCTCAAAACAAACTCCTTCACTGAACAGATTTATAGTGACACTGTATATGTTATAAATTACTTTTTCTCGATATTCTTTGCTGTGGCATCTGCAGTGGTAGATTTAGAGTCCTTTTTTGTACATGAATATTTTTGACACCAGCTTAGAATTCAGTTTGTAGAACAAGTCTCTGCCTCTGTAGGTACACAAAAAAAAGGCCATAGATCAGCGAAGGATTTCAAAGGTTTTTTCTTGGCCATGGATGCATTTTGTTAAAATTATTTCAATGTCATTTTTTTTCCCAAATGTCAAATTTGGCATCCTCCCTAATTTTTACTATTGTGAATATTTTCCTTCAGTTTGCTTTTCAGTTGATCTTTTTTCTGTCCTAATAGTCTGTTGGAGCACAGAATACAATATAAAAGGTGTCTCCTGAGTAAACTAAAACATTAGGCTTTTACCAGGCTTTATTATCACTTAAGAATAATTAAATCCCTGCTTGCTGGGCCATAAATAATAACTGAGAGATACTGTCCCATATTTCTTTTCTCTCCATCACTTCTGAGTTTTCTCAGTTTCTTTCTGTAAACAGAATAAAACATGCTATAAAGGAATGTGTTTGGGCATCCTCACATTCTCTAAAATAGTAGGACTCCACTCCAACAAACAGCAGAGCTAATTTACTCATCTTTCAATGTCCAGTTACCATATTTGTAGTTACTATTTCTTGCAGTGCTATTATGTGATAAACAAATGCTGGGTATTTAAAGATGTGGTCCTGCTCTAAGAAATTTGTAAGGAAATATATGCAGTCTCTTTTTTTGTCAACTCCAGGATATTCAGAAAGCACCATATTGCCCACTAGTTTTAATCTAAAAGAAAATCCAAAATGTCTTTGGCAAGCACTGTAAGTCTTGAGAATCCATAGTTGGTCTCTTCTTTTTACTTCATATTGCTATGAGTTGCATTGTTCTTGTTGGTACTTTATGATCTTTTAAATGCTTTTTGCATTTTTATTGTATGACATCTTTTTCAAATGTGTATTTTAAATGTCCAAACAGTTATACAGAATAGGCTATTCCCTATCCATACAGCTGAATTGGCACAAAAAGATGAGAAGTCTGCGAAGTAAACTGAACTTCCAGCATGATACACTCAAAATGAGGATGAGAGATGAGGAAAAGCTCCAGGAATTAGGTGGAAAATAGATGTAGAGCACTTGAGGATTTAATCCATCTTTCTTCTCTCATGATGCATCTTCTTCACATGATTGAAGCAGTTCAGCAGCCCTGGACATTCTACCTACTGTATCACCTTTCTTTAAAACATTTCTCAAGTTCAAAAGGATACAATTCCTCTACTTTTTGACCTGTTATCGTAACATTTTCAAATTAGTTTCTGACATATGCACATTTTTAGATCCATTTTTTCTGTTTCAGGGCTCTACTGTGGCTCGAGAAGCCAGTGACAAAGAAAAGGTATGGTGCATTTCTGTTTCTTTTTCAATAAATTAACCTGCTAGCTAGACTCAGAACAAACAAAACCAGTGCTATTCTGCCCCTTTTCTTTTTTTTTCTGCCATATTCTTCCCTCTTGAGTTCCACTTTATCCCTCCATTATCTTTCCTCTGTTTCCTGCAGACCTTTGAATATTGGTTTCAAAGGTGTTGAAATTTCAGAGGTAAGTGAGCCAGTCCTCTACCTCCTCCTTTTCTCTTCTCTTAGTGTCTTCAGGGCCTGCCCTATGCTAGGAAAACATCAGAATTTTGTTCCCTTCTCTCCTGCTTCATCTTTTTTCTCTTCCTATTTTAATATTGAGATTTATGAATACTCCATGTCAGTTAATGGAATTATGTGATGAGACACCACTTCTAAACTGAGTGCAAAGATGAACCAAACCTTGAGTTGTGAGAACTTTTGAGTATGTAAAGCTCATGCAAATGACTGACAGACTTAGGTGTGCATGGAGCTACAAGAAGAGACATTCTCCCTCAAAATCTGGGCTGAAACTTTGGTCTAAACAGAAATAGATTGCTTTGTTTTTCTTCACCTCCAACTTCAGTTCATTTGGAAAATTCAATGTGCTCAATTTTACTTTGTGGTTTTAGCAAAATAGCCAGATGACATTTTAGGAGAGGTTTCTCTGGAGATTCTACAGATAATTGGAAGTGGAACATAGTCCCCATCATCTAAGACTTCTTAGATCTCAAATTTGGGTAGTGTCTAACAACCCATGGCCCTTATTTTCTCAGTTTGTCCAAGCTTTCCTCCTGAATTAGCATGAGGTCATTCAACAGTTCACTTAAGAAGCTTCATTTTACGCTGTTCCCAAATTCCATTCAGATCATTGGTTTTTCTCCTAAGCAGTAGTTGTACCATACCTGCCTCTCTGAGTCCCTGCAGATCACACAACTGCACTGAGGAACAGGGGATGTGCAGTAGCTGTCAGTTCTCACTGCATGAAAAACTCTGTGCCAGGTTTTTCCACCTTTCCTAAGGCATGATGGAACACTTAAAATTCTTCCTCCAGCATTGCCCCCCGTTGCATGTGGGCAATACCATGCCCCATGTGCCAGCTGCAGTTATGAGTGCCAGCATCAGCTCTCTTGCTGTACCAGGCCCTCAAGATCATGTCTTGGATGGTCTCTGTTCTTTCCTTGTCATCTGTTTTTGTTTTTGTTTAATGGCACAACTGTAGTGTTTTTAAAGTGGAGGGATTAACCCTTCAGTGGCTTACAAACAATACCCCATGTCATTGCAAACCTCTGCTGTACTATTAAATTAATCCAATAGAAAGGAGGAGGATCAATAATTTGGATGGGACTGATCCAGGTTGCAATATTAATACTTGGAATAGTAATATAAAATTTAACATTATGTGTACTCAGTTATTTAGGACCTGATACTATACAGATGTTTAGTAAGAAGTTTTGAGCAGTTTTAGCAATATGCCTCATAATAATAAATAGATTAATAATAGTACATGTAACATATAGTTAGTACATTGAGTGAGAACCTCAAAGAAACAGTGCCTTAATTTTGCTCCTGTATAAGTTCATGGCAAAATTGCTGTTGAACTTGCTTATAGATAAATTGAAACAAAATTGGGTAGTTTTATATAACTGCATACAACAACTCTTCTGTAAATTTAATGCGAAATCATAACTTCCCTAAGGCAGATAAAAAAAATTCTTATCTACTTCACACCTAGAACCTTCCCTTTGATTTTGAGTACTTCTCTGAAAGAATGCAGAAAAGCCTCATCCCCCTAATTGTTATTCTGCTATTTTAATAGTTTGACTTCTTGGGGGTGGAACTGCACAAAGCTTATTGTTGTTGTAAGCAGACAGTCCGAGACTTTCAGAACAGCTTTTTATCACTCATCATTCCCCTCAAACCCCAGTGCAATGCAGCAGAGAAATTACAAGCTTACATTCAGAAAAAAATATTTCTAAGAAAGGGAATTACTAGGTAGGCTTCTACATTCATAAAGGGAGAACATCTTATACTTTGAGACTCTTAGCGATTCAAGCAAGGGAAAATCAGTATTTTCCTTATTTGCATGGGTTTTGTTTAAGTTTAGGATTCTGCTATTTGATTTGAAAGGGCCAGAATACATTTTGCCTGTGGATTGCAGATGTTCAGAACATTTGTTATCACTATAATCTGAACCTCCTGCAGTAGGCATGACAACAGATTTACTCACTTAAATTACTCAAATGTTTCTAACACACAGCTTATGGCTTAAATAAAAGAAAAGGAAAGTTTGGTTCTGAAACTCTGAGCAGTGCTAAAGGCTTGCTGTTATGAGATGTGCCCTGATTTCAGGACCTGAGGACTCTGTTGACCTGAATATGTAAATTATTCCTAAGGTCCATTATTCCTAAGTAGCAATTGAAGCCCTGTAGCATGTTTTTTTATTTCCATTTTCTCTTAAGTAGGTGTCAGTGTTTCAAAATTTTTGTTGTCATCTGTGAGAATCTCAAATTAATCTTAAGATTTGCAAACAACTGGGAAAATTTGACTTGAATGGGGGTGGGAAAAGGCATTTTAGCAAATTCTCTGAAGTGATTTTGGCGTCTCTGTCATAGAAGAAATTGCCCTGAGGGTTTAAACAAAACCAGACAGTCTGAAAACCTTAGCTGCTGTAGTAAATTATTAGCTGATTTTTAGCCAGATGCAAGCTAAATCATCAATTTATTAATATTATCTTGAAATGACATTAATATTAATAGAATTTCAATTAATGTCAGTATAATTACTTATTATAACAGTATGGCTATTCACATCTGAGAAACAGTGAAAAAAGAAAGGTAGCTTTTGGTGCTAAAATGTATGGCTAAAATGTCTGGCAATTACTAGTTTTTATATGGACCTTTAGGTAATTCATATTGAGGTTCAAATGGCAACAGTCAAGTAATCAAATGGTTTTTAGAAGATCAAGAATAATATGGTTACTTCTCTTAATGCTGCAGAAGTCAGAAAAAGGAGAGCAAGTCTTTCAGTCACATTCTAAGGCAGACTGTAAATTTTAGATAAATTACTTTGTAAAGGCAAATTTGGTAAAATTTATGTTCTTGGATCTTTTTCCTATCAAACGAAAACTTATTTACTCAGTTAATAAAGAAGAGACAAATACACAAAAAGATTTAATGGATAAGAAATTGGAGAAAAATATATAATTCTATCTTAGTTTGCTAGTGTAAAATAGGTTTTAGTATTCAACATTTTTAAAAATAACTTTTTAGGAAAAAAGTTGCCTGAGAATGGTACTTCTCCATCTTGTTTGCAGTTTACCTCCTGTTTGACTGTCTTCAGCTGTTTAATATCCTAACATATGGATGGGCAGCTCCAAAACTGTCATTTCAATACTTTGTGATAATCAGTGCAGAAACAGCACCCTTCCCTTAAATTTCACCTTAATACACAATTCCTTACATTTGTGTTACAAATTATACTTCTCATAATAAAGGCCTCACTTTCTTGGCAACATGTACCATCACATGCACTTACAGATGCCTTGGATTTTAAAAGAACAGTATGTTTCAACAGTTGTCAAATTCTGACAGCTGCTCCTTTTTATTTTTTTGGGCTCTACTATTTTTAAAATTTTTATTATTTTAGGAGTGGGCATTTTCTATTCATTCTTTGGACAATTTTGCCCTCTTAAGTGAAAAGAGGATAATGCAGAACTCCCCTGGTGGTCTGGCTGCACGCAATTATGCCATACTTGCAGTACTACATCAAATTAGCAGTAACAGCTGAGTCTGCTTGTGCTGATAAAAGAATCTAAGCTGTTGCTTGTGAGTGAGCAGCTCAGAAAGGAATTAGAAGAAAAATAAAACCTAACTGAACTGATGCCCACCACATTTCATCTTTCTCTAGCAATTTTAGAGATTATAACATGTTTTTAAATCAATCCAGAACTGGTTGCATTGCTACATCTGTGGCATTGTATGTGTCATTTCATAAATCACCATAAATGCAGGAAAATTATAGTAAATACAATTGAATAAAGGATTTTCTATTCAAGTTTCTTTTTGGAAAAAGATTACCATATTTGATGCTATGTTACATTTTAATTAAATTGTATGCAAAATATGTCCCTGTGATAATTAGATTGGAAGCTGTCACTTAGACATTAGCTTTGTGTTTTGCTTTATATATTACAACATATAGGAATTAATTGATTTCTGAGAGGGAAAGCAAAATTTAAGGAAGGGCTAGAGAAGAGGAGCATAGCAACAAGATCACTCAGTCTTGACTCAGTTTTGGGTTTTTTTTACTTTTGGTGTCACTATGTAAAACTTTATTCAAGGTAGATCATTCCAAAATCTGAGCTATGTTTTCCTGCTGTTTTAGAATTGCTAATTTCAGAATACCATTTTCGTACTTATCTCTTATTAGTGATTTCAGTCCCCTTCATGTGCTGATTTCACACAACAGACTTGAGAAGTATCTTAGATTTATCTGTGAAAGAAATCTAAACATTGCAACGTACAGATTATAACTTTCAAAACATCACACTGCAACGACAGGGAGAGACATTCAGGGGTTTGATTTCAGCATTTAGCCTTCTCATGACACCAACCCTATTACATTTTTTCCAAACAAATTACTAGTTTGCCTTTGTTTGGTTTGGGGGGATGAAGGGGTGTTTTGTTTTTGTTTAAAGTCTGCTTTCCATATGTTAAAAGAATTTTTAAAATAACAGGGGAATTTTGTGTTGCATTTTATGTGCTGCATGTTCATTTTACAGCAGGAAGACATTAATGCTAGGGATAATTCTGGATACATTTCCTTGAGCATTGAAAAGACAGTTTCTATTTTGATACATGCTTGAGTACTTAACCCTTCTACAGCATCCTGCACAATTTTTTTTTGTCCTACAAAAATGTTTATTGTACTGGCTAAAGCCATCCCAGTGTTTCCCCTCAAACCCTGTTTTGGGGTTACAGCCCTATTTCCATTGCCTTTTACAGTCCTGTGATGCCAAGAGGAGCTGCAGGTCCTTGTTTGTATAGAAACCCCTGGCTAGGGCAAGGTAATTTGTGCAGCAGAAGTTTGGAGCCAGCTCACTAACTTTTGGAGGCAAGAAGCTGCATAAGTCAGCCTTCCAAATGAAGTTATTCTTCCATCTTGTAGATCTAGTGACTCCAGACTTTTGATTCAATTCAAGATCACCTGTTCCAATTATTGCAAACTATATTCAGCATTATAGCCTTTTTTCTCCCCCAAATACTGCCTTCCATATATGCTGATGAGCCCAGTACTTAAAAAAAAATGATGTGTATGTGGGCCATTTGCTGTTAAAAAGTCCAGGGTGTGGACCTTCACTCTTGGCAGATGTTTTACATAATTTGCAAAAGTTATAAATTGTAAGTCAAATTTTTCCATGATTATCTGCACAAATAATGTGATTTGTGGCTAGTTCCAGAGAAAAAACAAGGCTGCTTATGCAACATTTCTCCTAAAACCTAAACCTTGTCTTTATTAGATGAGAAATTGCTGCCAGGTCATAAGGACAATAAGTCTTTTTCCTTTTTCAATCACTTACTTGGAAACTTACCTGACCTACAGCTATTCTAGCAAGCTGCTTCCAAAGTGCCAGCATTACTGTTAGCTATGACCATTATTTTTGATGTCATGATGCATACAAAATCCTTTTGGGGAAACAAAATTGCTAATATTCATTTCAACTCACTAGGATAGGATGCTGATTGAGATATCATAAGAAATATATAAAAATTATTTCCATGTTCATCTAGAAATAAAACTTCATCTGGTTCTTACATTCCAAGATTTTTTTTTTAACTCAAAACAGTATCAGCTCTTACACTATACTTTTATTTTGAATGAGATTTTACACATTCTGCCATCTTAGTTACTTAGAAATCTTTATTGATTTTTAGCCTTTCAAAGGCATTGAAATCTTCTACCATTAAAATTCTCTGTGACCATGGCAAACCTTGGAATGCAAACCTGAAATGTGCCGATAACACGCTTTCTTAATAAATAAATATTTTATATTTGTAAAATCTGTTATGCCTTTCTTGCATCTTTAAGTAGGAGATTAGAAACAGTGGAGGTGGTTCAGAAAGAAAATCTATTATTAATTTAGTGGAAGTAGTTAGATGCTCATCTCCTGTGCAGCTCTTAAAATATTTAGTTCTTTAATGACAGTAATATGTTCATTATAATGAATTACACTCTAGGAGAATCTTTTTCCAACAAGGATTTTGCTTCATTGGAAATATTTGAGACATCATAAAAAATTAACCATATCAATTATTTCATTAAAGCAAAGTCTCAATTTTTTTCATTCAGATAATGTTCTAAACTGCCACAATGTGATTCTATTTGTGTTTATTTCACTGTGTAAGAAATGAACGTAGTAGGATTTTTCAACGTGAATGAATGTATTATTAATTTTGCATAACTACAAGAGCCCCTCCTAGCTGAATATTTCATAGGTTTTGTTTCTTAAATTCACTAATCAATTTTAAGACAAATTTCAGCTAAAGTACTACTAGAATCACTACAACCAGTGGCTGTCTTCAGTAAGATATGGGACTGCAGCAGTACCCTAAGACTATTCAGCTTTAAATAAATAGGGAGAAGAATATTGCCTAGCACACATACACACAAAAAAAGATGCTTTGTCTAGTAACACCTAGACAGAGGGAAGAGAATAGGCTGGGAGGCACTGGCACAGAGCTTTTTAGCTTGAGTTGCTTAGATGGGACCCTCTGCTTTTGCTTTGTCCTTTTTCTTCACATGCTTGAGTACTGGCTTTTAACTTACACGGTTCTACACTTGCCAAGTCTTTACAACTGGGTATTTGGGTGAATAAAAATTACTTTCTATAAATATTGTCAGAGGGGTGATCATGGGCTGGGGGAGCCTGCATACAAGGCAGAGAAGAGTTTGGCTTTTTGGGAGTGCTGACTCACTGCCCGGAACATCCTTGGGAGTACCCCTTGGGTCTTGTGATGACAGGCAAGAACTGCAGCAGTGTCAGCTTTGCTAGCTCACTTTTATTAAAAATAGATCAGAGACAAGGTTAAAGTGAACTATGGCACCTGCACAACTGGCTTACCAGCCCTAGCATCTTCCAAAAACGACACTGCTTGTAATTTAGATTTATTTTTACTGCTGGAGGAGTGTCCTCAGTGGCGAGGCAGCTTCCCCTCACACCCCGCTGGTGTGGTGGGGCTGTGCTCCACGGGAAGCCTGCGGCAGAGCCTGGAGGCAAACAAGCATCTCAGCATCTTAACCACAGCACATCCTCCCTCTGTGCTCACCCCCCCAGCTTTGAACAGCATTAGGAGGGGGTTTTTTTCTGTGTTAATGGGTTTGTTTCACTTTAACCTCTGCCTAATTCAATCAATAACTTCGATATAGTAGGTGGATAAATAATCTGGGGATTTTTTTTTAAGTGATTTTAGGCTAAAAATGGAGGAAGCTTGGTTTCCTGGATTCTTTTCATTATTGCTTCATCTTAAACTATTTCATCCAAATCTCCTCTCCATTCTTAAGCATCCCACGCACCAGATTCCATCCTCTGGTGTTGGCAGCATCCCTGGATCCACAGTCCTGCCTCTGCAGAATTAGCCCTGTCCGTGGGACACTGCTCAATTGAGTGTGGTGATCTCTACAGCTGTTAGCCTGGAATGCTTATCTGATGTTACCCTTCCTTTTTTGTGTCCTAAACCTATTACTGAGTAGGCCAGAAAGAAAATCAATGCATGCTGTGCAGTCATATTGTGGTAAACAATTCACTGTGAGCTACAAAAAGTGTCCAGCATTGTTTTTGAGTAAAGCAGCAGAGCACTGCTGAACAACTCCTTGGAAGTGGAGTCTGGGATGGATGGATGGATGGATGGATGGTTATAGTTTCATCTCAGGTGCTTGGGTATTTGTTTTCCTTTCGTTTTAGATATAAATAGAGGATCACTATTAGAGGGTATTTTAATGTATCGGAATGTTCTAGATGCAAGACAGTAATAATTCAGAGCAGCCACACTAGGACCTTATATTTTTTTCAAGCTTCGTAGGTATCAGGATGTCATGGATTTAATGATGGATTTGTAACTATTACAATGTTACTAATTTCTTAAGTGTTCTTGAGCAGTTATTGGAAGAAAAAGATCGCTTTCCTCAACAAAAGTATCATTGTGGGATCGCAAGCAATTCACTAATTCCAGGTCCAAAATATTAACTTGGACAGTTGGGAAACTGATTATTTTGGCCTCTTCGGTGCACACAGCCCAACAGCAAAAAGAACTTTTGGCCATTGTGATGATCTGTAAGGGCCTTTCACAGTCTGCTGTGGTACTCACATTTTAATGCTGTCCTTACCAAGATAGACATATTGGAGCAGAGAAAAGAACCTCTCAGATTCTTTTCCTTACTGTGTCATGGGAAGAAAATAAACTTTATGAAAAATACCATCTCCAGTAAAATTATAAACAAAGTCTGACTAGTTAAACTTATGGCGGACATTCCTGTAGGCTGATCTTAGCTCCCTTTTATTCCTAGCAGAAGGACTTTCAGATTAAGGGGAAATTCTTTTATTTAGGGTGCTCATTCTTGGCCATTGACAGTTCATAGGAATTGCAGCACTGGTTGTTCTGTAACATTTCCTTTGTGAGGAAAACCTGTTCTCTATACTATGGATTAAAGGTGGGGCAGGAAGAAAGGCTGTTCATTGCTCTTAATGGGCCAATTTTTTAAAAGCTCTGATTGCCGGAGTTTAGTTTGCTTCAGGGACCAAATGCCCTGAAGGAACCGCTCTTTTGATTGTCATTTTGCTGGGGTTTTTTGAGTAAACTTATAGTCACTGCCCTTTAAAAACAGAGCCCATTTGAGATGTGTTAGTACTGAATCAAGTGGTTATTCTGACTTTCCTAAAGTCTGTTGCAAATGACTTAATGAGGGAGTTGAAGACAAAGATAATCAAGTTGCTCCAACATCAAGAATATTTAATTACAAATTGAAGAGGCTGTGGTCTTCTCTGGCATTTACTGCTTTTAAACAGCATTTCATAATTCATGTTCATTTGATGCTTTTCAATAATTATGTGGTATTAGGCACTTGTAAACATTCACAGTAGTTGTGCAAAATGCAATCCAATCTGACTTCCTCTGTAAGAGCTGATGCAGGCCCTTTGTTATGAGGTACAGATTGTTCTGACTTTGCTCATTGCTGGTCACTTTGACAAATTACATCTTGGAAGAAGCTCAGTGCAAATCAGTGTTCCATGCAAATCTGGTATTGAGTGGGGATTTTTTCCTAGCTACATTTGCTGCCCAGTAAACACACACCTTCTAGGCCATTTCCAGGGGAGATGAGCTGAGGAAAGAGCTCCATGGGTGCAGTTAGGGAGAGCTGTGTGCTGTGGAGGAGAGGCAGCTTGGAGGATCTCTGGAGGTCCTGCTGCCAGCAGGGGCTGCACCAGGCCAGCAGCTTCAGCAAAGTCCTCTTTGCAATCCTGCTCTTACAGGAATTTTGGTTTGTTTTAGGCCAAAGAGCTGCCGACGTTCAAAGACAATGATTTTATTAATGATGGCCAAAAGATTCATATTGATGAGAATAACAAAAAGATGTTCCTTGAGAAGCTCAAAAAGGATGTGGAGGTAAGAATGTGCCTGTTCAGTTACATGTGATTAAAATGTGTGGTAAATTTTGGATATCCCAGGAAATCATACCTGTAATTAATTAAAGAAAACTCTTGTTTATAAGACTGTAAGCACTGACTGGTTTAAATTAAAAACGATTTAAACTTTCAGGAGTTGATCACTGCTTTGCTGATGTGATAAATGGCTTGCTGCCATAGCTGGTTGCCATACATTGTTCCTGCCTTGATGATGTGATGTTAAAATGATGGTACTGCTTAGTACTTAAATGCTTTACAAGCCTAGTACTTCCAAATGTCCCCGAGAGAGAGGTGAGTATTGTTAGTTGTCTTTTAGAGGTGGAGGTCCACCAGGACTAAGGCCAAATATGGACTGTAGTCCATAACAAAGGAGGGGAATCTCTCCCGCTCACGGTTGTGCTTGTAATCCAATTTTAAATCATTCTTAGTATCACAACAGTAGAGTGCTTCAGTAATCTAAACATAGCAATTAAATTCTCATTATCTTAATGCAGTCTTTCATATAAATTTGTAATTTATTTGGCTGGGTACAGTAAATACTTGAAAGAAAAGTGTTAATGTATTAATTTAATGTAATATTTTTATGGATTTTGTTCCGTTAATAAATATCAGACTAACTTGTTCACACACTTTCCTTTAGTTTGCATAATTGAAAATATTTTTCCTAAATACGGTATTTCACAGCTTTATATTCAAAGACTAAAATCTGTTTTCAAGTGAAAAGGCAGAGACTTGGAAGAGACTTGGTAGCAAAATGTGTCTGTGACTTAATAAGACTTTCAGCTATTTATAGCAGAAGAGCTCTGTGAATTGACTTCTCAAATTCTTCAGATCTGTATCTCATTAGTTGCACAAAACAAAATACTGTTACTTTAGAATTTACCCAATAATTTGCTTCTGAGGAAATCTAATTTCCTGTCACAGTAACAATGGGAAATTTATGGTGGTGAGGATGATGAAAGCATAAATATTCTGTGAAATATCTATGTGTGTTTATTTTATATTTAAAATATTGTGCTCTACTGATATCACAGCTCTAGAGATAAGTTTATTTGGGTTAAAATTTTGTGCTCTTTTAGCATGTACTGTCAGCTGTTGCTGACTACTGCTTTTATAGTAAGTAGGTTGCAGATAATATCTTAAGTGTGTGGAAGGAATGTGGAAGATACTTTCTTAGCCCAAAAAATGGATTGTGTATGATCTATATCATTTACCAGACTGGGAATATAATGGCAGATTCCAGATTGTCTTGAGAGGCTGTTTTTATGGGTTTGAAGTTTATACAGAGAATTGTTTAATATCCATGTAAACCACTAGTGTGAAGTGATCTGGTTCCTGATTTTGACAATGGCAAGCTGTTCTTTAACCTTGTTTTTTTTTTTGTTGGTTCTTCTGCCCTTATTAGACAACTGATAGACACACTTTGTAACCAATGTGTAAACGCTCACATTTCACTACAATGAAAAGAAATGCACAACACTTAGTATATTATTATCTTAATAGACAGTATTTATAGTTAAACATATTATGGAGTACTTTTCTGAGCTATATGGCTTTATAGCTGTTCCTGTTTTTCATTGAGTATTATTTCTGTATTTCTCTCCTAATCAAGTCATATGTCCCCTTCCTGTGTTCAAACACAAATTATTACTGCTATTTTGATGTCGCCTTGTATATTTTTCTACCTCCTTATTCCATTGCAGGTGTCCTGAGAAAAACTATATATTTTTTTCCATTTAAAATCAGATTTCTTTTTCCTTGTTCTGATCTCTCTCTTTTGTGGTTAGCAGCAGCACACTTTTTTTCCAAGAGCCATTCTCTTCTAATTTGTAGCTCACTGTTTTTCCCAAGAATCTGTTCTCTTTCATGCTGTTCTGCATTATTATTAGTAGATTTTTTTCCTTGTATTTACCAAGTAGTGAATAATATGCCTGGAGTTCTTCCACCCCATTGCCTTTGGCCAGTCTTATATGTTTGTCTTGTATATTGTTGTGCATTGTCTCTTCATACTTAGATCCCTTCCAGTCTTGTGAAGAGTCTATTGTTTTATTATATTGAAGTAAATTATATTTAATTCATTTAAAAACAGTTTCTTCTTCTTAAAACCTCTTCTCAATGGCACAATATTTCTTCTAGCACTTGAATTTACAGTTATTTCCAGCTCGCCTCTTTTCTCAGAATCAGATTTTGACAAACTGGAGTTTCTCATTACCTAGTATTTTATACTCATCTTTTTCATTGCCATCACTATCTCTGTGCCAAAGTCTAGCTTAAATGCCTTTTTCCCTGGTCTGCTCTAATTTCCTTTTTATAACCATTTAGAGTTTATAAAAACTGAAGCAATTTTTATTTTCAGCCACTTTCTCTGCATTCCATAAGCATGGGCTTCCCAAGTTTGAAATCACAATACAGCTTTTAAGCTGCAGCACAGCTCTGTCCTGCCTTTCCCTCTCCCCCTTGACCTGTTTATCCCATTTTCCTGCTTTTATACCTTCCTTATTTCCATTGTCCTCTTTCTGCCTTATCCTGTTCTCCTCAACTAAAACAACTCTTTGTACATAGAGTGTGCTCATCTTTCAATTTTCTAAAATCTCCCATTCTTAATCTTTATTCAAAACCACCCTTCCATTCACATACATGTTCTGCTTACATGGTGTAAGTCATGAGCCTGTCACTGTGAGGAGAATACAACATCATTTCATGTCTTCAGGGTATGAAACTGCACAGATTTCCACTGCAAGAATATTTGAACATTTTTAAATTATTCTTTATTAAGACTTAAAAGGGATTGAGAGGGTGGGTTCAGCACCAGATCATAGCAGGCTGTACACCTGGGAGCACAGAGGCTGCCCTGGACACTGAGCAGTGACAGAGCAGTCCCACCTCAAGTCCTGTGTAAAGACAGATGTAAAGCTGTCCAAAGGAGGGCAGAGAGGGTGGTGCAGGGCCTTGAGGGGAAGCCATGTGAGGAGTGGCACTGGAACAGTTCCTCAGGGAAGGGGTCACAGCACCAAGCCCGACAGAGTTCAAGAAGCATTTGGTCACTATTCTCAGGTACTGGGGTGACTCTTGGGGATATTTCTGAACAGCAGAGCCAAGAGTTGAACTCAATGATCCTTGGGGGTCACTCCCAACCCAGGATATTCCATGATTCTGTAATTTAACTGGAACACGAGACAAGAGTAACATTTGGTAGCTTGCAAGCTCACTGGTCTTTACTACACACAGATTTTTTTCCCTGAGGCTTCTAGAAGAGTGAGCTACAGTATAAATTTCAAGTAATTTGTGTGCAGTTACTACGTTTTAATAAAATCAAGTATTTCTTTGCCAGCTTTATCAGTCTTCCATTTTGCTCAGAAGTGCCTTCAAAATTTTTCTCAACTGGTGACACCTTTGTGCAACTTATGTTTCTAAATGGAGCTAATGTTTTTCAGCAATATTGATAGATTGCTTATTATCACTTTCTAGTTCCTTGCTCAGTTAAAACTCATGGACTACAGCTTGCTGGTTGGAATTCATGATGTTGAAAGAGCTGAACAGGAAGAAATAGAGTGTGAAGAGAATGATGGAGAAGAGGAAGGTGAAAGTGATGGGACCCACCCCATTGGAACCCCTCCAGACAGTCCAGGAAATACACTGAACAGCTCACTGCCTTTGGCTCCGGGGGAATTTGATCCAGCTATTGATGTTTATGGAATAAAATCCCATGAAAGTAAGCAGTAAGAAATACTTTTATGTTAAAGTAGTTTAATTCTTGCATCAGAATCCTAAACTCCTCACAACCATGTAAATGCAAGTGTAACTGAAAAATGGAAGTTCACTCTATGGTAAAGGAAATTTGCTCTTTGGTGCAGCAGAAAGGAGAAGATTTCTGTAATGCATAGCTATTCAGGTTTACCAATTCTTCGGCAGTTAATTCATGGGGTTTTCATCCCTTTCAGGAAGTCTAGTATCTATAACTAGTCTTTTCTGTCAGATAACACTGTTAAACACAGTTTAAAAAGAATGAGAAAAGCAGTGTTCCAAGTTATATTTCACTTGTTTGGTTGCTTTTTGAATATTTGTGCTGTCGTACCCAATCTCTGTGGTCCAGCTAAGAAAGCCATCATAAGGACTGTGTAAGAAGCCTGAAACTGAGTTTGATGTTAGTTAGTAAAATTAAGTGTAACCAGTTACCTGTGGATGCTAAAGACAGGAAAGTTACTGTTTGTTATTTGTTTGTTTTTTTTAATAAGCATTGACATGGATAAATACCTGGTTTTATTCATAAAGAAAATATGGTCTTAAGCTGCACCAGGGAAAGTTTAGCTTAGATGCCAGGAAAACATTCTTCACTGAAAGAGTAATTGGGCATTGGATTCGTCTGCCCAGGGAGATGGTGGAATCACCATCCCTGAACATGTTTAAAAAAGGACTGGATGTGGCACTCAGTATCATGGCTAAGTTGATGAGGAGGTGTTAGGTCATTGGTTGGACTTGATCATCTCAAAGGTTTTTTCCAACCTAGTTCATGCTGTGATTCTGTGATTCTGTTTGTTGTCACACAAGCATTACCTTTCATATAAAACTTATATGTTTTCCACAAAGATGAAATCCACATTACTTTGATGAGCAATAATTCCTATTTCTGTCTGCTAGTTTCTTATTTTACACTCATTTAGGGGGTTTTGCATTATATAGTTAAACTGTCAGTTAAGGACTTGAGCTTGAGCCTGTGGTTTTTATGATTCTTGATTATGGCTGACATTAACCTGTCTTAGCTGCTGATCGAGTCTTACCAAGTCTCCTTTGTTGGAAGGACTTGTTGTGTTTCAGAAGTCCTGACTCCCTGTGTTTGCTGTTGGCAGATGCACCCAGGAAGGAAGTGTACTTTATGGCCATTATTGACATTCTTACTCATTATGATGCAAAAAAGAAAGCTGCACATGCTGCAAAAACAGTAAAGCATGGGGTAAGTATCTGGGTTGTTTCCTTCCTTTTACTCCATTTATATTCATGCATGTTTGTTTAGTGCCCTGGTACAGGGCAGTTCAGTAAATCTGGGGAAAGGGGAAATAGATCAGAATTTTTTTCAAATTTTTTCAAGTTTAATGCGCAATGAAAGTATACAGGGTAACTGCTACACATTGCATACTGAGAATGAAACTCCTTTTTCAGCTCTATGCACAGCTTTCTCACCCACAAAGAGCTCTAGTGAGATGCTTTTTAAGAATTTGTCCTAAATTTGTGAGATGTGCCTTATTGTTGCAAACAAAGCTGTTCATCACTCTATGAAAGCTGACATGAATCAAATTTCAGATGCAGGGCCCTAATGATGGTTTCATTATTTGGTACATCCTGCTGAAAGTTAGTTCTTCAGCACATAATGTGGCTCGCTCTAGAAGACTTCTTCAGAAAATAAAATGTACCATTTACAAAATCAGGCATAAACAGAAAATGTACATTTTTAAATACTCAGAGTCTGTTCAGGTAAGGCTTCTGTTTGACTGCCATTATTTAATTTTGACTGAAATTGCTGCTTAGCAGCAGACACTGAAGAACTGTGGTGAAACAGCCCAGTCTTCCAGGTTTATGATTTATATCTACCATTATCACTCCTGTGGTGATTTAAGGTTCAAATTTCATAACTTCTTAAAAAGAACATATTAATTCATGAGGCTAAAATCCCTCCTGTGTCTAAGTATCTAATGGGTCAGGGCATTGTGGGAAATTTTAGGCAAAGGGCTCTGGGCTTTTTAGTTACAGTAGAGAATGATGTGACCTGCAAAAGCCTGTAGGAGGTATTTTTTTGTCTCTCTAAAGCAATGCTCTCATTACTCTCTCTCTGCTCTCTGGGCAGCTGAAAGTTGATGCAGACCATATGCAGCCATTATCTGGCAATTATTACTGAACTTTGAAAGTAGCAGACTTTAAAAACTCACACTTCTGGCTTAAATAACGGATAGAAATATGTTGTGAGTAACAGCTATAATTATTGAAGCTGATTGTGATCAGAACTTATTACAGAACATTACTTTCATACATCCATTTTGTTTATTTCTCTGTCTTCATCCTGAGCCACATGACACTGAAGTTCATTCATTAATTGCATGCATGCAACTTCCCCCTTTGTAAAACAGGAAAATATCAATAAAAATGTGGGTAAGGCTTTGAAAAACTCAAGTAAAAATATGAATGAAATCATGACTTCATTGAAATCACAATCATATGGCTTAGTCAGAGAGTCCAGATTTGAAAGCATAAATGTTGAGAAAGTGTTTCTCTTACCATGTATTTCAAAGCAGGGTATGTAGCATTCAGATAACAATACAAGTTACACAAGTGTTGACATGCCAGATCTAAGAATGGCAATTCAGTCTTCTCTGTATGAAGGCACTGCTGCTCAAGAGACCAGATCTGCTGGTGAATCAGTGGGTAGCATGACTAATTGTGCTGTAAAATTCATACAGAAGACTGAAGTACAATGAAGGTAAAGAGAAGTATGGAAAGTAAAAATAAAATGTTTCAGAAATGGAAAATTGCTGTTACAGTGATGAGTACTGTGTCCTCCTGTGAAGCCTAAAAAGGCACCAGTAAGATTCTGCTTGAGGGCCATTACAATTTATGTTTCTAGTCTCTGGTTCTAAAACTGCATATGAAATTTATTGAGTGACATCCTCACTGACAAAAGCATCAAATAAAAACTTCCTTCTTTCTTCTCTCTCCCGAATCCCTGTATAGGCTGGTGCAGAAATTTCAACTGTTAATCCAGAACAGTATTCAAAGCGCTTCTTGGACTTTATTGCCAACATCTTGACGTAACCTATCATGTTACATAGGACAGACACCAGACCTGGGGACAGCAGCAGTCGCTACAAGAGTAGGGAAAAAAAGGAACTCAGAGAAGCACTCATCTTACAGAAAGCAACCCCTTTGTTTACATCTGCTGGCAAAGATGACTGAAGTGGGGTGGAGTACTCGCTTTAACAGCTGCCTGATATTCCCAGCATAGTTCTAGCTATTTCTGACTCTTTTGTGTGTGCAAAAAAAAAATTTAAAATAATTTAAATAAATAGAACAGCTTACTCAGAGTGCACTGTGACAGTAATACTCTGATGCTACCAGCTGAAATGGAATAAATGAGCAATGTGGGGTGGGGTGGGGGTGGGGAAGAGTAAATGCATGTTAAATCTACAATATTGATATCAAATTGTAAACTGTGGATCAGTTTATTTTTTGAAAAAAGATACGTGACAGTATTCTTCATGATGATGATGATGATGACGATAATAATGAAGACCTTACTGCGAATGTTACACTTACACCCTGCACACTGGCACTCCTTAAAAAAGCAGCTGCAACAGCCCTTGGTGCCGGAGGCTTTTCCCATTTGGTTCCTAGCAGTTGGGTTTTTTTTCCTTTTCTTTCCTCCCTCTCCTTTTTTTTGTCTTCTTTTTCAGCACATTGCGTCAGGAAGTTCAGCCTCTCGGACTTCTGAGAGCTGGCATCTCTTACCTTACAAAGAGCTAACGTAATTCATGCTATGTGTACATTTTTGCTAAAGTAAACTTACATTAAGGGAAAACTTTGCTTATTTCTCTTTGTCACCTGAAGTTTTCATTTCTTTTGTATTCTTGCAATATAGGAACTAATAATGTTCAAGTGTAAAAAAGCTTATCTGAAGAGGCGCATAGTTTTGGGCAATAGTAGGTGTGTCTTCTACCCATCCTGAAAGATGTGCACACTGATAGAAATTCCATTCCCTTGTAATTTACTGGGAATTTGCAGTTTAAATGCTTATGTTGTACTGTTGAAATAGCGGTATTTTATTATAGATTATCCCTTGAAAAATGAACCCTGAATTTTACTGTTTACATTATTAGGAAAGCAGGGATATTTCTGAATTTCAGAGCCGTGTACAATATATGACTTTTGAGTTTACATGTAAAGTTATTTTGCAGTACAAATGAAGTAATGTTTATCATCTTCCAAGAGGTAATGTGCAGTAGTGTACTCAAGTGAATGTCTCGCTCACCTCCATGATAGACTCTTTCACAATAAAATGCGAAAGGATATTTCAGAGGGATTTTTCCCAAGTTGTCTTTCAGCATCAAAATGACCTGTCCTACCATTTACTCAATTTTGATTGTGTAGTACATTGCCTGAAACTGTGCTGATCATGTTTAACTTGTTTAAAATTTTTAAACAACATTGTATTCCTTCTCCTCTTGTATTTTTCCCTGAAAGACTCCATGCTTGAAAGAGACAAATTTACATATGCTTAAAAGTTTATCTACTTATACACTGTGCTAAAGCTGTGCCTTTAAAATTTCTTTATTGAAATTGTTAGATTTTGTAGGCAACGTAAGAGAAGTCAAACCTCCCTCTCGTCGTTTCTAACTGGGATCAGGAGTGCCAGCATGCCTTCTCCATAACCAATGTCAGTGCTGCTCAGCTGCAACTGTGCATAACCTGAGTTGTGCTTCACTTCAAGGAGCCCCTACAGCAGCAACCCCTTAATTTCACTCTCTTCAGCGGCCAAAGGCAATACTATCCCTGTTGCTCTGTACTAATTTCTTTTCCTTTCCCCAACCTTTCCCACAGGATTTTTTGTTACGTTTGACTTAGTGATGTCTGCAGCACTGTAATGTATGTGTATACTTTTGTATTGTATGTATTTAAATAAGTTGGTACTGTGGCTTGATTTTTTTTTTTTTGTCCTCTCCCTAAACACCCTGGTTGTCTATGTTCTTGCCCAAGTTTCGTTTTCTGAAGCTTCTGAAGGTATGAGGCCACAGGGAGACCCTGGAGTAAAAATAAGGTACTTGGAGTACATATTTAATTACGGCCGACAAGTGTACATTTTTAGATCATTTTAGACATTTACAGCAAAGCATTCTTTTTGTCTGTGTAGCATTTTTGTCACTCACTCTTGTTGATAAATTGTTTATTTGGATAGGGCAAGGAAGACTCATTATTGTGTATGTTAGTGCTTAGATTACACTCCAAACATGAGCAAGGCTTTATAAAATAAAGCACTTTGATGACTCACTAGGTAAATCCTTTGTTCTTGTGTTTCACCTATGGTTTTGATTGCTTACAGATGAATTTTGGATGTTAAGTGCCTGTATCACAAAGGAAAAAAAGTAAGACAAAATTTAAACTTGAAGTTTTTCACTAGATTTTAATATCTTTCTTCCATGTTTCCTTTAAGGGGCTTGAAACATCCAGTTTCTGGGGTTTTGGACTGAGCTTGGCTCTGAGAGTGAATATTGAGGTTTGTAATTGGCAAATCCCAGTATTAATAACAAAACAGGAAGATTATATGCAATAGTTAATTGATAGAAGGATTGGCAAAACTGCTAGCTGTGATCCTATGCTAAACCAATTATTTTAAAGGTATTTGGAAATAAGTCCAAACTTTGATGGGAAGGAGGGAGGGATTTCTGTTCTAGAATTTGTTTGGTTGTCAGGGCTTTCAGTACGTGAAATTTGCACATTGTGGGCAAATGGCAGGAAAGTGTCTTTTTGTCTTTACTCTGACTTAACTTTTAATTCTTTTAATACATTTGTCACTTTGGGTTTTTTTTTCCAGTTTATTGCACAGATGTAGCAAAACAACATTTTCAGCAGTATTACCTGCAAAATAGATGACTAAATTAATGATAAAGTAGATGCACCTCAAAGACAAGATGGCTGAGGAGCTGATCTATGAAAGTTGGTGAAATGATAGAGAGTGGAGAGATTGAGCTTCTTAATTACTCACATAATGATGTCTCTAGTAATCCAAGGCTGCACTTCACTCAGCTGCTCCAGCTGCTGGAGTTCAGTGTGAACATGGTGCTCATGGAATGCTGCTCAGGTTTTGTGGGCCATTAGCCACGGTGGCAGCAAGCAGCTGCAGAGCCTGTCCTTAGCACAAGTGTGTAAGGGAAGGTCATCTCTCCTGAAGGCAGTGATGATATTCCATGTAGGAGATCCAGCTGCCTTGTTAATGCAAGGACTGCAACAAAAGAAATAATTAAATTAAAAATTCTTGGAAACAATAATTTTCTATGTCAACTGTATAAGCTAAATGTATAATCTAAATTTCCAGCTCCCTCCCTTGTGCACACTTTTCCAAAGCAATACTAGTTAGCAAGTCCCTGCATCAGGTGGGACCATTGCATTCTGATGCTCTCAAAGCCTGCCTTTATCAAGAGGCTGCTCTCTGTATGTACTGTCCATTTGGTTTCTCTCAAACTCGTATATTTAATCGGGAAAAAAGACAAAAATAGAGAGCAGTAAACTTCAAGGAGAAGTCTGTTTCATGTGTCTGTCCTGATTTCTCTGTGGCAGGAATTGTTTCTGGCAATCATAATATCCCTTACAATGCCAAGGGACAAAGGCCTTATGTGTGAGATGAAATCATGAACAATTGCTTTACTAAAACTGTTTTAAAAAGGTCTGGAGAGGACTTGAAGAGGTAGTTATAGTCTATCCCAGAGCAGTTCAGCTGTAAATAAATATTGGTGAAAATTAGGTTAATCTTTTCCAGGGAGGGTAGTTCCATGGCTTCCCTGTGCTATCCCTTCCCCTGCCTCACTAGCTCTATCATTACAAATATATTTTTTCTAAAATCTTACCTGACTGCATTACTACACTTTAAGATAATTAATATTTGTTCTATCTACAGTGACCCCTAAGAACAGTTTGTTCTCTTCTTTTTCCAGTTTCTCTTAATGTGATCCTGCCTCTATGTGCTGAACAATGTAAATATTAGCTTTTGCACATATAAAATTGAATATTCCCTCTCTTATTTAACAAAATTATCAAAATGGTTTGAGCAAGGCAGAATGGCTATTCCATTTTCTGTAATGCCTAATTTAAAACAAAAAATAAGTTAAAATTGTGCTTCTTGAATTTCTGTTCTGAGAATTTCCTAGCTATTCATTTACCATCTAATAAAAAAATTGTCATAATTGCTGTTTGCACAAAATGCAGTTTCAAAATGGGCACAGCTAATCCTGTAGTTGGCTGTAGTTGTTGCTATAACTGCAATAAAATACTACTTTTCTCTTTTCCCAAAGTAAACAATATCATGATCTTAGCTTTTCTTATCATATTCCATTTTCACAGCTTCCTGTCTCATCTCTGTTAGTGATAATCGAATAAAATCTTTATTTGGCCATAATTATTAAGATACAAAAAATATGTCTTGCAAGGTGGCATAAATTCATTCTTACCCAGTATTCTGAATATTTGTAGGCTTTTTAGTTATTGCCCAATATGCTTTAAGCTTATAAAAAGCTTCTACTTTGTTCCAACTCACTCTGATTCATTCGCAGTGACTCATTTTATTTAGCAATGTGTGTCCTATTGGAATGAATGGTGTTTGTGTAAGAACCTTGTGCTTTGAAGAGGTTTAGCACTTCCACACAAGCCTGGAAGGTAATTTCACTCATTACATTTCTGGTATTTCACCTTGCCCAAGGCCAAAGCACTCCTCTTTCTTCCCATTTTATGTATTTTTAAGTGGATCATAAAGCTATTTTGTTACAAGAATATCTTGTTCACTCGAATGTCTGGAGTGCTTGTGTCACACCAAGGCAGAGAGAAGGGCTCGCTCCAGTTGCTGGGCTGACAATTCCAGTTTGCCTTGCACCACCTGAGGATAACAGGGTCATGCTTGATTCTGATTAAGAGAAAGTCCTGTGTTCCCAAGATGAGCCTGTTTATCCCAGCACCTTGGATTGAAGTGATGCCTAAGAATCCTCTCTGCCAAGTAGGTCTGATTAATTAGTGCCTACTTTAATCAGGCACATCATGCTATATTGAACTTCACACTCTGAGTCAGGGCCCTGTCTTCTTTTACACTGTGGAATTGCATAACAAAATAAAATACTTTCTGCCTTGAAAGTCTTTACTGTTTTCTCTTAGTTCAGAGGTAAGTCTTAGAAATTTATTTGTGCATCAGCTTCACCAAAGACTTTGTATTTAAGGTGTTCAAATATCAAATTGTACTGTGCCATGATGTACTGTGCCATCTCTTCATAGGGTAGAATAGAAAGAGTCTGCTTTTAGTTAAGCAGTGATATGCATGCTGGGCTGCCTAGTACTGCTCTGCTGCTTCACTCAGCAGAGATTTGTGGAAGGAATTACAGTGTTTGATCTGATTACACTGTGAAGTGCTCTGGAGCAGAAGTGTGCAAGTCGTGTTTCACATGCCACAAGCTGCAGCATCTCTGTGCTGGGCTGCTCTTTCACCCCAGGGCGCAGGGGAGTGGGATGGCACTGAGTCAGTTGAAAGAGAGAAAGCTGAGTGCATTTGTGGCCCTGAAACTGGACCCAGCAGTGCAACGGTGCTTTTGGAGGTCATGGTCTGGAGGGAGAAAAACCTGCTTTCTGTACAGAACAGTGACTGTGTACAGCCAGCACAGCTTCATGAGAGGAAAGTCCTGCTTATCAACCCTGATTCTCTTTTGTGAGAAGGGAACCCACCTAGCTGGTCACGGGGAGCCAGCTGATGTGATCTTTCTGGATTTCAGTGAAGCTTTCAATGCTGTCTGTCACAGTGTCCTTCTGCACAAGATGTCCAGCTCACAGCTGGATAAACACACCACGTGGTAGGGGAGCAGCTGGATCATGGGTCAGGCACAAAGGGTAGCAGTGAATGGGGTGACATCAGACTGGTGACCAGGCAGGGTTCCACAGACTGCAGTAAAAAGGGTTCAGGGTAAGAGGAGAGCACAAACCAAAAAAACCTTTGCTAAAGCAGCAAGGAAGAGACGGTACTGAGGCTAGTAAAGAAATAAAGCTAAGAATGAGAAACAAAATACAAAGAAGCAACATAGAACACACTTCTTGGGTTTGGCATTATCTGCATCTGCTCTGGGGTCAGGGAAGACAGTCCCATATGGGAGCAGAGAAAAATCTTGGATCATAGAGATTATGATGCAAAAGGAAAGGCATAAATTATTACATTGACAACACCATAAAATATTTTACTATAATTGCCTTCTCACCTGAAATAATGGGAACAGTGCTATGGTGTGAGACTGGAATTAGAGGAGCAGAGTGAATCAGAGAGAACTGATCAGCCTAGAGAGCAGATGATAGCAACCCTAAAAAAAAACCCCAAAACTCACAGCATATTTAAAAGAAATGCATTAAAAGGTTCAAGGAAATACCCCTGTAAAACATAATTAAACTGTTGGACCTGGGTCATATGTTAGTATGCTGATACAGAAAAGACTGAGCAGAGATGGCCACATGAAACACCTCCATCATCAAAATATGCTCTTTCTGGGACCCAAAGTCTGGAAACACTTTGTTTGGATGGGATATTCTTTGGACAGAAACATTTCCTCGTGTTCTGGGTAGCCTGTATCTCCCACTCTTTATCTCAGCCTCTTCATCAGACACACTCCCCACACAGACCTTGTGGCTTCATTCTGAGTACCAAGTTGTCTTGGGTTGGCCATATGACCTGTTTGTATCCCCAATCGTCCTCTTGCTTATGCTGGACATTAAGTTCTACAGCTTTAAGTTAGTCCCAGAGAGACAGAGAGAGTGAAAGTGGAGGAAAAAAAAACCACTCGCCGTTTGTCTGCAGGATACCTTTTACTCCTACGAACCAAGGCCTCGAGAGAGCAGAGAGGACGATTGGGGATACAAACAGGTCATATGGCCCCCCCCCAGAGGTTTCCTCCTAAATATTTGCCCTAAACCAGGACAAAAGTCTGGCCTAGCACGATGTTTTTATTTGGGCAAGGGAGAGCTGATAGAGGAACAGGCTTTTCAGATGAGAAGATGAAAAGACTCATTCTCTTAAGGTCTGCTATGAAGCAGCTCTTCCTTCTCAAGTATTGGGGGCTAGCTTTGAACCCTCAGTTCAGCCTTTAAGTTAGCTGACATGGCTCTAACTTGCCTTCTTGGGAAAGTGTCTCATCAATTCATTAGAGGATGCTGCAGTGAAAGAGCAGATCATATCCTAGAAGTTACCTAGTCTGATATATACATAGCAGTTGAAGGCTCGTGCTTTAAATGTATGGTTATTCTGAAAAATTAGAATATTAATGTTTTAAATACAAAATGCTTTCCCAAAATGGGATTCTGTACTTAAAAACATTCAGAGAAGATCTGCTGTCATATATTTGCTGTGCTTTTTTTTTTTTCATTATCCAGACACTCTCCAAAGGCACAGTGCCCTGTGCGACTACTAAGCAACTGTTCTTTTCCTACCAAGATTATTACTGAAGCAGCATTTGTTGGATTCTTGACAAACATGGCTTCACAGAAGAAGATAAACAATTTACAGAGCTGTTGTTACTATTCTAATTCCATTACATGCTAAAACTAAGAAATAAGCTTTTTCAAACAGGTGAGAAATGAAACAGGTTGCACCCTACTAAGGATGAGTATACATCCGTAATTTAGAGCAAGAGAGTAGGAAACATTACACAGTGAACCATGGCTGACCACAGATACACAGAAGGTAAAGGCTGAAGATGATCTTCAAACAGCCAAGCTTTATGCTGTTAAATGCTTTATAGATCAAAATTATCAGCTTAAATTAATCCATGCTTTGTTGGCAGACAGTGTGAAGAATGCAGCTGGGACACAATAGGATCAGATTAACAGAAGTCAGGGAGTCAATGAGTTGCACAAGCTGTGAGCAGAACAGAAACTCTGCTGCAACCCTGCTCAGAGAGAATTGTCTTTGTTGGACATGGTGGGCACCAGGGCAGGCGTAGCTTTTGCAAGGCAGCCACAGCCCACATAAATACAGAGTCTGTCTGGGAGAAAGGAATGGTTGGAAGGAAACTCCACGTACCCAAACTTGTGACGTTTCCAAGCATTCATTCTGTCATTACGTAGGGCAGCAGAAGAAGAGAGTTTGCATAAGAGAATCATGGGACTTGTCAGCTCCTAGAAACATAATTTCATGGCCAAACATAACCAGAGGGCTACGTTTCACAGTTTCTCCTGAAGATAAAAGGTGGGAAAGTTCAGATAGTTCAAAGAAACCAGGCAAGGATCACATACAAACTTATTTTCAGGCCTTTTCAAGATTTTTTGACTAATGTTTGGGTTTAGGTCTTTCATATAATACAGATATTGCCATGGAGCCTCAGCTAGGAAATTAGTCTTAGATGTTAACAGCCAGACTGTTTCTAATTCTAATTGTTGCTTTTTGCTAAACAAAGTAATTTCAAACAGACCTCCTATGTAGCTTAATGTGGTTTTTAGGCAAGCTGCTCACAGTAACTGCTTTAGCCCCTTCTTGTTTATTCCATGAATCAAAATGTTACCTTCCAGACTAATTCAAGCCTGGAGTGCACTGCTCTGCGTTTTAATCAGAGCAATAGAAAATGGGCTCATCAACTTCCTTTGCACTGCCCCCTGTGCAGTCACAATCAGGTCTGGCTTTAGCCATGACTTTGCTATAGCAAAGGTTTACAGTGGCAAAAAGCAAGTTGTACTATTTCTGAAGTTCACTCTGTCAAGCACATGTTATTCCTTCAAACCATTATTCACTTTGGAACACATTCAACACATCAAAAGAAAACCAGAGGCATTTGAAATATTTTCTAACTTACAAATAACTTGAGTTGGAAATTATAACTTGATCCAAAGCCCGGGAAAGTCTCCATCTAAATTCAATAGTTATTGAACCAGGTTCTTCAAGCATAACCTTTTCATCATCCATGACTCATGCAAAGTAGTCCCTGTGAAACTGAAAGGTGTTGCTGTTTTAACAGTGCCAGCATAAACTTGTATTTCCAGTCTTTCGTACCATGGATCCCAACACAACTTGGTAAAAGTACTTTTGTTGTTAGCCCATATCCCAGTGTTTCTTTAGGATGCTTATTGAAGTTATTCTGCTTTGTACCAGCATAAGACATATGACTGTTCTTGTACAAAAAGCTTTACAGCATAACTGCAGATTTACAAGGGGAGTCAAACTTCTCACCAAAAGGTTTACTGAGCATAACTATATTGAGTATAATTAGTTAGCATGACAGATGTTGGAGCAGACCTTCTCCTGAACAGAATCTTCAGTCCTGTTTCCCTAATGCTCCAGTAGTACTTAACAGCCAGCTCTAACATCCTTTCAACTGTCAAATAAATTCCCACAGACCAGATGAGAGCAGAACAAATCCAGCTCCAGCACACACACAGAGCATGTGCTCGTTTTCCTACAGTGTAATTAGTACCATGCAGATTCTCTTTGCAACAGGACAACTGTCTATCCTAACCAAGGGAAGGGGAAGCAAGCTCACACTGTGTTAGACCTTCTCAATTCCAAAAGATGCTTAACTACATAACTTAAAACACAAGCATGACCATTTCAACTCTCAGTTGACTGAAATCGTGTGGTAAGATGATGCTCTTCAGCTTTAGTTGCTACGAAAACTTCCATGAGGAGCAAGACATGACAGAAGCTCGGTTTACAGCCAGACACAAAAGCTTTAATGAAATAAAAACATGGAAGCAATATTTCTTTCACAAATGTATAATATGAATCAATTTTTCTCAAAACCTTTTCAATACTACTCATTTTTGATTGAGACAGAAACACCACAAAATCAACTCAAAATAATTTCATTGGGAAAAAAAATTGGAAAGCAATTTTAGTCCTAACAATGTACATGTCAGCTTGCACCACTGAAGAACCTGTTTCTTTGATAAATAACTTACCTGTTATGTATATTTATGTCAATGCACTCCTCCTCCAAGTTCCAAGACTACAAGATACGGAAGAACCTGCCCAGATGTTCTGCTGACTTTCCTGCTGTCTTGCTCTGGTAAAGATGGAAACAGTACCAGCAGACTAATAATTACAGTGGAAAATAAGTTGGAACAAGAATCTCAACAGTTGTAAGCATCAAACTCTTTCACTCACCAAGTTTCTTCATGCAAATGAACAAAGTGTGTGGGAGGGGAGCAGAAGAGAAATGAAGGGTGACAGCTGTTAATGTACTTGGATGTCACACACCAATGGATGTTGTTAAAGAGCAGAATGGTGTCAATTCCCATTTTTGCAGCTATGGCACACCCCTTTATTCATGCAACACATGATACACAATTATCCTGCAGAGGTCACAGAAGTCAGCTATCCCTTTCATCTCATTCACATCAATTAGAGAAATATGCCAAGGTTCATTGAGATGGTTTTTTTTTTTTTTTACTTTTTATGGCAGTTAAGGGACTGATCCTTGACTCCAGAAGTTCACAGCCTACTATCATGTCCTCGGGGCAAGTGTGGGGGCTGCAAACAGGAAGAAATATGCAGCTGTTCTGGTAACAAAGTGAAAAAAATAGATACCTTTGGTGTATGTGCCAAGGAAGGTTATTAAAGATGCCCTGGAAGTCACTCTAGAGAGAAACAATAAGGGCAAAGAAAAAGGATATCCATGGCCTGACTTGATTTTAAGGCAGCGATTTCACCACCCACAATCAGCTGTTTGTAGGGCAGAAGCACCAATTGTGCTGGTTCTGGGACAGCTACCAGCTATTGTGCCCGAAAAATCCTTCTGCAGCAACAGTATTAGCTGTGAGTGCAAATTTCCCAACGTGGTGACATTCCTCCTGCCCTCTGGCTTTTGTCTGGGCTTTATCCTTGTGACCAGTGCAGATCTGTCTGCACCAATGCAACAGCAGCAGCTGGGAGCTGTTGTGCTGCAGGAAAAGTGTGACGTATTTTCCATGACAGAAGCGTGGTGGGATGGCTCGCACGACTGAAGAGCTGCAATGGATGGGTATAAAGTCTTCAGAATGGATGTGAAAGGAAGGAGAGAAGGTGGGGAAGCCCTGTAGGAGCAGTGTTGATTGTCTGGAGCTTCATGATGGTACCTGTGGTGCTGAGTCTTTATGGGTAAGAACCTTGCACATACCATGATGGGAGTCTGTTACAGACCTCCCAACTGGGATGAAGAAGGAGATGAAAAATGCTGTAAGCAACTGGGAGAAGTCCTGCAATTGCTAGTCATGGTTCTCCTGGAGTATTTCTACTTCAAATGTGGGAGTTGGTCTCTATTCCCAAGCAATAAATGATAGGACAAGAGGAAATGTCCTGAGGTTGCAGCAGGGAGATTTCTGTATTGGCTAATAGGGAGAAAATTCTCACCAAGAAGGTTCTCAAGCACTGGAACAGGCTGCCAGGGCAGTGGTGGACCCTTGTTACAGCCCACTGCAGAAGGTGAGGGTAACCCAGGTTCTTGTCAATAGAACCCTTGGGGCAGGTTAAAGTGGAATGACACGGAAGGGTTGTTGTTGGTGAGCACACAGGTGTGGGGTCTGTTGTAGGACAGTTTGGTTGCAAAGGAAATGTGGTCATTGTGGTTATTATTATCTGCTGTAATAGAACAACATAAGAGCATTGCAATTTGAAAGTGCAACAACATCATCCAAGGACACGCACAAGGAAAAGAGAGAAAGGACAAGAGCATGAAGCAGAGAATAAAGAAAGAGAGAAGGGACCCAAGGATCTTACCATCCACTGGCCCTGCAACAAGATTTCTTTGCTTCTTGTCTTGGTCACGGACCAGATCCATTGGCTGGGGGAGGAAGTCCCAAAGAAACGGCGGGGGAAAATTTCTGGAACCCCATCTCTTGAGTTTATATCCACTCAGGTTCAGGTGGGAACGCCCAGGTGCCTCCCCTGGGACAGGGAGATTGATGCAATAGTGGTGATCACGGGACACTTGGGAGCCCTTGGCACCATCTAAGACAGCACAGCTGCCCATCACAGCAGCAGCTGAGTCGATCATGGCCCATCAGCAGAGATGGGCACTCTCAGGCCACAGCCAGCTGTCTGTCCTTCCCAGGGGAGAACCCAGTGGTTTGGGCAAGGGAGGACAATTTACCACAGGATCTGTCTCCTAACTCACTCAGAGCCCCTCATTCTTTCACCCTCTGTCTTATTAGATCAGAGGTGTAGCCATTCCAACCCAAAAGCTCACCTCCATCTCAGCAAGGCCCCCTCACACTCCACAGGTGGGGCAATGTTCTGAGCCATTTCCACTTAACACTTCAGTCCATCACAGCTCCCATCCCTGAAGGTATTTAAATGACAGTAGATGAGGCACTTAGAGACGTGGTTCAGAGGTGGACTTAGCAGTGCTGGGCTAATGGTTGGAGTCAGTGATCTAAAAGGCTTTTTCCAACATAAAAATGGTCTTCATTTTTTTGTTAGGAGTCCATCCTCAAATCCACTCCTATCCTGCACTGGACAGCTTTCCCCCGCTTCTTTTCCAAATGCTTTTTTTGCAATATGTGTCTTTCTACAGATACAGCAACGTTCTAGATATACATAAGCAGTTGTAGGACTGCACATGATTCAAGTATTTCTTTGGCATGTAAGCTGTAGTGTAATGTTCAAAACCATGAATACACATGTGCAGAAAAGAGAAGAATTTTGGATCTATAAAGTTAACAATTTCTTTTCAAGCTTCCTTTTTGTATTGCTAGGCTTGACTGTAAAACAGAGTCCCTGAATGAAAACATGCTGCATTAGATCCTCCTGTACCATTTTAGGTTATCACCTCATCAAGAGAGAAATCCTCTTAAAATTAAAAATAGCCTTCAGGTTCAAGACTAGGCAGCAAAATATTCCAAATTAGATTAAAGAAAAGAAAAAGAAAAGAAAAGAAAAGAAAAGAAAAGAAAAGAAAAGAAAAGAAAAGAAAAGAAAAGAAAAGAAAAGAAAAGAAAAGAAAAGAAAAAAAAGAAAAGAAAAGAAAAGAAAATCTTCAGCTGATTCATTGAAAGAGACAAAACACACTTTGCTTTCTTGGATGCATCGTTACACTTATTTCCCCAAAATACTTAGTCTCAAGGAGCTCCACATTCCCCATCACTGCCTCATACACAGCTTACGGGAAGACAACGCAAAGCCATAATGAAAAAGGAAAAAAAAAAAAACACTTTTAAAAATTTTCCTGACCTTACATAGCCCTCTTAAAGAAACAACAAATCTACAATAAGGCCAAAGGTCTCCCTGATTGTTGAAGACCCTGACCTGCTCTGGAGCCGTCTGCCTTAGCCCAGGTTTTCCCAAACAAGACCCCTTTTCCATCTATTTGTCATTTGGAAATGAAATGCATTTCCTGAAGTTTTTGTACAGATCAGCTGTGATAGGGCCAGGAGTTATGGCTTTACTCTAAAGAGGGGCTATTTAGATTAGGAATAAAAAATGGAATTTTTACAATGAGGGAGGTGAACATGTTATCCAGAGAAGCTGAGGGTGCCCCATCCCTGGAAATGTTCAAAGCCAGGTCAGAGGGGACTCTGAAAGGTGACCTGCCTATGACACAACCCCACCTGTGGTTCTGGCTGCACAGACATGCACCACAGGTCTGACACTGCCTGGGAGCTTCAGGTCTGCCGTTAACAGACTGCACGACTGATTCACACACTCACAGTCAGCCCAGAGGACTTCCCAAGCTAAGTTTATTGCACATTTACAGTGAGTCCCACAGTTCCCAGAAGCTTGGGGCTCACTGCACAGGCTGAGCCCAGTGGAAGTGCAGCAGATTTCTGTCTGAGCCCCCACACTCAGGGTGTGGCACGGCCGCCTTTGCCCACGGTTCCAATGAACTTGGCACGGCTGCTGATGTGCCTGGGGGACACAGGGACACTGATCCCACTGTGCCAATGGAGCAAATCCAGGGAAAACTCCTCCCTCCTCTGCTCTCAGTGCTGCACAGGAAGGTACATGGACTGAAATGGCCCCTTGCAGCTGCAGTTTTGCTTCAAGCAGCAGAGAATCACAGGATATGCTGAGTTGGAAGGGACCCACCAGGATCATCGAGTCCAACCCCTGGCCCTGCACAGAACCATCCCAAGTGTCACACCATGTGCCTGAGAGCTTTGTCCAAATACTTCTTGAACTCTCTGAGGCTTATGCTGTGACCACGTTCCTGGGGAGCTGTTCCAGTGCCCAACAACCCTCCAGTGGAAGAACCTTTGCTAATATCCAGCCTAAACCTCCCCTGACACACCTTCATGTCATTAATCCTCGAGTTAAAATCCACTGACCTGTATCAGGTTTCTGCTGGTGTTCTGGCTGCCTTTCCAGGGGAAAGTGACTTGCTGGCTGGTATAAAACCATCAACTTCATGGTGATTATAGGTGTTTCTTCCACTTGTTTATCAAGAATGAGATTCTACCATTATAAAAAAATTATCTAAAGACTTCTATATTAATATAATTGTCCTGTCAATATAATGTATATTATTGTAACTAGTGACAGTGGGACATCAGCAATCAACTGAAGTTTTGCTGACATTTGTTATTACCCATGCAAAAAGTTCACCATACAAGAGTAACCTTCCTCAATTACTAAAACTACCTCTCAGCTTTCCACTTCTGCAGGTAAAAAAAATCCTTTTTGAAGGTATTCTCTTAAGAGTGTCATGATAAATGGAGCATGTTAGTGAAGCAGCTTACAATTTCAGTTTGAAAGAAATACAATTAAAGCGAGAAGTTTCATTGCACAACAGAGGCTGAAATTCCAAACAGCTGGAAAATGAAAAATCACTAGGCTACAAAGTCTCAGCAATTACTAAACCTATCTAGATATTCAATACTGTGTTGCACTTCTAAAGCTTCAATGTAGTAGTTTATGAAAGATGTTCTTCCCCTCTTTGTATGTAAAACAGTTTTTTTCAGGTAGCATATGGACTGATGTTATTTCAGTTATTCTCAAAAAGGTATGTTTCAACATATCACTTGCAACAGTAAGTAGATTTTGAAGTTGTCTGGCAATTTCTTTTCTTAAAACCTTGGTTTTGTGAAAATTGATCAAAACTGGTTTAAAAGCTGAACTATGACCCAAGATTGCACAGCTTGTCCTGTAAGGAAATAATTTGCTATCTACATCATCTAGAGAAATACCTTTCAGACTACCATGGTGTTTCATATTTTTTTTCTCAGAATTCCTATTATTGGGAAAAAATAGAATACAGAGACAAAAATATTTCCATTGACTCCCACAAGTCTTTTATTAGACTCAAGAGACAAAGAAAACATGTAACACCTGGAAGTCTGATGGTAAGAGGAAACAGGAATTATTTTTATCTATTTCCCCTCTACACCTCCACTACATTTCTTCAGCCCCTCATTAAGTCATGTGTCATCTTGGGAAGATACTCTTTTTTTCTCCAAACTCCCTCTGACAATGCATTAATTCTCCAGCTCATTTCTGCAGCACAGTGTTTTTCTTTCACGTTTAACCTTTTTAGAGAAGGATTTCACCTTTCTGCCCAAAGTAATATGTTCACACACACACACCCCTTTGGTTTTTAATTCATCATTAAAATGGTATTCTGTGCTTCAAACAGGTTAATCTCAAGTGTGCACCACAGACATTACCTCATCTGTGCAGCATATGCAGCTCAGTACATGCAGTCTCCTTTATGTGACAATCTCTTCAAGACTGCAAATTATCATTTCCCTATCAGAAACATGAAAGCATTTTTCACAATATGAAGAGAATGATGGCACATAAAGGCACCATCAAAACTTGCATTATCTTTAAAAGACAACGAATGTGGGGAAAAAACAACTTATATGTTCACACAGAGTCAACAATGGTGCCATTTGGTTTTATAAAGAAATTAAGCAGTTTTTTAATGTAGGCAGTTTATTTTTAACTCTGTAAAATGTTAAAGACTGCAAACTTTTCTGTGTCCTAGCTATAGAGACTTCATTATACCAGAAAAGATAACACAAATTTTAAAAAATTAGGCAGCCTATGCACACAGCAGTTGTGCAGTTGTGCAAACTTAGTTGCTTTGTCCAATAGTAGAATAGTCAAACTTGTATTGAAGAAATATTTTTAGTGCTTTTTGTGCATTTTGGCACAGATTATTTATGACCCAGGATAGCCAGAAAATTATTTCCATAAGCAGCTTGCTTTTCTTCTTTCTTTTCATCATTTTTTCCTCTAAATGCTGAAGCTCACCATAATCCATATGTACACTCCTTTACAAGTTCTGTTTGTGATATGTTTGTTACTGTGTGTAATTTGTGGCTAGCTAAATTGCATGCATTTAGCTTTGATAATTTTAAGCATTTATGGTTCAATCCTATTCATGTTGATAATATTCTACTGGATTTCCAAAAAGAACAGAAAAAGTCTCTCAAAAACATGTATTGTGTAGCCTGCCTAGAGCTGAATCTATTATACTCTCCCACATGTTATGTTATGTATTTAAAGGAAAATACAGAAAGGATACATTTTCTTTTCTATCTTTGAGAAAAAAAGCCCTGATACACTTGCAACATTCATACATTATTTAGTTATCTAGAAAACAGACACACAAAAATAAAAATATCTCCAAACCCACATATATAATACTACAAAAATCTTCTGATCTAACCAAAGAGTTTGCATTCAGAGTCCACATCTCCACTAACAGCACAGTTGCATCTGGGCCATTATGTTTAATAGCCCTCAGTGGACCCACCCCTCCCTGAACCCTTTAATGCCTTTGGCCTCCACAAGTGTTGGATGTGTTTTGCACTTCTCTCTCACTGCAGCCCTGGGAGCCTGAATTACCTGCACTGGCAGCCACATCCAGGAGGCTTGAATATTTTGTTTAGAGGATTAAACGGGTCAATACCCCAGAGCAGAGTAAAATATTCCTCAAAAAATAAAATGGAAGGAAGAACTACACCAAAACAAGAAAAATTCTGTCTTTGGAGTTTACTTTTTGATAACTTAAAATATAAACTGGAAAAAAGTCTGCAGGAAAAAAAAACCCTCCTCATCTCACTGATTCTACTTCCTTCACACCGTTCCAACAAACTCCAAAGACAACAAAGAACTGACCCAAAGGTTGATCTCCATCAAATGTCTTCTATGATGCTTTCAAGTTTGAGTAGATTTAGATAGCATATAATATACAGCATTAAAGCTCACGGAAAGAAAGAAATTTCTACATTAAACACAGATAACAGCTATATTACTTATTAGGAGAGACAAACTATAACCCTGATAGTAAGAGATAAATTGCTCAGTATTTCCAGGGCTATGCATTGACAAAGTCAGTGGAAGGGTACAAAATAGAAAAATGTTTGTTTAAATAATAAAACTAGCTAAGAAAAGAGACTGGCTATGTGTAAGCCTTTGAATTAATTATATCTCACATTTCACTGAGGACAAAGAGAGGTTGAGGGAGAGCAAGTACCAGGCTATGGGGATGTTAAGGAAACACCTCTCCCAACAAATACCAGGGAATTATGATAACATTGCACCACTGCATTTCCAACATAAAACTGCTCCTGGACTCTCTATTCCTCAGCCTGAGAGAAGATGAATAACACAAGAATTTTCAGTCAAGCCTGTTCAGATGCACAGATACCATCTGCACAAACTCAGCAAACAGACACAAGCACAACAGAAACATGCAAGTAATTGTAACCAAGACACAAATTCTACACAGTATAAAATATTTATCATGGCCACAGGTGGGGTAACAGTTTGTTGTGCAGATGCTCACGAGCCTGTCTATTAAACCTATGACAGGAACAGGTTTGCCAGCTTTACTGGACTCAGCAGTGGCTGAAACATAAAACCCATAGGCAGAGTCCCCAGAATCTCTTCTCTTTGGGTGATTGTCCTTTGCTAAACTTTTCATAAAACAGAGAACTGTTTGTGGACACCTGTGTTACTGGAAGGTTGATAAGATCTGAAAGGGATCTAAAACTTGTGGCTGTGAATATTGCAACTGGAGTTGGCATCAAAGTAATTCCTTTCTCCAGAGCCTCAGACTCGCACGGTGCAGGGTCCTGTACCCAGAACAAAGCCAGGTATGCTGGGGAATGCTTTGGAGCACCTACTTAAAAGCAGAACAGCCAGAGCTCATTGCAAAGACCCCAGAGTACTAAATCAACCAACAACCAGAGCTCCTGCCCAGACTCAAGTCTCCAGATGCTCTTCCTCTTTTCATTTCCTCTCTGAATTGCTCTCTAACATCTGTGTTTCCTTTTAAATACCATGCTACAATCCAAACCATTTGTAAAATATGTCAGTTTATACCAGAGAAGAGTGCTACTAGATAAATACAGGGGTTATGTGGAGGTATACACAGAAAATATGGCAGAGCAAATGCCCAGAATGAAGTATCTCCTGTCCATGGTCCCTCCAGGCAGTGTCTCCCAGCCCTCATGCACAGGCTCATCTCTGCTCATTGTCTGCCTCAATTGCTGCAGTTTCTTGTTTTCTCACTGCAGCCCAGAGAGCAACACACGTGCTGAGGAAACAGCATTTCTAAAAGCCATTCAGGCTGCTTTTTCAAATGAAGTCTCCTCACCTTCAAATTCATTCTCAGAGCGAATGAGTCTTCAATTGCATCTTTCCACAGTGCTGAGCCCTTGGAAGGCAGGACTGACCAGAAAGACAAGGACCAGGGGCTGTCTCTTCCACATAGTAGTTCTAAAACCCAGGGAGAGACACGAGAAATCATGGAGGAGCGGCACAAAAGCCTGCTGTTCCTGCCTATAGCAGTATCTGCTCCTACTCCCACCTCATTAATTGCTAGTTTTCCTGATTATAGAAACAGCTTTTTCTGCTGCTAAAATGTATGGCGCTGTGCCATTTGCATATGCAAACTGACAATGGAACAATGAACCAGTTGCACAGTTCCTTAGAGAGCAACAATGTGGAGGATTTACGACATGTATGAGGCAACAGGCAGGGAGGGAGTACGGGGAGAGGGACACACAGAACGGCTCGTGGTGTTCTTTAGGTTGTTTTTCTGATGAATAATCTTTCAGGCAGTCTATTGAAATTAAATATTTAGTGCTTTGGTGGATTTCTGACACTGAATTTGGGAAAAAAACAGAGCTAAAGATCCGTGTGACTTTGGTTTGCCTCCAGATGCATACCTGTTTATCAGAGTTTAATATATGGGCTTTGATTACATGATTGCACACTGTTCAGCCACAAGGTCTTTATGCTATTCCATGAAGAGAAGACAGTGTTAATTTATTATACAGAAGCCCAGCATTCTGTTTTCTTCCTGTTATTCAAGATGTAATCCAAGACCTTATTTGTACATGCTATTGAAATTCTACTATCCTAAAGGAATTACTAATTTCCTTATGGACATTAATCCCTGCATCATTTCTCTAATTTTTTATTATTTTTCTCCTACATTAGATGTGAGGCACCATTATTACTCCTATTTTACAGAGCAGGAACTGGAGACAGATTAGGGGACCAAAAAAACCTAATTTTGTGATGCCTGTAACCTGTTTGCAAAGCATTGGTCATTATATAGGACTTCATAGATTCAGAGCACAGCTCTCATCATGCCAGCTCCACGCTGAGTGCCCTGCATTCCCACAGGTCTTATTTCACAAACATGACAACAGTGATTTCCTAGAAAAGATTTGGCTTAAATAATAATCTCACCAGGAAAATGTAGAGCCCTGCAGGAGTGGCAAAGGTAAGCCAGACCATCATTTGGCTGCCTTATTCATTAAATACACCACCTCTATGGCAAATGAAGAAACTTCACTGAAGGCAAACCCCCCTAAAAGCAGTAATTGTATCCCATGGATGGATGATGAATCACAGGGCTCACCACCAGGGCTGACATCCTTGGGTTCACCACAAACACCTCTGCCACTTGAGGCAAGAGAGCAGCTGGCAGCAGGAATAGGTTGTTACTTCTGCATGGACCAGCACTGGAAGGGAACACAAGGCACAACTCACCAGAAAACTTCTTAGCTATTTCATGATTGCAAAAGGAAATCAAGGTTTAGAAACCATAGATCCCATCCCAGCCTTAATAATCAACAGAGACTTCCAGTCTTTCTCCTTGGGTTTGGCCCCTTTCTGCCCCAGCCTCTACTCTGCTTTTCAGGCCCACCACAGCCCTTGTACCTTCACCAAGCTTTTCATCTCAAACTCTGCCTGGACAGCCCTGGTTCCTTGAAAAGTACAGAAAATGCCTTGTTTTGAAACATGGAAAAATAACTCAGAAGGTATGGACCATTTTGCCTGGCAGCTGTGGACAGTTGAGCAGAAAGCAGAACGTGGCTGTGCCACCACAGCTGGATCTCTCCCAGGTGTCTGACTTGGAACCACACAACAGCTGTGAATCACTTTATATGAAGATAATAATGCACATATAGAATAAATTTATCTTAATGTGGAATATCAAAATGTAAGGTGTCATTTGATGAGAAAGTATCTGGAAGGGCCTCTCCTGGGTGAACCTCCTGAGAGTAGTTCTCAGACTTTTTATCTATTCCTCAGTGGTCTACTCTATATCAGAAGAGTTTGGTCAGTAGAGCTTGTGCATGACACTAAAACCAAGGTCTGCAGAAAGAAGTAAACACATTATTCTCATGAGCTCTGATAAATGGACACAGCCCCACAGGACACTTCAGAAAAGTCTAATGGAAATCAGAAATGCAGGGGATGCTGCAAGGATGGAAGACTACTTTGAAAATCAGTTTCTCAGAGGGAAGCTGAAAAGGCCATCCAGAACACAAGCCTGTGGCATAAGGTGCAAATGGAAATATTGAGTGAAAAGAATTGATTTTGCTACAGTACAATTCACTCCCAGGACCACTACTATGTCCAATTCTGTTGCCCACTTTTCTAAATCTCTCAGCTTCCTTATGGACAGCTGTACAAAAGTGATAAAAAATGTGGAAAACAAGTCATAAAAGTGTGAGCCAAGGAACAACTGCATACCTAAGTTGGGCTGGATAGCTGCTGTCCTTCCTGACCCTGGAACTAGTTTTCCAACCAAATCTTTTATGGACAGTGGCCAGACCTGTAAGTTTTGCAGCCTCCCGTGAAGCCAGCTATTATTTTCTTCAAGTATCACATTGAAGCCTCCTGCTATTAAGTACAAGAGTCACAAAGGAAGGATTTCCCCATGAACACAGATGTATTAATTTGGCTTCTGATCTTAGGAAAAATACGGATGTCTTTTTTAACTTTGTTTCCTAAGGAAACCGAGACGCAAATGCACCATGTGTCTCTGTATGTCTGATCCAGTTCTCATCCAGATTCTCTGGCCAGCTTTTACCAAATTTAACAAGGAGGTACAGATTGCTTTGAGTTATGAGGAACAGGAGTTCAGGTAAAAAAGGGGGGACTAAGCACTCTGCACAAGGAAAAGTGGAAGTCCAGTCCCCCAAGATAACAGGCAGCATGTGAATATTTACTGACAGCAAAGCTCCATTAGGAACTCCAGATCACTCACAAAACACAAACCAGTAGGAAGTGCTGGAAGGGGTGAAGGCAGAAGGGCAGAATTATTTGTTCCCCTCAGCAATAGCAGAGCTGAGCCCCAGGTGCTGAAAGATGCTGCCAGGCCAGAAGCCAAGGGCAGGGAGGGCAGGAAGAAAGCTGCCCCTTGGAGAGGTGCCTGGCACAGCTGCTCCAGGACAGCCAGGGCAGGGCAGGGCAGGGCAGGGCAGAGCAGGGCAGGGCAGGGCAGGGCAGGGCAGGGCAAGGTGGTGCTGCCACACCAGAGGGGAGAAGCTGTGGGGAAGGTTCACCCTCCCTGCAGCTGAGCCACACTTCACCTGCAGGAATCCCTGCCCGAAACTTCTCTGATCAGCTCCCTTTCATCACAGGAACCTGCTGAGCTGAAAAACGGATTATAAGTAACTCCATGTATGAAAAGTACTCAGCAGATTCTTCTCCACTGGACTTCTTTCCTAATTCCATCTGTGAAAGTAGTTGGCAAGTTCTTCTCTGCTTGACTCCTTTACTAGCTAAAAATGCAGGCACCTAAATATAGGTGAAACCTCTGCCAACTTAAATGAATCCTTGTGCTGTTAAGTATATGCAGAAGTACTAGATCCATTTTTTTTTACTAGGAAGATATATGGTCCAACTCACTGTACTCTTCTGAACAGTGTATTTCAGATAATATTTAATAAACTTTCTTTATTAACTAGCTTAACTGTAATAAAGTATCTGAATAAATCCTAATGCTCTATTTGATGGATAATCTGCAAATAACACTGGTATCAGACAAAAACAAAACAAGGAAATAAATCAATAATTACTAATTAGTCTGTAATTATTATTAAATAATATTAATAATTTTGTCGACATTCTATTCATTACTACAACAAATTCTAATGAATTATTAACAGTGCTTTTTGGAAGCTCAGGAAACACCATTTCCCCAATAATTTTCTCTTTTTCTCAGTTTTCACAAAGATTAAGTTTACATAAGAGTAAGCAATCCTTATATTGTTTTTTAAATTTGTTAGTAGTTTTCTCTTGTTTAACTGTCATTTTAATGGAGATAAAATGGGAGAAAAGCCTTTATTTTTTGTTCTGATCCCTTGAGACAAATATTAGAGGGGGAAAGTTTACAAACTCTAACACTATCCCAAGTGTATGGAAAGAACAAGTGCTCAAGCAGTATCAAACTCCTCATGTACCCAGCTATATTTCACAGAGATGACACAGCAGAGAAACGAATGTTTCTAGAGCTATTATCAGTTTTAAGACCATAAACCAACCACTTCACATATACATATTTAATATGAGATGATGTGTCTATACAAATAAAGTAAATGTTTTTGCTTAGAAAACTATAACATTTTCAGCTGGTAAATATCTCTGTATCTACAGGCAAAACCTTTTGGTTTTTGTAGGAAAACAATTACTAAACCTATGAACTTTAATACTATAATATGACAGTATTTCTAAAATAGACCAATGTCACAGCAAGGATCTATTCCTTTAAATACCTTAGGTGGAAAAATCCTCCAGGGGAATAAGTAGGACAAACATGTTTATGATTATTCAGCACAGTAGATCGCTGAACCAGTGATGTCAGCTACACAAAGCATTTCTGCAGGGGAAAAAAAAGCCACAAGATACCGTTTGAGTGGCCCTATCTATGTCCCCACATTGTGAGCAAATGTCCCATCCTGCTGACCCAGACAGGTGAGAGGGCTCTGTGCCTCACGGCTGCATGGAAGAAAACCACACCAAAAGTAACAGTGAATGCATTCGACTCCCAAACTAATATATTTTAAAGATAAAACGATTTATATATCAGCAGAAAGCACGATTTTAACAAGAGTTCTTTTATATTCAGTGCTTTTTAACGTTTTTGAAAAGGCGAGGCAAACCTACTCCCTTGCATTTCCAGCGCTGGGTGCTCAGCACATCCCCTGAACATCCCTTTTGCTGCGGGCAGGAGCCACCGCTGTGCCACAGGATGGCCCGGGACGTGTCCCCGATGTCACACGGGGCTCCTTGTCACGGCTCGCTGTCCCCGAGCAGCCCTGAGCCGGCTCGGCATCGCCCCACGGCCCGGAGCCGGGCAGGGTGAGCGGGGCCAGGCTCAGATCCCTGCCGCTCCCAGCCCATCCCAGCGCTCGGCAGGGAAGGCGAGTTCACAGCATCCAATTATCCCGGCCCTCTCGTAATGACACTGTGCCCCCTGCAGTTTCCATGGGATACGGTCCCTCTCCTGCCTCCCTCTCCCGAGCTGCGGGGCTGCAAGGCTTGCTGCCCAAAATCGCTTTTTTTTTTCGGCACAAAGGAAATCTGGGTTGAGAGTGTGTTAGCACAGCTAGCAAGGGCTGGATGCTGGCAAGGAGCGCGCTGTGAGAGCCTGGGCAAAGAGGAGCTCTGCATCTCATTAAGCGCTTTCTCCGCTGCGAAGGTACCAGCGGAAACTCTTCATCAGCGCGAAAATGTATTTTTCCGGAAAAGCGTCCTCCTTCCTCTGGAAGCTCATCCTCGCATCCTTTTCCATTTCCGAGCAGGCCAGAGACGTGGGAGTGCCATTTCCATGCTGTCACACCGAGCAGGCACCCAGAGGCGGCACCGCTCCTGCGGGACCCCCCCCGCTGCTCTCCCTGCCCCTCGGGTGGGACAGGGGCAGTGATTCCTGCATGGTGGCTTTCCCACCAAACCTGCTAATTAATAAGTGTAAATTCACAGGTGGAGTGTTACTGGCCCCAGGAGTACCGTCCCAAATCACTTTCCTGCACACAGTTCAGCACGAGTTCACAGAAATCCTGTATTGTTAATATTGCAAACAATGTCATTAACACTGTTGCAATAATATACGAAACAAATAAAATTCACAGTAGATGTTAACTCCGCAGAATTATTGAGAACTAACAATTACACAAGCTTCCCTGACTATCCCTGTTTCTAAAGGACTATGATTTAATCTAAAACTTCCCTTCTAAACAAGCTATGGTTTCTGTTACATAAATAAAACTCTTCTCTGGCTCAAGCCCAGGCAGCATGTTGACCCATTTACACCATCTTGGTTTCCTGCTCATAGGTGGTAATTATCACATCTGTGTTTGTTTCTAAAATTGGAACTTAAAACACAGCTCAGTTTACCTCAAACAGGGGCAGTATCTGCAGACTCAAGGAAAGAGCTTTCTGTAACACTTAGGATTCACCAAATCTGCACTGACCTGGGCTGAGTTTAAGAGGGCAAAGGAATGCAAATTTTTTTGCCCAATGGGAAATACTGGCACTCATGAGTCACGGGGAAATTCCCATTGACTTCAACAGGGCAAGAACAGGGTCACCTCTGCCACTTCAGCAAGTAAAATTTTGGGAGAAGGCAAGTAACAGGCCACAGACTGAAAAATATCACAGTGTAACATTTTTTTCAGATTAACAGAGTGTCTTACATGTCTGGTGAGTTTCAAAGGACCTTTTCATTTTTAAGCGATTTATCTGCTCAAGACAACAACAAAGAAGTGAAATGAGAAGCATCCTGTTCTTCACTCCCACGTGCTGCCTTAAGATGGGCACTGTGTTCCCGTGGGGGCTCTCCAGCCTCTCACTGGGCTTTCTCTGGCCTTCCCACCTTGCCAGCTCGTTTTGTTGGAAATACTGATGTATTTGCACTACATCGCTGTGAGGCAAGGTGGCATTATTCTCTTAGTTGTATATGCAAGACATAAATGAAAGAAAAGAATTAAAGCTGAAACGTCAGGTCACTCAAATGGGTTTTTTTCAGGGAGCAATAAGGGCTGGCTGCTCCTTTGGGGCCAGCAGGGCAGGGGCAGGGACTGACAGCCACGGGCTGGGCTGGCACAGGGTCCTGGGTCATGGACAGGGTCAGTGCCCCAGGTGAGGCTGGACAGGCACAGTGAGACCTGTCTGTGCCTTGAGCTTTGGATCTCCGAACTGGAAACCCTCTGAGCTGAGTCTTGTGATATCTGCGTGTTCTGTAGCACTTCATGGATTCACAGCACAGCTCTCCACAGCTTAAACAGGAGCTTTTCCCTCATCAGGTCCCCTTCAGTGCAGGTCTCAGGTGCTCTTTGAGGACCAGAACTAAACAGAGCACACAACAGCCATGCCCAGGTGACAGAGGAGCTGTCACACTGGAGGCAAAGCTGCTGCCTTTGGGATTTCCCCTCAGGAAAAGCACTACCTGCTCCTGCTGCCCACCCAACACTGCAGCCTGTGCCAGGGAAGAACAGGGACTGAAACACAATCTGGGCTCACTTGCAGGGCAGGAGGAAACTTCTGCATAAAATGAGAGAGTCTTCCAGCAAAGATAAGGTAAAATCTCAAAAACTAAATGGACCAAAAGCCCTTTACAGTAAGGCCACATTAACTTGCAGGGAAGTTTCATCCTGTCATTTCCTACTTTTGAGTGCTCCATTCTGTGGCACTGTTTCTTTTTATGGTATTCTATTGTGTGAATTTCTTACTCAGAATTTCTTACTCAGTGTGAGAACACTGAAGACACATCACAAAAAGTAAACATTTCACAGATCATAATTCTATCTATCCTGCACTCCATCACATGGTGTGGGAAATCAGAAGCTGCAGCTGAGTCCTGAGTGGCTTGTGCTAATGAAGGCACAGTGAAGGGATGTGCCTAAGAAAGGGAGGTGCACAATTTCCCAGTAGAATTCTGAATTACTAGAACTGGGGATAGGGATGGGGGGTGAGGGGGGAATAAAAAAATAGCCAAAACAATTCCTCAGTGTTCATCACTCACGGGCACACAAACAGCTCTGCAGGCCCAGCACAAGGACAGGAATGAATAAACTGGAGATAAGAGGGGAAGAGCTCCTTGCACAGCCTTGCCACCGAACGTGAGACTGGGTAACAACACGTTGGGCTCACATGGATCTCGTACCCAGGGCTGTGGTAGATCATTTCCTGAGCACCAATTTCAAAACTTGTGGTTTTAAGCAGTTTTCTGAAAGCTTGATGCCATGTTTCCATACAAGTTATTAGTTCTCACCCTTTCAGCTTGGAAGGCAGGATTTAAGACTTGCCAACAGCGGCACTATCAGACCAGGTGCAAGTGGATAACTCCAGCATCTGACATAAAGGCTGCTTATGTATTTTGTGTGAGAATTGCTGCATGAAGTGCATAAATCTCACAGTGACAGAGACCTGGGCTCCCTTCATCCTGACAGAAGGTCCTCAGCATGAACTTTGGGCTCCCTTCTTGTTGTCTGACTTGCTTGCCCAACAAACCTGGCATTCCCTTAGCACAGCACCCCAGCTTAACACAGAAGGATATCTTTGGTCAGGAATTCTGTCCTCAGCCACCAAAGCACTTTGGAGAGAGACAAAGCTTATCTCCTGGGCCTGAAGAAGGGCCCAGAGCCCAGGTGCCCTGGAAGGCTGCAGGAGCAGGAGGAGTGCCCTGCCCACGGCTCGGAGGGCAAGTTGAGAGAGGAGAGAGGCTGGAACATGGATCTGCACACCCCGGCGCTGCCCTGTGCCCATCCGTAGCCTCACCTCTGGCTCAGGGACACCGTGCCAGGCCATTCCAGGGATGTGTGGCCCATTCCCTCCTTCCCAGAAGACGGTGAGAGCAGACAGGAGTCGGGGCAGCACCTGCAGCCCCCACACGGGCCCTGGAAGCTGGTTCAACACCCGGCAGAGGAACCGGCGCTCCCACAGCCCGTCCTGCCCGGCTCGGAGAGCCCACCCCGAACAGCGGGAGCGGGTCCGTTCTCCGAGGGGGGAATTCCCGGCGGCCACGGGGGCCCCGACGCCGGTGCCGAAATGGGGCTGCAGCCTCGGGTGTCGGTGCGGAGCATCATCCCCGCATCATCCCCGCATCGCTCCCGCATCATCCCC